>LR999458.1:8083256-8683256 GCA_905216605.1 Arabidopsis arenosa
CGCCTTCTTCGATTATGTCCATCAAGACGTTTTCTACAACTTCTCTTCCCTTCATCAAACTCTTCCAAAGCATGAAACCTAATTAGGCACAAATGTTAACATTGTCATTTACATATAAACAAGAAGCTTAACCATTAACACAACACAATCTCCGAAAAAAGCGAGTTTTCGATCAATTACCTGCTACATTGTTGACAAAACCTCTGCTTATGACCATTGATAGTAACCACAGGAGTTTTTGAATGAACATCACACACCTTATGTCTCTTATGATACTCTCTACAATTACTAAAATCAGAATCACATCCATCAACAAGACAAATCGGCATCTGGTTGGTTCCAACACCATTCCCTCTTGTTCTCTTCAAACTCGAGCTTCTTGAACTCTCTGGTTTAGCCAAAGAACTCTCTTTCCACTTACTAAGACTTATCACTTGCTCTGTATCACCAAAAACAGAGGAGGAAGAGATTCCATTGTTTCTTCCAAGTTTCAGATCAAATGAAAAATCCCCTTTTGACTGTGAAGACCCACCAAACGAGATCGAACCATCCATTGGTGATAAATCCGGTTCTTGATCGAATCCAGATAAATAACCAGAGCTAACTTTGAAATTCCAGTCCATTCAAAGATTGCGTTTTTCTTCTCCTTTGGTCTTCTTCTCTCACTAGAAAAAAAAAAAGAAACACAATCCAACAATCTCAAGATTTATCCTTTTTGATATTGTTTCAGAAAAAACAGCAAAAACAACTGGTAAACACAAAACCTATCAATCTTTAACACAATTAAACTTCAATTTCAACACATATGAAGGAAAAAAAAAAATTAAAAGAGTACACTGAATTTGTAGTTGAAGCTCTAACACAATTATCTATTTTGATATTAAAACATTAAAAAAACAAAAAATCCCAAAAAAGGCAAACAAATTGTACTGAAAAAACGAATGAGAAGTGCAGAAATATAGAAACTAGAACAGATCCCACAAAATGGGAAGAAAGCAAAAAAAAAAAAAAATTTTTTTTCTGTCTACTCAATTCCAAGCAAGAATTAAAAAAATGCAATAAAAAAGGGAAAGATTAAAGAAAGATATAAACATGTTATTACATAAAAAAAATTATAGAAAAATAAAAGTTTGGTGTTTGAAGGTTGAGAAATCTTACCAAATCCATACACACCTAACAGTAGTAGAGTCAGTAGAAGAAGAAGAAACTCCAAAAGAGAAAGATAAAAAAAATGAGACAAGTGAAAAAAAAAAAGAAAAGAGAAGATGATGATGGGGTTTAGCAAGAGAAAGTGGAGACAACAAGTGTGGCTGCTACTTCAATAATGCAAATAAGAGAAAGAGGAGAGAGAGAAAGTGATGATAATTGCTATTACTAAGTTAAGAAATGATTTACTTACTTTAATTGTAACTTTGCTTTCCTGATTTAGGGTTTATTGATATCATTTTTTAAAAACTTTGAGTAAGTAAAGAGAGAGAAGAAAAGAAAAAATGGAGGAAAGTGACAGCTGTTGTTGTTTGTTCTTTTTCTAACTCTTTTTTGTTTACTTTTCTTTGTTTATTTTTTTTTTCTCTGCCATTTCATCAAGTCTGAACTCTGAACATCCGATTATTTATGAATGAATAGAGTATAGTTTTGAAATTTTCAAATACTCAAAAATCTTGAATCTTTTACTGATTCTTATCCAAAATAAATTAGTTTTCAAATTTTTACTATGCTTGCTTTGATGATTGATGAAAGTAAATAATTAATTGGAAAGTGATACTATAGAAAGAGGAATAGGATGCTTAGTTGATTACGGCAAAACAAAACATAGCATGTGAATGTTGTGCTTCGCATTACACAACATCTTCTGCTGTTTTTTCTTCTTTCTTTCTCCGATACGCGTTATTTGATTATTTCTTTGACTTTCATTCACGGGTCACAAAGCTCAAACGTCAATTATCAGGAAAAGAAAATAAAATCGTATAGAAAGTCTTCCATGTCTTAATATTTTTTTAATAAAAAATCACCATCGATTTCCAACTTAAAACATTCTTTTCACTTGTTTAAATACTAAGGTTTATGTTGAATTAGGTGGATGAAAATTTTGGAAGTCTTTTTTGTTTTGTTGGTAAAAATGGTAAGGTTGTAAGATAAAACTCCATAATTTTACTATTTAGTGTGTGTATCCTTATTTAAATTCTATGGTTTATGTTGAATTTTTGGATCTTTTAAACAATTGAATTAGTTCACGTTGGATACATTTGGTTATAATGTACTGTTAGCCAGAAAAGAATAAGTGAATTGAGCACATGCGCAAGTTTGAATGTTTAAAACTACACGAAAGCTTTCGTTTACATTTTAGGGTGGCTTGCAACATGTCAGCGGTTACTCCACCGCTAAATTGAGTGACCTATACAGTGCCGGTCTGATAAAATTTGGGGCCAAATACGATAGAAAAAATTAAGATCTTTTAAAAAAACAAAAAAAAACAGCTATACAGTGCCGGTCTGATAAAATTTGGGGCCAGATAGACTCTTGATTAGATTAATTTCTTGAATTATACTACTAAGTTGGCGAAAAAGAAGAAGGAAATCGATTAATAATTATATTTAGATCTTTAGAAAACAGACCGGACCAAACCAAACCATGTGTGTCAATTTTCCGGTTAACAAAAACCTCAAACCCAGTTGTAGATTCGCGGGTTTGATCTGATCATCTCTTAGAGCTCGCTGGCTAGGGTTTCACTAAGAGAATGGACGGAGAAGAGCTCACCGAGCAAGAAACTGCTCTATACGACCGCCAAATTAGGGTTTGGGGCGCTGGTGCTCAAAGAAGGTACTTCACATTGAATCTAACTTCAATGGCTTCAAGCAAGAACTGTTATTGATTTGCTGTTATGATTCGCTTGGTTGGTTTCGAGTAAATTGCTTCCGTTTGATGCAGTTTGAGATTGGTGTTTTGCTTGCAGATTGAGTAAATCTCATGTTTTGGTATCTGGAATTAAGGGGACTGTTGCTGAGGTACCTATTTAGTGAAGCTCTGTTAGTAATGCTTCAGTAGAGTGTAGCATCTTACTTGGTTTCCATTTGGTGTTGCAGTTTTGCAAGAACATTGTGTTGGCAGGAGTTGGTAGCGTGACTCTGTTGGATGATCGATTGGTTACAACGGAAGCATTCAACGCGAACTTCTTGATTCTTCCTGATGAAAATGCTTATGTTGGCAAAACCGTAGCTGAGATTTGTTGTGATTCACTTAAGGAATTTAACCCTATGGTCCATGTTTCAATAGAAAAAGGTTTCTCCCCCTTTCTTCAAATCTCTCTAATTTCCGAGAACAACGTAGAGACTAATGATTGTAATAACGTCGAGTCTATGTCTTCAATCTCAGGTGATTTGTCAACATTTGGCGTTGATTTTTTCGAGAAGTTTGATGTTGTGGTTATCGGCTACAGTTCTCGTGCTACTAAGGTACTGAGACCTCCTTTTTTAGTTGTTCCAGTTGTTTTGTTGCTATGTAGATAGATCACTTAAAATAATGTGCTTTGTTATGCAGAAAGCAGTTAATGAAAAATGTAGGAACCTAGCAAAACGTGTGGCGTTTTATACAGTTGATTGTAGAGGCTCATGTGGCGAAATATTTGTCGACCTGCAGAATTATAAGTACACAAAGGTACTTATCTCGTTTTCCTCTTTTAACGGTTGTTTATCGCATGTCTTTTTGTGAGCATATAATGTGTTAACTTTGCAATATATTTCTTTTTCTGTTGTCAATTTTGGCTCCACAGAAAAAGCTTGATGAAACAGTGGAATGTGAACTAACATTTTCAAGTTTTGAGGTACGAACAAACTTAACTTCTTAATTTCCTGGAACATAGTAACATACTGTCGCATGAGAAGAAGTAATAGAGATTTAATCTATTGACTGGTCTTATTCCTCCAGGAGGCAGTTTCAGTACCATGGAAACCGATTCCAAGGAGAACAGCAAAGCTCTACTTTGCAATGAGAGGTCTGGTTAACAACAGCTAACCGTTGAAAGCTTGGTTACTTCCTATGTAGTAGCTAATCTGGTTTTGTGATATTCTTGCAGTGATAGAACTATTTGAGGAAACTGAAGGGCGTAAACCTGGGGAATGTTCGCTGTCTGATCTCCCAAAAGTCTTGAAACTCAAAAAGGAACTGTGTGAAGGAAATGTAAGTTTTCTAACTCTTATTCGTAAGCACTACAATAATAATGATAAAGAACAGACTATGTCACTCAACTTTGAATCCGAATGTTGCAACAGTCGATTAGCGAGAATCATATTCCAGATAGCCTCCTGGAGAGACTAGTATCTGGTAACACAGAATTCCCACCAGCTTGTGCCATCATTGGAGGGATTCTAGGACAGGTACGGTTCTCTATCTCGCTTCTATAGGACTTCGTTAATTATATAGATTAAGCACTTAGCAGAGCAATGTGACGTAAAGAAAGTTGTATTGTGTGTACAGGAGGTGATAAAAGTTATATCGGGCAAAGGAGAGCCGTTGAAAAACTTCTTCTACTTTGATGCAGAGGATGGGAAAGGTGTAATCGAGGACCTATCTAACAAGCTTTAACTTCCAAACCTTAAAGGTGCTGTGAAATGCTGCTCTTAGTAATAGTTCCTTGTTGAATATTGTATTGGAAATTAGACTTTAGAGTGCTTAGAAGTTGGCTCCTTGTATTTTGTATCTACTAACTTGGTTCGGTCCAAAAGACAATCTGAAATCCACTTTTATTTTAGTACATCAATTTACAGGCCCCTATGATCCTATCTATGTGAAGGTATTGGTTCTGAATTTTTGTCTGGTTATTTTCGATTTCGGTTTTTGGCTTTTTTGAGTTGTCATTTTGCCAGGGGTATCTTATATAATTAACAGCAATTTTGACAGCTATAGTGAGTTTGTTATGGTTTATTGCATAGTGACATTATTTGTTGTTGAGGGAGGTTTCAAACAAATAGAGTTGGAAATTGGAAACCAAAATATTTCTCCACAAGTTGAGAAAAATATTTGATAAAAACAGAAGTTGGATGAGGACAAACATTTAACACACAAAAGATACCAAACTATGATTTGGAGATTCTCTTACCCTTGATCTTAAATACTCAGTCTATGACAGTGACATCTAAACAGAAGAAAACTAAAAAGTTTATAAATTGTAGTTTAGCCTCTATTGAAGGAGAATCACAAAGTCAAGGATATGGCTTTAATCAACAAGATTCTTAACATCCTTCTTCCAATTGTCACGGTTTCGTTTCTTTTAGTGTTCATGCCATTTACAATATTCTTCAAGCTCCTCGGTTTCATAAAGAGATACAAAGAATCCGAGAAAGTCGACGGAAAAGTGGTCATCATCACCGGATCTTCCTCAGGAATTGGTGAGGTTAGTTAGTTCTGTAATCCAAGAAAAGCTTGATCTCCTTTTTTTTTTTATAAATTGATTTGTTATTGGTAAAAACAAAGCATTTTGAATTTGATTTAATGGTGTAGCACCTCGCGTATGAGTATGCTCGTAGAGGAGCATACTTGACTCTAGTTGCTCGGAGAGAGGATCGTCTCCAGGTGGTTGCTGACAGGTGCAGGAAGCTTGGTTCACCAGACGTTGCCGTGGTACGTGGTGATGTCTCAGTCATAGAAGACTGTAAACGTTTTGTTCAAGAAACCATCTCTCGGTTTGGAAGATGTGAGTTAGTCGCGATTATTCGAATAACTAATATTGTTTCTTGCTTAAACAACATAAAAATCTAACAAAATTCATGTCAGTGGATCACCTGGTGAACAATGTAGGAATTGTGGAGGCCAAATTTTTCGAGGACTATTCAGAAATTTCGGATGTTCTTCCCATTGTGGTATAAATTTTTAGACTTAATTCATATTTAAATCTTTTCTACAATCTGTGAACTTTCACATAATCTTCTATAGTAATCAAATCTTAGTATCTGAAAGATGAATATGTGTATGCATTATACTCCACAATAATCTTAGTGAACTTTTCACATCTGACTTGGTTCCAATATTGTGAATAAATTGCAGAATACTAATTTTTGGGGACCAGTTTACGCGACACATTTCGCTATACCGCATATCAAGAAAACAAAAGGAAAGATCATAGCGGTTGCATCGCCTGCGGGCTGGTCTGGAGTGCCAAGGATGAGCATATATGCTGTAAATGGTTCTTCTTTTCTTTTTCTTCCTCTAAATTAAATGTAACATAATTACTGTAACATTTGATTCAGGCAAGCAAAGCAGCTATGATTAACTTCTACGAGACTCTTAGGATCGAGCTTCATCCAGAAATTGGTGTGACAATCGTGTTTCCGGGTCTAATCGAAAACGGAAATACCAATCTGGACCTTTTGGCTGAGGTATTTTAATACCATCATAATACATACGTTTGTTTCCTCTTTTATCCGTGTTTGTCAGAATTTTGATGAATTGGTCTCCTTTCAGAAACAAGAGTGGTCGCAAGTTGTGGCCATTGAGTCAGCAGCGGTATGCGCTAAAGCGGTTGTTAACGGAATATGTAGGGGAAAAACCTTTGTGGCAGAGCCGTCTTGGGTTCGTGTCCTGTTCTGGCTTAGTGCTATCTGCCCTGAGCTTCTGATCTCTAAGCCTAAAAGGAATTAACCACTTGTATCAATACAATAAAAACAACAAAAGTCTCTCCAGTGCTGACACCTCAGCATTTTGGAGTATTGTGGGACTGACACCTCATTAAAATCAATAACCAATCAAAACATTTCGATTAATACAACTCAGATTTCTCAACCAATAATAACTCTTTCCAATTCCACATCACTTAATAATTATTAAATTAAACTCAAGTCCAAGTCCAAGCCCAAGCCCAATTGGTTTAAACTTTTAAAAGAACAACCTAATAATTAATTAAAATAAAAATAGCTCAATGCCTAAATTTCTACTCCCTCTGTTTCAGTTTAGTTGTCGTTTTAGGATTTAAATTTTGTTTCATAATAGTTGTCGTTTTAGGTTTTCAATGCAAATGTTTGGTGAAAATGCCAGTTTTATCCCTACTGTTTTAATGTTTCGGCCAATAAATTTTTTTATAAAATATATTAATAAAGGGTAAAACAGAAAATTTAATGCTTTTCTTAATTTGTGTGAAAAAACCTTAAACGACAACTAAAACGAAACGGAGGGAGTATTAAGAAAATTAATTTAACGTAAGGTGTTTATTAATCATTTCTTAGGTAGTCACACCATTATATGTTTTTTTTTCAAATACGTAAGCTAACATACTTTTTTTTTTTTATGCAAAACATGGTTTCTTTTAAAAATAATAAAATTGATAGCTTCACGAATGGAGTCAGATACCAAAAGAAAATTACAAAGAAAAAAAAAACCTCGTAAAAAATATTTAAATTTGTAAATAAATAAAACAATATTTCAAAAGTACATCTACTTTTCGTCTTAAAGTGCAAAAATTTCTATGTTTTGTTTCACCGGTAATTTTAGCTTGAAGTCTCAATTTATGAATAACATAAAAAAAACTCCATGATCCAAATGTATAAGAAAATATGAGTGGTTGATTGAGAAAAAAAGAGAGAATCATGAGGAATGGTGAAAGAAGGTTTGTGAAGGCTGAGATTTGGAAAAAATTGAGGATATGATATAGAAGAGACCTAATAGGCAAATGGGTTGGAGAAAGTTTGCTTACTTAAACTCAAAATTAGATTTTTTTAATCATTATTCAATGTTTTCAGCTCTACTAAGAAGGAGAAAAAATCTAAAAAATAGCTCACGGGTTTGATTGAAGCTTCTTAGAAGTTCAAACAATTGGCACGATAAATAATCAAACACATGCAGCCATGTTTCTTTAGACTTTATATAGTTTAATTTCAATAACAAAAAAAAAAATTGGACTTTGGAATTATAGAATGTACTTGACGCGACTAAAGGTTCAGTTGTTGATTTAGTGTACATCAATTCAGAGATATAACAACAAATACAAATAATATAACTCTCATTTCATTCAAATAAAGGAACAATTCAAGTCATTAATCTTTTGTTTTAGAATTCAAAAGTAGTTTTATTTTCATAATATTTATTGACAGTTAGATAATTTTATTAATGCTAGAAAAAGACAACCCAAATACTAACTATCGGGTTTGGCAAAAGTTTTAAGCTTTAAAAGAAGACAAACATTTATATATATATATATATATATATATATATATCATAAAAAAATATGATCTTTTAAAGACTTCTTCTAACAAAATGATCAAAACTTGAACTATAAAACCCCTCGATATGATTTGGCTTGTGTTCGGGTCGATTTATATTCTGTTCGGTTCGGTTTGGTTTTAGTTGTGTATTCTTAAAGAAATTTAAAGGTAGAGATTTTTAAACAAAATTAATCTAATTTTATATTTTATTAATTAAAAAAATGAAAAAAATATCTAACGCTCTAAATCAAGTGCAACGTTGGTAAAGCATTACATATTAGTATTTACAACATTATTATTTAATTAAATAAATAAATAGATTGGGTTATCGGTTCGAGTTGAGAAGAAATATAATCAAATAGTTTGAATGTAAGTTATGGTTTGGTTTGGATCTGTTTAAGTTTGGTTTACTAGGTTTGTTTTCGTTCGGTTAAAATGTCGACCCATAATAATATTGATCTGATCTAATTCGAAAATCGAATTGTTTTAAAGTTAAAAACTTGTTCATAGTGTTAAGCTTCTAACGAAAAAAATACACACAAAAAACTTCGCGTATCAATTATTTTGATTTAATGGTCAAAAAATTATTTATTAAAACAAAAAGTATATTAAAATACTTTTAGTAGGATTCAAATATTGCTTGTGTACCATAAATGATTTTTAAAAAAATAATCTAAGGTTGTTGAAGTATAATAGTCGCTGAAAAAATATTTATATATATCACAATATAAAAAATCTAACATTTGTAAGAAATTAAACAAACGTAAAATAAAACAAACAAATACAAAAATTGATTATAAGGTAAATTGATTTTTTAAAAGTAAGATATAAAAGTTATTTACTAATGTATTTATATATAAACTTATAAAATAAAAACAACTAATATACGTGTTAAGGTAAAATACAAAATTCGTGAAACCTTTTAAATTTCTACCATAAATACTTATATTAAAACAAATTTTATCTACAAAAACTACTTGAGACTTAAATTATTTGTTAAATTCACTTTATGCATGTTGTTTTCTAAAAACCACTTGTTATCAAACAATTTCTTCAAAAATAATTTTTTAAAAAAACCCCGCAGCGTAGCGCGGGTTTCGATCTAGTTGTTTAATAATTGCATAATAGTGATGAAAATCTGAAATACAACATGAATGGCCATCTAGTTTTTCTAGTTCTTTTCAGTTTTTGTTTTTTTGGGTTTTAGTTTTAGGATATGTTTAACCGAACTTTGCTTTTTTTTTGGTTTTTTCTTTCCATGTTTTAAAGAAATTACTTTTAGAACTAATCAATTATTGATCCAAATTACACATCGAAGTATTAAAAAAATAGTTTAACGAGTTAAGTTTAACGAAAAATTGGTATAATTTGTTGGAAAGAATCCAAAACAAATCCGTATAAATTTGGCCGCTCAATCAAAACAGACAGTATCATACTAACAGAAAATTTGACTACGCAAACCTCGAAACTTTTGTTTAGCAACTTTGTTTTCAACGGATAGATAAAATTATACATTTTGTTCAAATTCAGTTGAAAATATTTCAGTATAATTCGATTATCCTCTGTTTCGATACACGTTTGGTATTAGGCAACTCACTTATTCTTAAAGACACATAGTTAATATACATAGTCAAAAGTACCATTCACAAAAACAAACCTACATTTTCACCCATTTCTTTGATTATTATTACTCATTGCACATACTCAAGATACATCTCATCTCATCTATTTATTATGCATCAACATCTCTCTAATCCGACTTGATTTCTGGCGTTCTGATAGATTCCGGGTACAGAGCACTACGTACACCAGGAATGTCCATGATCCTCTTGTTGAGTGCACTATCCTCGGACATACCAGTTCCAGTCATGTACAGTAACCGACAACCCCACTCAATCAACTCAGGACATAGCACTTTCCAAAGGTATGTCACCTTAAACCACGATGGTACTGTCACGTATCTTTGTTTCCGGCAAACACCGTTCACTATCGCCTTGGCACATCCTGATGCCGATGATACCGGAAAGGGTCCTATTTGAACCTATTTAATTTTGTACAAAAGAACACAATTCAACAATGACCTCAATATTAATTATATTGTTTAAGGAGTTAGATTAATTTAACTTACATCTCTCATGTCTTGATTGACTATTAACTCGCCTTCACCAGAGAAGAACTTGCCTTGTGTGAGTTCGGATTCTATATAACCAGGTGTGACAATTGTAATGTGTACATCGCCACCAAGCTCAATTCTCATCGTCTCAAAGAAGCTCAACAAAGCTGCTTTGCTTGCCTAATTAACATGTTATATGTATAATAATATTCGTCAGTTCCTAAGATCTTACTTCACTAAGAAAAAAGTGCATATATATATTGACTTACATTGTAAAAGCTCATCCTTGGAGCAGTTAGCCACGCTGCAGAGGACGACATAGCCACAATCTTGCCATTGCTTTGTCTAAGGTAAGGAAGCGCAGCACTAGTTGTGTAAACCGACCCCCAGAAATTAGTATCCTAATCAATCATAAATCAGTCATTAAAGATAGGTTAACGAATAAAACTAAAGGGTTGGCTTAATTATTTTAATTACCAAAACTGCTTTTGTCCTTGTTATATCTTCAATGTTCTCAAACATTGAAATCTGCGTCATCCCAGCATTATTTACAAGATGATCCACTGCAAGACCAAAGAAATTCAATGTTTTGTAGACCAAACTTGTGAATGGTAACAAAAAAGGTCCGTGGCGTGACTTACATCTGCCAAAATGGGTGATGGTGTCATCAACGATGCGTCTACAATCATCAGGTTTGGAGACATCAGCATGAACGGTGACAACATTGGGAGATCCGAGTTCACGAGCAATCTCTGCCACTTCCTCTAGACGGTTCTTCCTTCGGGCGGTCAGGGCCAAGCATGCACCTCTACATGCGTACTCATATGCCAATTGCTGACAATTCATATACGCAATAGACTCAAATCAATAATTTTCCTAACATATAAATATATTATCTCGTTCCACAAAAATATCGTCGTTTATATTTTTTTTTTCATGTTTGAGCAATATTGTTTAAATTTTTTATTCATATTCGTTAGGAAAAAAACTCATGTTTTACTCTACTATTATAAGTTAGAGAAATAGATAAGTGTAGTACCGAAAGGTTACGAAAGAAATTAAACATTTAAGAAGAAATGTTTGAAACCTAGCTAGTACTATATATAGTACGTACCAACGACCAATTAGGTTATTAGGTCTACAATTTTAAATAAAGGCATTATGACCAAACCTCGCCGATACCGGAGGACGCTCCAGTGATGAGAACCACTTTCCCATAAAGATTTTCCGAGAAAATGGTCGAGAAAATAGACTGCAAGAACTTGAAGAAGTAAAAAGGAGGCAAGAAAAAGCAGAGGCCAAAGAAGGTGAAGAAAGGCGCAGTTAGGTTGAGGAAATCGTTTATCAATTCCATTGTCGATCAAAACATAAATGATTTAGCTCTCGTCGATCGTTCTCTTTGATCAGCGTTATATAAATACAACTCCAACACTATATTGGATTTTAAGGCAAAAACGGTGATGAGACGAAGAGAGACAAGACACGAAGATCTGGTGGTAGTGTGGCAACATTGCATGGCAACGAGACGACACGTTGTGTCAAGATGTGGAAAATGCACGTCGACGACGCCTTCTTCTTCTTTTCTTTATCCACTTAACATCTTTGGTAGATAAGATCAAATCTTCGTTCCACCTATAAGTCATTATTGTCGTTTCCGAAGTACATTAGTTATTTATGTACTTCGTGTTATTACTCGGTAATTATATGTACAAAAATGCTTGTCGCTATAAGTTTAGATATTTTACATTAAGATATTAGTTAACAAATTATTTAACCAAAATAAAATATGAATTAACAAATCATAGGATTTACTATTCACAAAATTACCAAAGCAATAAAAGAAATTGGATAAAAATTTTAAGAATTTCGTTTTTAATATATATATGATGTGTAAACAATTTAAGTCCAAATTTAATTAAGAATTAATCCGTAAAATCATGTCAATGCTATTTTATACAGTAATCGAATGTTTGGAAATTTTGATGAAGTTAATGATGATTCTCGTATTAATATAATTATTTTTATAAATATAATATGACGTAGTATCCATGCATGTTAGACATCACATGATAAAAGCATTATCACGTCATATATATTTGTTAACACGGAATCGTTTATATCCCTTATATTATATATTAATAGAGAAACATTTTAAAAAACAAACCTTATATTGACGTGTAATTAACAAGATTGTCATGCTGACGTGTCGCTCTCAGAATGATTTGCCACTTATTTAAATAATTGCCCAAATTTTATTAGACTATTTACAGAATTTGCCATTAATATTATACAAATATATATCCCACTAATCAAAATGAATTTTTAATTAAAATTACAAATAATTATGCAACAAATCTTTCCAAAATAAATATACCACAAACTTAAGCAAATAATTACGTAACTAATATTAATAAAAGAGGCTACGAGTCCATCTTTATCTCTATATTAGTAAAATCATTAAAATGTAACAGAGACTACGTCCAACCTTAAATAAATCTTATCAAGTAACTAATACTTCCAAACTAAATATACAACTGCCTTACATTTTTTCCATATAAACATTAGATATCTATATTAATTAGCAAAAACATTAAAATGTAACAAACATTTATGTTTATATTTAAGTGATAAAGGATATATCTACATCTTTCATAAATTAGCATTTATATTAATAATAAAATCTTTATATATGTTTTATAAATATAAAAATTAGAATTAAAATAATCATATCATTTTTTACAAAATTAAAATTAGAACTAAAAAAATATATAAGGGATTAAAAATTTTTAGTCCAACTAAAACCATAAAATATACTAAGATAGTAAGATAATGAATATGAACAACTGAAAAAGTTTTAAAAATAACCGAATAGTGAATACAAAAAAAATCTAAAATCCTATATTTTATTTCAAAATCAAATGATGTGTTTTTGATCTGATACCCGGTCAGTTCAACCGAATCATCAGGTTACGGGTTAATGACAGATTTTTGTGGGGTTTATTTTCAGTTTTGAAAAAACTAGACATCTGAGCAAAAAAAATAAATTTACCGGACATTAGCACTAAACCTATACCGGAGAAGTGTACAGATCACAGGTTAACCGATCATACCGAACGGTTCGGGTCGGATGTGAAAACACTGATTTATACGTATATAAAAAAATTTATTGAAAGACACAAAATATTCAACCCTTTTAAAGATTGAACTATTTCTTTACTTATACAAAAAATTGTGACCATCAACCTTCTCCCGCGCAAGGCGCGGGTCATGCATCTAGTTTGTTGCTTATTAGGTTTGTGTGGAAGCTGCTTGCAAACTCGTGAAGCTTTTATCATTAATCGTGTGTATATTTTTGCTTGGAAATTATGTTTGGTTATTTTGAACTCTCGAAACCAATAAGAATAATATCAAGTTAGTCTCTTTTTGGCAACCATATTTAGAGATGTGATCGGGTTGGTGCTCACTTCACTATAACTCACCCCAAAATCAAGAACTATTGATTTGATCATCTCTCATACATATTGACTCTTAGCTTGAATTCATAACATGATAACCACGGATCCAATCTTGTCATGGAGCTAGAAATCTATGTGAATGCTCCGTGAAAAGTCAGATAATAAGTTAATCAGAAAATATATTTGAATTCGTAACATCAATGAAATTGCATAGGAAGGTGCGGTCATGCCTTTTTTTTTTTTTTTGATTAAATATAATTTAGACTTTCGGTAGTTGGGACTTGGGAGCAAAAGACAATCACATCACTTTTACTTTCGACGTGTGCACGAAATAATTAAAGTACACCATCTTAAGATATGGTCCTCAACATGCTTTGTTCAGCTTTAACTAAGGATTGGTCCTCTACATCCAATTTAATTAAACACCCCAAAATGGATTTGGTGAAAGACAACAAAATACTAAAAGAAGTTAAAAAGACAGTTAATAATTCAAAAGTGTTTGCACGCCCACATGGTTACTAAGAAAGCTAAAATTAAGTAAAATAAAATGCTCAAGCATGTGATTAGTTTAATCTTAACGATGAAGAACCCTTAAACCCACATGTGCTGCATGCAAGTACGCACTATAAATATTGTTCCAAAATAGTCTAGCCACTCCATGTCTAGTCACATTCATATCCTTTAGTACCCTAAGTTTCTTTTGCTGCTACATCAAGATAATCCATCTTTATTTTCACCAAAACCTTATTTGCTTATAGCATAAATGGAACCCGTAACCGCCATGCAAGAGACCCAATATAACAACGGACCAAGAACCTACAAGAAGCCAGTTGTTAATATCCTCGACCGCCTTTCCTTGTCATTTATTCTAGTTGTTTTCTGCGTTATTGTAGTTTTTAGCCCGATTTGGCTTCAATTTTCTAATAGTTTTTTCTTATTCACCATCCCAAGAGTTATTAATTACATCTTAAAACCTAAGGTTTTATTCCTTCTCACAAATGTCATCGTCATCACCCTCATCGGAGAATCAAGGTTTTCTAGAGCAAGATCTTCTCTTCCAGATAGCGAGTTACCAAGAAGTCGTTCTTGTTCTTTGTGGTCTCATGAAAATGCGAGGGTGGAAATGGGATATCAACGATTTATGAAAGAAAATACTGATCGACCGAGGCTCGGAGAAGGCAAAAGATGTAAGCTAATTAGTCCGTTGGAGATGGATTCATTAAACCAGAGGGCTGATGATCTGATCGCTCGTGTGAACAGACAGAGGAGGCTCGAAATTGGGCGGTTACATAGCCATATAGGCGAAGGTCGTATATCAAAATAATACATGGCCAAATGTCAGAGAAAGCATTGCTTGTTTATTATTTGTTGAAACATCTTAATATAAAAGAAAATGCAAATTTATGTACAAAAGTTACAAGTCAATAAATGAATTTGAGGGTTTCACGAGGTATCAATAGGATGAAAATCATGGTCTGGAATGGTATCGTATTGGTATGCGTAGTGTGCATGTGTAATAATGATCGACTGATTGATGATTGCATTATGGTTTGTGAGCAGGTCAATTGCGACCATACGAAATAAAAACGGGTCTATATCAATTTCAGTTATTTAAATTTATAGAGTTCATAAAAATATTAAGCTATCTTGTATTGTTAAAATCCACAATTCCACATTAATATTTTATGTTACTCTTTCTAAAAATTTGATATTAATATTTGCCAAAAAATATTTTTACGTAAACCCCACAAGAATGAAGTCTTATATCAATTTTTCACTTTGCTCTCCTTAAGACCGGCTCTTGTGAGAGTGGGACTACGTTAGAAGAAACTAGTTTTTTTTTTTTTTTTTTTTTTTTAGAAGAAACTAGTTGATCTGTATAGTGTTAGAATATGCATGAGAGGAACGATATATGTACTAACTTGTTGATCATTTTTAGTGGGTGTCTAAAATTTTTTTAACAATTAATTTTAATGTTGTTTAATTAGAAGTGTTTTTAGAGTATGCCAACGTATCTTTAAGTAGACACTTAAAAACATTGATACACATTCTACTCATAATTAAATAATATTAAAGTTAATTATAAAAAATAAACTTAGACAGCCACAGAAAATAACCAATGGTGATGATAGTGTGGGTGCAAATGTCTCCATCAAAATTGTATAAACCCTTCTTCTATATAACGAGAGCAAATTTAAAAAGTGGCTCTTTTTGCTCCAAACATGAGATTATGTGTTGACAAAGAAAATCATTTTACTGATCCTCCCGCCTCCTATTCTTGGATATACTAACGCGTGAATGTTTTAACTTTAGTGTGTAAGGTTAAGGCCTAAGGGTATAAGACCAAAACTTTAATGTGAAAATTTTAAAATATCTGTGCGTTAAAGATTTTTAGTGTTTTGAATTTTAAATAAGTGATTTATAATCTACGGGGATTAATATTACTTGAATTTATATATAGAACACGTTCACTAATCGATTACTATTATGGATTTCTATATTGCAGGGTTTAGATGATAAACGTAAAATTGCAAGGTTTATGTTGTTTATATGATGCTCATTTTTAATAAATTATTAATTTTATAACTCAATATTTTATAAATCTTTTATTAGTCTTCTTGGTAAAGTATCTTCCTAGCTCCTTCCATTTCAGTTTGATTGTCATTTTAAAACTTTAAATTTGTTTTACAATAGATATTGTCTTAGGTTTTCAAAAATTATTGTTCTATCCTTACTGTTTTAATGTATTGAACAATAAAAAAATTTATATAATATAATATATAATTAAAAGGTAAAAACAAAATTTTTAATTATTTTTAATTTGCGTATAAAAACTTTAAACAACATATACATATAATTAAAAACGGAAGAAGTAGTAATTTAATAATCCGTAAGAGTCCGCTGAAAATTACTATTAATCTTTCAAGAGATTTTAGTAGTGATCATTATTTTTTCCAGATTCTACCCCTACCACTTAAATTTATAGTCTCTTAATTATATTTTGGGTGATGTGCACTTTGGGACACTTTTTTCAACTTTGTAATCAAAACAGACACTTTCCTTATGTTTCCATCTTTTTCCACTGTTCGTAAAAAATCAATACCATATTGCCCTTGAACTAGATGTGTAATGAGAGGGAATCAAACTAAAAGTTGTGGGAACCGTCAGATTAAATGTGTCCAATTAAGATCAGATGGTTCAGATTAAAAGAATCTTGGCCATTGATAGGAATAAAATCGTACGGATGTGATTGAACTCAGATAAATAAATAAATTATAGTCCCCTCCATGTTTTGTTTACTCATTTTCTTTATTATGAAAAACATAAAAAAAATAATTTATGTACAATATATCATAAATATAATCTTTCTGTCATTTTAAGATCCATTTTAGTATATTTTAAGTATCAGATACGAAATTTCATGCAATCCAGCATAAGCATTTCATTTGGATGATGTATTCTGGACGATGTGATATGGATAATAATATCGTTTCATTATTATTTAAATCACTCTGATAAACTATGTGCTTAGTGTTGGATGGTCAGATAAACAAAAAAACATGTTTAATAGTAAAATATGAACAACAGACAGTTGACCAGAATTTGGCGGATGTAGTAGTCCACCGAAAAATCTTATCCTTATTCATCCATGTGGTCGACCTTGACTATATTATGCAACAGTTGTGACCATCCACTGAGAGAGATTTATTTTCTCGTCAACTTTTTTTTCTTTCTCTCTTCTTTAACACTTTCTTTCTCTCTCTCATGGCTATTATGTTCACATCAAACAAAAACATAGTTATCTATCAGTGACGGTTCAAGTGATGAAGAAGAAAATTTAGTGTAAACAATTTATATGGGAGATAAGCATATGTGGATGGTCACTATAGCGCAACCACCTAAACTCAACCCCCCACCTACTAAACTTAAACCGAGATGTTAATTTGGTTTAAAGGTTTTAACACTAAACCCTACTCCCAACCTACTAAACCCAAACCAATATTTAACTTCTTTTAAATATATAACACTAAACCCTATCCCCTACTTACTAAACCCAAACCGATATCTAACTTCATTAACAATATAAACCTGAAACGAGATAAACATTCGGTTTAAAAGTTTAACACTAAACCCTTCCCCCTACCTACTAAACCCGAACCGATAATTAACTTCTTTTAGATATATAATATTAAACCCTAACCCCTACTTTATAAACCCAAATTCCTTCTTTATAAACCCAAACCAATATATAACTTTATTTATATATATACCTCTAAACCCTAAACTCTAAACCCTAAACAATGAATTTTATAACATGTCTCTTTGATAAACTGAAACACACTCTTAACCTACAAACCCTAAACTCTAGACTAAAACCTAAACACTTAACCATTTTAATAATTTATCCACATGGAAGTGACCATACGAGTAGGAAAATATTCAGTCAAACACTAAAATGGAACATAAAAAACTGTCCATACAGAATTTATGATGGGAGTAGGTTCCTACTACCATTCTTGTTCTATGAATTTGGAGAAGAAAAGAAAGTGATTGGTACCTTTATTTCGAACTTATTATTGTCGTCCACGAAACTATGTCCAGATGGTATAATCTATACGAACAAATATTTGACCAAAATTTAAAATAACGATTTTACCATTATTATCTTTCAAATACTAACACCATAAAATTTGTTATTTGTGCCTAATTATGTTTTCTAAGTATCCAAAAGAACATTACATTAAAATTTTAGAACAAATAGTAATCATAATTTGTGTCCGTTTAAACTTGCCATAAAAATATATGGTTCAAGATGCATGTTAACATGTTTTTTTAAAATTTTTTTACATTAATAACAACGACACAATATTCTACTTTATAAACCCAAATCCCTACTTTATAAACCCAAATCAATATATAACTTTATTTATATATATACAGTCTAAACCCTAAACTCTATACCCTAAACAATGAATTTTATAACATTTCTATTTGATAAACTGAAACACACTCTTAACCTACAAACCCTAAACTTTAGACTAAAACCTAAACACTTAACCATTTTAATAATTTATCCACATGGAAGTGACCATACGAGTAGGAAAATATTCAGTCAAACACTAAAATGGAACATAAAAAACTGTCCATATGGAATTTACGATGGGAGTAGGTTCCTACTACCATTCTTGTTCTATGAATTTGGAGAAGAAAAGAAAGTTATTGGTACCTTTATTTCGAACTTATTATTGTCGTCCACGAAACTATGTCCAGATGGTATAATCTATACGAACAAATATTTGACCAAAATTTAAAATAACGATTTTACCATTATTATCTTTCAAATACTAACACCATAAAATTTGGTATTTGTGCCTAATTATGTTTTCTAAGTATCCAAAAGAACATTACATTAAAATTTTAGAACAAATAGTAATCATAATTTGTGTCCGTTTAAACTTGCCATAAAAATATATGTTCAAGATGCATGTTAACATGTTTTTTTTTTTTTTTTTTTACATTAAAAACAACGACACAATATTCTACTATTTTAGCAACAAATTTGTTCATATCAATCAATTAGTTCATATCCATTTAATAAAATGTAATTCAATTATTTTAGCTATCCATTTGTTCATATCCATTAGATTATATTCATATAACCATACATACCATACAATAATTCTTCTTGTAACCAAATCTTACAATCAATATAATTATAGGAGTCTCATCAATTATCCACAAAACATTATAATACTAAGCTACGCAAGCTGATTTGTGAGTTTTACTATTGTCATCTTTAGAAATCCAAGTTCCAGATTAGTATTCGAGACAATTGGTGTAGCAAAAATATAAACTTTGGAGTACAAGCAAATGTGCAATCTGTGGAACGAAGACGTGTACTATGAAACTCGTTTTATCTCTTTCACAAGATATCTAGGCCAATGTTTCATTAACCTTTTAATGATGGTTAACCAAAAAAACAGAGAATTTTGGATGATTCGGAAAATTGCAAAGCAACTTATTTGGAACATAAAGGATAAGTAAAACAGTTTCAAAGGTTAGTTGAGTGGTGCTCCGAGTTCGTGAGAGCCTTCACGGTTTTGAAACACGATCACGTATAGTGCATAATTTATCTCTGGGATGTATCCTAAGATTGTCAGCACCAAGCAAATCAAGAACTCTACCTGCAAACAAGAATCAGAGTGGAAATTTCAAAACCTTTTCCAAGATTGAAGAATCAAGATTTGGTTTCCAAACTAAATTTGACGATCTTGGAAGAGAACTTACAGTGCAACAGCCTTGTAATGTTAAACTCTGTCTGGATTGTAGAAAACAAAATTCAGCATTCTCATGTCAAATTCTGAACTGGAATGATTTAGCAGAGATCAAACCAAAACATCAGTTACATGTATATATATTCGCACCTTTTGTTCAAGTGCCTTAAGCTCAGCGCTATGCACTGTTCCATCTTTCCGTAATAGCTCATCTATAGATCTGCAAAGCATAGCATTCTGATTCACCTGAAGAGTAAAAAAAAAACCAAAATTGAATCAGCTTTTTTGTTGGTCAAGTAAGGATCACAAAAGAGAGAGTGGAATCAGAGACCAGTTTCTTGCGTTGAGCTTTAGGAGAAGAGAACTTCTGAACGGTTTTAACGAAAGCAGTGACGAAAGTGACGCCGGCGTAAGGTAACGGAACGGCGAGCATCCACGGCAATTTGCTACTTCCAACTCGAGGACCAGGAATCGCCTGAGTCACCGATCCAGTGAACTCGACTAGGTCTAAAGCCTTCTCTTGAATCGACTAGGTTTTTTATTTTTGGCGCTACCAAGTCAACTACGAGATCTGCACCGTTCATTGTCCATTTTCCCCGAGAAAGAAACGCATCAATCCGATGTGGTGGAAGCAAATCGCGGAGGTTGCAGAGGCCGTTGGCTCAATCCAAAACTCAGAAACCGTCGCCCACAACCGCCATCTAAGATCCAATAGATCTACAGATAACCACCACAACAAAGCAACCAAACCCACCTTCTCCCATCGACTTATGCCGCTACCGCAGCGTCCCATTGGACGGATGAGCCACAAGACCACTCCGCCGCGAACAAAACCAGCGTCCTCAACCAACTCGACCGCGACGCTACTTTTCCATCAAAAGGGGAGCCGCAGCAACATCGAATGGGAGATTACCACACCACCGCTGCCGGAGAAGCCTTCTCGCTCACCACTGCTTCCCTTTTTGCAAAGCCAAGACCTTCACTGGAGATCTAATGGAACTGAGAAACCAGATCTAAAAAAAAAATTGAGTGTCTTCGAGAGAGAGAAAAAGCTACAGTAAGTAAGGAACGATAGAGCCACATCCCACATGGTGATGAGAGAGAGAGGTTAAAGCAGCAAATTGTGGAGAGATAGCGAGAGATTGAGCGAGTCAAGTTTGTCTCTATGGTTAGAGTTGGATAACGAGAGAGAAAACAAATTTGAGGGTATAAATGTCTTAACACAAGAAAAAAGATGGGAACAGTGTCAAAGTGTGTCAAAGTGCAAAGAGGGGAAAAAAAAGTGTGCTAAAGCGCAAATAACTCTTATATTTTATCAACAATATTTTTTCGCATACATTAAAGCAAGAGGCTCATAGGAACTCCTATAGTCAACATCCACACCCATTTTTCCGTATAACAAAAGAGATATAAGACAAAAGAGAAAAAGCATAAAGATATTAGAAACTGGAAGCCCCAACAGTGAAATGCCCTCTTGTGTCCCCTCCTCTTTTTCACTCACTCAGCCTGATGCTCTACCTGTATTCCAAACACCAAATTTTAAAATAAAATGACCGTAAACACATTACTATATCTATTCATTAAATATTTTTTACATAAAAAACACAACAAGTCCCATCCGTGACAAAACCAGCCAAGCTTCTAGAACTTTTTGCAAGTGTTTCCCTCGACACTATATAATTACGTGTTATTTTTTTTCTTCTATCAATTTGAGCGAACGATAGACTTAGGATTGTTGTCATGGATTGATGTGCCCCTCTTGAACATAATCCGTTCCAAGTGCACCATGTTTTTAATCGAACTGGTTTTAATCCTGTTTTAAAAAAGTTATGTTTTCTTTGGTTTACAAACTACGGGCCAACCCGCAACTAACCTTGAAACCATTTTTTAAAGAAAATGGCGAATTCATGAACTTAATATAGTCCATCCGGTTTGTAAAATGTTTAAACTCGAATCAAACCGGGATTAAACTGGTCTTCCTACGGACCAACCTGCTAAAGACAAGGTTTGGCCCGCACAAAGACTTTTTTTCCCACCATAACAACTTTTAATCAAGTATCTTTACGAAATTAAGATATAAACTTAGTTCATAAGAAATTAAACGAAAAAGGAAAAAATGAGAAGGATGAATTAGTTAACCTTAGGTTTGAGGATGCCATACTTCTTGAACTGTTCCCTCACGATCCTGTTGTATATGAAAGCAGCCCCTCTAAATTGCGGCAGCACCAACCATGCCACAAACACTAGCTTAGCCGTGTACCATATCGGTATCCTATATATGTTCGAGATATTTTCACCATTTTCTCCATTTTAATACTATTACGTACCATAACAAAAACATAACAAGAAATGAGACATAGGAAATTCGATTGTTACCACTCTAGGAGAGATTGAAGGATGAGTTCTGATAGAGTAAGGAAAGAGTAGAGAATCCAATAAGCAAGCCATTGCTCATCATCTACTTTTGATGGGCTCTCTATTGCTATCACCGACGCATATCTTTATCAATATCATCAACAATAAAAGGAACAAAAACCAAATCAGAATCTTTAAAATAAAACCAAACAAAAATGTATAGAAACAATATGAAATTACTTACAACGGGTAAAGCAACATCACCACGGGTCTGCGTATGATCGTACCATAAAACAAAACACAAAATCATAATATTATTTTCAGTTGTGGAATTTAATCTTATCATAAAATAATCAAACCATAAATTGAATAAATATCAAAAATCTAACAAGAATAGGAGAAGAATAAATATACCCAGCGAGGGAATGAAGAGCAGAGAGAAGAGTCCATAATTTTGTCATTTTGAGAGGAACACAACAAAATCCAAAACCAATCAAAGGACGCTCTTGTTTTCTGAAACAACACGATTAGAGAGATCTTATTTATTTATACTGTCTTGGACATTAAAAACGGTTATGCATAATTTGGTTCACGTTCAAACCGGGGCATTTGGTTTTCTTATTTTAGATACCAAACCGATGAAATTAGTTTTTTTTTTTCTTTCTTGGTAATCATATAACTATTTTGCATTTGGCACGCTAAAACCGTAAGACGGTCGATCAAATCCGAGTAAGTTAGTCCGGTTTAAAAAATGGAAAAAAAAAAAAAGTTAAGTCCGGTTTACGATTCTGGTTCGGTTTGTATTTGGTTTAGTGTCATGAGTATACCGGACACGTGGGCTGACACCTCTAACAAAGAGTATCAGATTCTAACTTGAGCGTGTCCGACATGTCACCGGCCAATGAAGGCCAGATGTCGGTAGGATTCTCTTTATTGTGATTTTCCATGCTTTCTTGATATTTATCATTAGTCCTTTATTTATAAATCAGTGTAACTAGTTAATTATCTAAATACTAACTAGTAAATCTTATCTTGTCTTTAAATCATTTTTTATCCAAAAAATAAAATTAAACCTATATTATCTATATCTATCATGTTTTCTTACCAATAATATATATTTTAAAAGGATAAAATCAAGAGTAAAAATAAAATCCTCTATATTTTAATTTTTTTAAAAAAATATATATATAATTTATTTTATGAAAGTTTACATTTTATACCATTCATTATTAGTTTAATATATTCAATAAATATATGAATATTTAAATATTCTATAAATATTTCACAAATCTCTTACAAATATTCCATAAATAGTGATAAAGTCTTATATGTTGCGATAATGAAGATATATCCATGTCGATAGTATTTAAAAGCCCTAGTATCAGAATGGGTTTTTGCCAAATTATTATTTAGATTTTATTCATAGAGAAAATTTGGTTACTTTACCTTATAGGCTTGGTCATTGGTGGACACTGAGAAGAAATAATTTTTATCTGATATCTTCTGGACCCATATATTTTTATTCACGCTATAGAAAGTTTTTTTTTTCCAGTAAAAAACTTTACTCTCATAAAATTTATAAGCAAAATTTCTTCTAACTTTTTCCAATTATTTTTCTTCTAAACATGCACCAGTTACACGCTACACATTTTTTTTATGTATCATAACAACCTATCACTTATAACATTAGTTGAAATGTCTAAATACATTAAAGGAACTGTTGAATATAGGGTGACAAATGTGTTTCGTAATACTACATCCCTAATTGTGGAAGCTGGGAATTTTGTTATGGAGCTGAAAATAGAGGTGCAACGGTTTTTTGATATGTTATATAATGCTTTGGCTATCAACCATAGTCACACGATTATAGAATGACAGGACGATATGTTAGATAATGCTTAACTGATTCCAACACAGCCAAACTTCTTCTCTCTTCCACTTTTAAAATCATTTTGGCCTTTACTTAGAGAGCACCATTCACTACCTGGTAACATTTAAAACCTTAGTAAAAGTCATGGTCTAAACTCCGTACAAAAACTTCTTGAGATCACTAGCAAGCACTAAATTAATTGCTAAAACATATAAAGAGAACAATTGGTAAAAAAAATTATACTTTATATTTAGTGATAATTTCATAAATATAGGATTTTGTGATTCATATTATGCCTTTGATTTTGACAAAAGAAAATTAATCTCTACTTATGTCTTCCGTGTTAGAGGAATGTCGTTAAATGGAGGTCTTCTTTACGGCTTGTTGTAGTTTGTCAACAACACTAGCTGAGTGTGTATGACCTTGACTGATGTTACTAGAGAAGAAATTCAGGTAAAAGGAATCTTACAAGAGTTTGGTTGTTAGCAAATTGTGTTAAAAGTATTTATGAGTACTAGTCAGCTAATTGTCTTTCATAAAATAGTGTCCACCATAAAATGATGAAGCATACAAATGTAGTCAACATTTTATAAGAGAAATGGTAACTGAAAAACTGATTTAAGTTTATAACTCTGATAGATCATGGTGAATTGGTGATATATATGTTAACTAAAACACTTCTTATCTACAAGTTTTAGTGGAGCTTTTCCCAATATAAGGACAAAAGGTTGCAAGAATGAATAGATGTTTTCTTTTGGATCGATTCAGAGACTCAAATCTCTCTACATGGATGATAATTTTATAAATACGACATTTAATTCGGTTGAAACCAAAAATAGTACATTCAAAATAAAATACGGCATAAACTAAAAATAAATAAATCCTACAACCCCTTAAACCGACGGTTTTATTACATAATGGTACAAGCGTTGGGGTTCTCATCACTGAATATCTGCGGTGGATAAGCAAACATCTCCACCGGATACCTCGGTGGCTGGTACTGATATTCGTTCTTCTTTAGGTCTACCACTTTGTTCCCCTCCCCCGCGGCAGCACCATCGCCTTTAGCACCTCCTCCTCCACCATCTTCCTTGGCATCTTTTCCTTCTTTGGGCTGTCCCTCTTCCTTCTTCTTCTCATCTTTGTCTTTAGTTTCTTTTTCTTTCTCCGGTGGTTTTGGCGGCGGGTCTTGCTTCACAACCGCGGCGTGCTTCCCGATTCTCTTGTAAATGAACTCAACTAGCTTTTCCGGTGTAAAAACTCCTTTCACACTCACTTGTGATGCTTTAAAATCTGGTTCCACAGACTCCACTCCTATATATATATAAACAAACAAAAAAACAAAAAACATGTTATGACTTAATTTTCTATATGAAAATGTAAACTAATTATATATTATATTCAAATAATAAACTATTTGCATTACAAAAAGTCGAATCAACTATCCAATCAGGTCATTGTACGAAACTAATTTCAATTCTCTAGTCACCAATGTAATCTTTTGGCCAATAAATTTCTACCTAACATAATTAACCACACTTCCCTGAAACAAAGTACATGGCATACAGATATATATTGCAGTTTCAGATAATTACAAAATCAGGATATATGACATATAAACCCTAATTAAAAAAAAAAAGTGTTTAGAACTTTGGGATTCTTGGGGAATAGGTGAAGTAAAACTAAAGTAGTTGACTTTAGTTAGACTCGATTCAACACAACTCGTATAATTTATGTAATCTTGAAACACTCAAAACAAACAAAAATATATGTGAAGAAGAAAGATTTGTAACTATATGATTATAAAAACAATAATCTGGTGAATAGTGAATGAAAGATTCACTAAACACATGCTTTTTCAAATTGCTATGTTTAAAAAAGGTCCTACATAGTACACACACTTTCAACTAAAATAAAAAGAGTTGGAATCAATTTATGACACATAGAAGAGTCCAAAACTTGATGTCCCAATTAAGTGTAGTCCCACAAATTCAGAATTAAAACTCAGAATCAATAAAAATCGTACCCAATTCAGTAATATTTTTAACAAAAATTTAAATGAGAAAGGTTATAAAAAAAATACAAACCTTTCATTCTCATGATTCTCTTTTGAATCTCCATGGCACATGCTTCACAATGCATGTGAACTCTCAGCACCACTGTCACTACCTGTTTTTTTTTCTCAGTGCCCACAAAATCTTATTGTTAATTACACAAAGCCAACAAACTTTCTTTAAATTACAAACCTAACCCCCAAAATCTTACACATATTACAAAATATACCTCTTCTTTTTTCTCCTCAGGTTTAGGTTTCTCCTTCTCCTTTTTCTCCGGTTCATCGGAAACCGGTTTAGGCTCCGGAATTGGTGAGATAAGCTCCACTTGACGGTGACTCTTCCTTTGCAATCTTTGCAATACTTTTAATGGATCTGCCTTCTCTCCTTTCACCACAACTTTACTAGTTTTACAATCAGTAGTTACATCTTCCACTCCTATCAACATTTGCAATAATCCCAAAATTAGCTAAAAAAATTTCAAGTACTAAACACTCTTATGGTTATAACTAAAAGAATGTGATAAATAATTAAATAGTACCTTCAAAGCCTTTAAGACATCTATGGATTTTTTTAGCACAACCTTCACAATGCATAAAAATCTTAAGCACAATCTCTTGAGGCTCTTTCTTCTTCTCTTCTTCTGGTTTCTTATCTTCTGATTTCACTTGAGGCTCTTCAGCTTTCTTCTCCTCCATTTTCTTATCTTCCTGAAAATGGCAAAAATAAGGAGAAATATATTTGAGAGGTCAATAGACAATAAGACCATCCGCAGTGGTGTAAGTGTGAGGGAGGGGTGTAAGATTTTTTTTATTATTATAATTTAAAGTGAGAGAGAAAAGAGAGAGAGAAAGAAAGAGAGAGAGAGAGATAGAGTGGCTTACACCCGAGTGTAAACTTACACCCGGGTGTGAAGAGAGAGACAACTTTTACATTATTTCTGTATTTTAAAATAGATACACCCCACGCAAGGTTACACCACTGCGGATGCCCTAATAGTGTTTGGCTGTGTAAATTTGAAAAACACACTAACCTCTCCCATTGAATTTAGTGTCAGTGTTGAGACTTGAGAGGGTTTCTAGTGGCACAGTTATTAAAGCCTTTTTTCTTTCTATGGACCGTCAGATTTGTGGTGCTTTAGATCTGTTTATATACACACACATCACATTTCTTTTTTTTTCTTTTACCCTACAGAGACAGAGCGCATTTACTACCAATTTCTTATTTACATTTTTATTTATTTTATTTTTCCATCCAATAATTCATAGATTTTGTTTTTGTTGTCATTGCTTTAAATGTTTTTTTGTTTGTTAATGCTAGACTTGAATGTTGTTTGCTTCACATAAACTACCAATGGTGAGATTTAGACTAATTTGTTTTTGGTAAGATACGTTATTTATAGGTTGGAATTTGAAACACAGATAAGAAAGAGTTCAAAATTTCTAGACGTTGTGTCATTTTCGAAAGCTCTTATAATTGACCACGAAAATCTCGTGAGAGAGGAACAAATACTTGACTTACTTAGATCTAGTCAAAGACTCAAAGTACAGTATTTACCTATTATTAATTTGCATATAATTTAAATCTTTTTACCCTGCCAAAAAAATATAACTCCTCTAAATAATTTTTCCACTATTTGGTACAAACTTAGTTTTAATTAACAAATAAAATGTATTGCAAAGGCCAGAACAAAAAAATATGTAGAAATACACATGGAGGTGTTTTTGGGGAAAAACTATTTGATACAAACTATAAAGACTTGATGAATTTTATAAGGAGGCACGTTGCACTCCATGACAAATGATATTCTTTCGATGTCAGAAAAAGCCTCAGTTTCCCGTTGAGATGATTAGAAAATCTTAATGTGTATATCTTATGAGTTCTAATTTAACCTTTAATTGGAAAAAAAAAACTGTATTAAAAATGGGAAAAATGTCGAAAAACTCGCGAACTTTCAAATTTGGGACGAAAAAAACATGAACTTTCGAAATATCATTTAAATCATCAAGTTTAGGTTGACTTTTTGACAAAATAGTGAAGTTTAGTTTGACTTTGCCATTTCGGGCATGCCGTTAAATTTCCGTTAACCAGACGATCACGGTGTTAAATTTCTGTTAGAACTCTCCGTTGAGTCTAAACGACGTCGTTTTGAAACTCTGAAACGACGTCGTTTCATTAGAAAATAAGATGGAAAAACTGCATCTGTTGAGAATCGAACATCTGACCTACTGGACTAATGAGAGGTGCTCAACCGTTACGCTACAATAACATTTTAGTATTATACCAAACCGAACATATATATACTAACAAATAACTATGTACAATTAATTAAAACTAGATACAATTTATTAACAATAACAAAACTAAAAAAAATAACCAAACATATACAAATATTAAATATACTTCCATAAATATATATTTTGAAATTTTTAAATATTTAATTTTATATATATAATTTGCTTCGATATTTCAAAAAATATATTTATATTAAGTATATTTAATATTTGTATATGTTTGGTAATTGTTTTTTAGTTTTGTTATTGTTAATAAATTGTATATAGTTTTAATTAATTGTACATAGTTATTTGTTAGGTTATATATGTTCGGTTTGGTAAAATACCAGAATGTTATCGTAGCGTAATGGTTGAGTGTATCTCATTAGTCTAGTAGGTCAGTTGTTCGATTCTCCATGAATGCAGTTTTTTCATCTTATTTCTAATGAAACGACGTCGTTTAGACTCAACGGAGAGTTCTAACGGAAATTTAACACCGTGATCATCTGGTTAACGGAAATTTAACGGCATGCCCGAAATGGCTAAGTCAAACTAAACTTCACTATTTTATCAAAAAGTCAACCTAAAGTTTATGATTTAAATGACATTTCGAAAGTCCATGCTTTTTTCGTCCCAAATTTGAAAGTTCGCGAATTTTTCGACATTTTTCCCTATTAAAAATACACGAACTTAATGAGATAGCCGACATTTCGAATATCTATAGGGAACGGAGTGACGGGGCTAAGGCGATGCATAGATAAAAAAAACTAAAAAAGGTTTGTGCCAAGAACTGAAATACCATAACAATAAATACATTAAAGAAAATAAAATATGACATTACACCCTTGTTCAAAAAATCGCTAGGCGTTAGTCGGGCGTTCGAGCTGGGCCTAGCGCCTAGCCGAAAAATCGGAGATTAAACGGGATTAGTTTTCTATATTTTTTACTTATTTATTGTATATATATTATTCTTGTGGAAGTAAAATCAATAAAGCAAGTTAGTCCAGCGTTTATAAGCGAGTTTTCTCACGTCTTTGTGGGGAGTTCGAGCAACCCCAACAACGTCTCTGTCTCTTTATTCATTTTTTTAGGTTTAATTGATGTTAAATTACCAAAATATCCTTATCTTCTACCTCTCGAAAATGAGACCTGTAACCCTAATCCGCCGTCACTTGATTTTTTTTCCTCACTTTTCATCATTTATTTTTGTTTTCTTCTATTGTTTATTGCTAGATATGATAGATCCATCAAGTATCTATGATTTTCAACCTTCAAAAAAACAAAAATCAAGTTTTTTCAAGATTTCCGATTTTTGATCCGATTTTACCTTAATCCCGGCGGTCCCTTGCCGCCGAGCGACTAGCCCCCGTGTAATCGGCCGCCTTGGCCGCGTTTTTGAACAGGGCACAAAACTAAAGTCTAAAACCAACCATTTACAAATGACCTTCATTACCCTTCAATTTTTTTTCTTTTAATAAATGCATAAGAAGAAAACATATAAGACCACCCACACTGGGGTAATTTTTCGTTGGGTGTAAGTAATAAAATATAAGAAAATAAGGGAATAGTTAGTTTAGAGACGTAAGTCGAGTGTTATCCCACACCCGGGTGTGAGAGTCACGTGGGAGGATATTGTTGGTTAGGAATTTTTGACGGAGAGGATCTCATAAAAGTAGGCGCCTCTACCAATAATCAAGTCTATTAACTTTATTTCTAAACACAAACTCTTAGCTTTTTTTAATTATAAAACCGTCTTAACATATATCCCTTCGGTTATGCATTTGCTGATGCTCTAAGAGTGTTTTTAGGCCCAATTTATTTTACCCGAAGCCCATTACCAAACACACAATAGAATTTCAAATTGAACCCTTCAAGTGTATAATCCCATATACAAGTATATACCTATCACACAACCTACGTATATCAGATTACTTACAGTTTGAAATTAGTTTACCTTTCAATGGGTTTATCAGTGTCCCATGTGGAATGGTTGTAACCTCTAATAAATGAAGTTTTCAATCTAATACAATGAGTTGGCCGACCAAAAAAACTTAAGTTCACCTTCTTTTGGAATAAAAATTCGATTCACAATTCAAAGGTTACTTGTTAATCCTACTTCTTTCATAACTAAAAGAATATGTTTTACTAAACTACTATAAGTTTGTAACTCAATACCAAACTCCGTATTCAATTGTCAAAATGTTAGAAGTAGCTAGGCTGGTGAATAGAGTTATAAAAATTTTAGGATAATATTAGGGAATAGCCAAATAAAACACATAAATTAGGAAACTAGCAGAGAAAAATGTTTTTGTCGAAAAATAGCCATGGACCCACGTTGTTAGAATATGAACAAAACCATCCTTCGTTTGTTTTGAGATCAACAGTAGGAAAGATTGTTTCATGAGATTTTTCAAAATAGCACGTAAGATCTAAATTTCACATGTTATATTTAACTAAAAGACATGCTATTTCAAAAAACGTAGTCAATTTTTAAGAAAAAACATTGTTACGTAGTGTTTTTTTTAAAAAACATTGTTATGGAAAAATTAAACTTGAATAGATTTTTTTTTTAAGAAATAACATGTGATCTTAATAAAAACCGTGTATTACTAGAAAATAAGAATCTTTTTTTAAAGAAATCACATGTGATCATAATTAAAAAACGTGTATTACTACAAAATAACATGATAGAGAGAGATATTAAACTGAATAGAGTGTTTTTTTCAAGAAATATCATGTGCTCTTTATAAATAACGTGTAATACGATAAAATAATATGATAAAATGAGATATATTATTCTATCACATGTAATTCGAGAAAAAAACATGTTATAAATGGCATATACGTAATTACATGTGCTTTTCGACATGATACCGACAAGTTACTGTAGCATATGGCTATTTTGTTAATTATCCTCAAAAATTTGGTTATTTTGTGTATATTCCCAAAATTTTATTATCTTTCGATACAGATAGAACTGGAAGAAAGTTCACGAGGAATAGATATTACTCACAAGGAAAAAATTGAAAGTTTACCTATATAAAAAGTTATAAACTACACAGGGAAAAAACTAGTAAAAACAAAAAAATACTAAAACTGATAAGATATTTTGTGATTTAATTTAATTTAGCTTCTTAAAAATAGATTTTGAATATATTAAATACCGATCTATAAGAAATTTTTCATTACAAAGAACGATATAAAACTGACTGAAAACGGATGCAAAAAAATATGTGAAATGTCGATAGATCAATTTACAAGAAGATTTTTTCTCGCTAGTGTCAAAAGTACTTGCAAACATATGACATGATGAACCAGTTGTTCAACAATCGTTCAACGAATCAATTGACTGGTCCATCAAGCTATTGTTGTTCCACTAAATCAAGAAATTCCAAAGTAGTATCTAAATATCTTTATTTTTTCTTTCATTAACTAGTAAAGGTAAAATAATGGCAAATATTCTTTTGTTTGTTTATCGAAAGAATTATTTCGTATAAGCTACTAATTAGGAAGTTAGGTAGTGTATGCCTATTGTTTTTGGTTAATGGTTAATTTGTATACTCAAAAATCTTATATGTTCAGTATAGAAACATCTATGCTTTCTAAGCAATGGGACAAAAAGTGGGATTCTTTTTATAAAATAGAGCATTTGAAATGAGAGTCTTTCACTTCTCGATAACGAAAGTTAACCTATATTCCTAGTGATCGCAATATTCTAACAACTACAATATGAAGAAAATCTAGTTGATCCTTTCATTTTTTTTTAACGAAATTAATGAAGGAGTTTGATAACCGTTATATAAATCCCAAGTCATCCATCTCAAAAACAATCATCTTATACACATCTATTTAACTCTCTAAGTACCAAAAAATGGCCGGCTACAACCTCGAAGCTATCGAAGCGGCACCTTTGAAGGATGATGTGGATATTGTGATCCCAACCATCAGAAGTCTAGATTTTCTAGAACAATGGAGACCATTTTTGCAGCATTACCACTTGATTATTGTCCAAGATGGAGACCCTTCGATCAAGATTAAAGTTCCCGGGGGCTATGACTACGAGCTCTACAACCGTAATGATATCAACAGGATCCTTGGTCCTAGAGCTAATTGTATATCATACAAAGATGGTGGTTGTCGTTGCTTCGGCTTCATGGTTTCCAAAAAGAAATATATCTACACCATTGATGATGATTGCTTTGTAAGTCTCTTTTGCATTACTCTCCTTATATAACACGTTTTCACTTATACTCATGCAACTCCATGCATTTTTTTTTCTTAAAAATGTAAAAAAGGTGGCAAAGGATCCAAGTGGGAAAGAGATCAATGTGATAGCTCAACACATAAAGAACCTTGAAACACCTTCAACACCACACTACTTTAACACTCTCTATGACCCTTTTAGAGATGGAACTGATTTCGTCAGAGGGTATCCTTTCAGTTTAAGGGAAGGTGTCCAAACTGCCATATCTCATGGACTTTGGCTCAACATCCCTGATTACGATGCTCCAACCCAACTCGTGAAGCCCCGCGAACGGAACACGAGGTTATAATATAGTTTGCATACTAATTAGCAGAGGATTTAGGTTTATTCAACTTGTGATTCCTTTTATTATTTATTCAAGTCTAAACATATTTTAACAATTCAATATTCAAAAAAAAATCAGTTTGGTTTGATTTTGGTTTTCCATGGATTATATGGTTGATATTAAAGCAAATAATTTTTTTTATACAGTGAATGCTTTTATCCAAGAAACTGTTTTAGGAGGATATTTTTTTGGTATTTTACAATATGCATATAAACGCTATAATAGCCTTTGCAGGTATGTTGATGCAGTGATGACAATCCCAAAAGGAGTATTGTACCCAATGTGTGGCATGAATCTTGCTTTCAATAGAGAGCTTGTTGGGCCTGCTATGTACTTTGGCCTTATGGGTGAAGGCCAGCCCATTTCTCGGTACGATGACATGTGGGCTGGTTGGGCAGCCAAGGTGGTGTGTGACCACTTGGGCTTTGGGGTCAAGACTGGTTTGCCGTATCTGTGGCACAGCAAAGCCAGTAACCCGTTTGTGAACCTGAAGAAAGAGCATAAAGGACTCCACTGGCAAGAAGATATGGTTCCTTTCTTCCAAAACCTTCGTCTCTCGAAAGAATCTGACACTGCAGCTAAATGCTATATGGAACTTTCGAAGATGACAAAAGAAAAGCTTACTAAAGTCGATCCTTACTTTGAGAAGTTGGCAGATGCAATGGTCACTTGGATTGAGGCGTGGGAGGAGCTTAACCCGCCGGTTAAGAGTGAGGCGTCGGAGGAAGTTAACCCGCAGGTTAAGAAGAGGCAGAGCGATGGCAAAGATGTCAAGGCCAATTGATGAAGATAAAGAGTGAAGCGATTGTTGGTAAATGAATAAGTAGGTGGTGAGTTACTGAGTTTATATATTATTTGATATTGTATTTTGTTTTCTCCATTTTGGAAGTGTGCGTAATTATGTAATAATTTGGCATGTATTAAGCGTGATCGGAAGAATAAGAATATCTACTATTTCTTTCTAGTATGTGGATGCTTCGTTGATTTAGTTATACTCTCGCACAGATTGATCTTAATCATGGTTAACACAGCATTTTAGAAATGTTTTATGTTTTAATTAGACTCCAGCATGAGGATATTCTAGTTTCAAAGTCAGAAATTTTGTATATCCAAATTCAGAAACATAGATATATAAATCAGAAAAATAAAAGAGAGCTGATTTTTTATTTTCTGATTTATAAAAGAGAGCTTGATAATAATAAAATGAGTTGTATTATAAATTTCTTGATCTATATCTACATATATAAAGTCACTAAAGTTGTATTATTTTCTGATCTATATCTAATTTCTCAAAATTAAATATGCAAGTTCGAATGAAAAAGATTGGATACGAAATGAGTTGTATTAGAAGTTTCTTTTATGCAATGGAAATTAAAGTTTGGATGCACAAGTTGCATTTGAAACAACCAAAAGTCTATACCTTTTAGGGATGATTTTCAAATTTTCAAAAATCACAACATGTAGTTAACGCGTACCATACTGACTCTCCTAGAATTTCTCGCAATAACGAAGATAGCATTTGAAAACCATAGCTATGCAGATAACCCCAAGCACTTAAAATGTGTTGATCGTTTAAAGCACAAGGCAATGACAAGGTTCCGCGGCCAAAAACCAGAGCTACGCATTGGCATACCTACCCATGACAAAGGAGACCCACGTCTCAAGACGCCGAATTTAAACACGAAAATGCCATTTTTAAAAAAAAGTTAGTGTGACAGTCGATATGTACTATCAAATTGTAAGTCCTACCTCGTTGGGTGATCCTGAAAACACTAACCATGTCAAAACACTTTTGGAAGATACCTATCATGACCATTTAAAACCACTAAAATAAAGTCAATACACCCACTAAAGATACAAGTAAATTCCCTCCAAATCATGGTCCACTCCATATACTACTAGATCATGAAATGATCTCTAATAATTCATAAGCTTCAATTTCTCACCTAAGAAAAAAGTCAAAATATATAGGATTGGGTTGCTTTTAAATAAGACGACCTTTTCAAAAAAAAAAACTGGGCCTATGGTTTTGACCCACTATGCCACAATCATACGCATGGGAGGAATCGAATTTCCTCAATAATGTTGTTTATAACTAGCACTACAACCAACTACTCCAAGTCTCCGAATTTAAATTCGTTGGAACTCTAATTAGCTATATCTATCTATTCTAAAACAAGCATTATATTTTGCAGTTATCTATCAAAAAACCTTTGTCGTTTAACGAGAAATAAAACTTTATCTCAAAAAAAAAAAAAAAAAAAAAAAAAAAAAAAAAAAAAAAACTTTATCTCAACTATACTTCTTGTTATTGCCGCCGCTGGGAGTGTCTTTCTCGGGTAGCTGTAATATGAGGAAGGCTTTCTACAGCAATAACTGTTGTTTTCCTCTTGATATTATCTATCAAACACATTAAATTAAATTTAAAAATGCAAAAACGATTATTTGTCACATATTGACTTTTTCTGTCTTTAGAGATGCACTTCATGACGACAAAAGAGATGCACTTCATGTTCCTAACGTACACGTGTGAGGTTTTGTTGTTTCTTTTGGCCTTTTAATAATGGTTTTGTTTTATTTGGTAAGTTTTAATAATAGTTTTCGTTATCTCATAGTATTATATAATATGTTGTGAGTTGTTTGTATTTTTAGTTCTTGGTCTTGAATGTTAATCCTTGCAGTGGCACAATTCCGTAAAGACAACCAAAAAAAAAACTTCTTACGGTAATCTTACTTCTCGGTTTTAAGAAGGTTAGTTTAACATTCGATTTAAGGTTGCATTCATTGTACAAATAACTTTTTTGGTTGAATAATTTTAACATTCATTCATTAAAAAAAAAGGTTAGTTTCCTTGTACCAATGTTATTCTAATAAAAATGGGTTGACCCAAGCAAAAGGAGATGCACTTCGTGGAAAATGTGGAAAACATGTCCCCTAATTGTCTCGTCGACTTATTTAATTACTGATTTTAAAATTTGGACTATATATTATATACAAGCAAGGTCGAATATTAACGGCAACAATAAAAACCTTTTATCTGCCAAAAAAAAAAGAGCATAGTAATTATTTGACGATAATTTTTTTATAGATTACGAAAAAATAAATGCTATGCTAATCTATCCAAGTCTATATATAGCAATATAATCCTTCAAATTAACAAAATTGTCTTCGGATTCTATTGGAATCATTCAAAACCATTTAAAATTCCATTGAAATGCTAGAATATTAAAAAAGGAAATCCAGCTGAAGAGAGGATGTGTGTTCTGGCAGTTAAAAAAACAAGGGAATCTATAAGACATGACCACAAAGGACTTAATAATTAGTTCTCTCTCATCGATACTATTTGGTATTTACTGTATGCATACAAAAGACAATAGCACCCTCAACACATTATTATCAATTCTCTTTGTTTCTCCTCTTTTCTTTCTGCACATTTCTCATCTTCTTTTCTCTCTCTCTTCATAACCCATCTCATGAGAAGGGTGAACGGTGGTCGAAAAGGACACGGAAATAACGGCGATGAAGATGATTGTATGTGGCTACGTTTTCTGGCAAGAGCAATGGCTAACTGGCACAAATGATTGTACGTGTTAATGGTTCCGATGGTTGTGATGATTCTATCGGTGGTGGTGATGATTAATCGGTTGCGGTAACTACGTCGGAGAAAGAGACTGTGTCGTGAAGTTAGATCAAATGGAATGGTGAGTTGAGACGAAGATAGGGACGGAGGAGCTGTGATGATTGAAGATTTGACAGCGACGGCCAAAAAACTTAATTATGTTGTTTTCTGGGTTTGCCTCGTCGGTGACCAGAAATAGAGTAACGCCTGTTACTTTTATTGTTATCATGTTAACATCGTTATACACGTTAATATAAATATTATCTATATATCTACTATCTTACCATAAATATTTTCTATGATAATATAAACTTTATCATATCAATTATAAACTTATCGCGATACAATATGTTTTAACATGATATATTTATAAACTTAGTGATATATATTTTGTTACCGTGTTAAACCAATAGATAATCATTTAACTCATCATATATTCATACTCAGATATTTGACAGACAATCTATTCAGAATCAAATAAGAAACGTCGATAACTATTTTATTATATTGTTAACTTATTTGTTATATGCGGAGGGGCATTTTTGTCCAACTTACAGAAGTTGAGGAGAGAGAACTAATAATATAAAAATCATAGGTATATTCTTAATTTTTTGGTCAACTGTGGTTTTAAATTAATATAGCCCAAAAAACAAATTGAAATACGTATGTTCTCAGGGAAAATCAGGTAGTATTCGTCTTGAAAGGCGACTTATTAAACAATTTCCGTTGACCAACTTGAATAAAACAAACATACCAAATTCCCAATAATTTGCTTGAAAGATATAATTTTTTATGAAGTGATGTCAAAAACAATTATTGTTTAATATGGAATATATTGGAGATAACTAAGATTATCAGAATCTATTATAAACAAACTCAATTATTAGAGCGTGAGTGCATATATGGTGAAGTATGGGGGTATATACAAAAGTTAAGCCTGCCCTCATCAATTTGTCAATGTCATCAAAGTAAACCCTATCTCTTCTTTCCCAATCAAGATCTTCTATATATAAGAAAGATTGAAGAAGCCGATATATTATTAGACCAAAAAAAATAAAAACCAAACGGTCAACCAAAACTTGTCTGACCCACAAACACTTCTTGATTCTGTCATTGAGAAGAACTTTTTTTAATATACATCATCTTCTCATAGGAATAATGAAGAATCCGATATTGAAGACATGGAGAAAAGTGAAGTCTTTTGGGCATACGAGCTCTTCGACCACACCCTCGTTGACGAAGAGCAAATCTTGCCAGGGCTCTTTTCGTCTCGAGGATGCTAAGAGCAATGAATCAAAAGCAAAGTCGAAGAAAGAGTTGCCGTCACATGGATTTTTCACGGTTTACGTTGGTCCCACGAAACAGAGAATTGTCGTGAAGACAAAACTTCTGAACCATCCTTTGTTCAAGAACTTGTTAGAAGATGCTGAGACTGAGTATGGATATAGACGCGATGGACCCATTGTTCTTCCTTGTGAGGTTGACTTCTTCTTCAAGGCTTTGGCGGATATGAAGTCTAATAATGTTCATCATGATGATGATGATTATGATGATGATGATGGTTTCACTAATTCTCCGGTTTGCGGATTCATTTGTAGTCCATATAGATCATACGGTGGTGGTGGTACGGATCCTCTGGCCATGAAACGGAACGGCTCATACAAGCTTCTTCGATCTCCATCTTTGTTCAAGTTGAATAGATTTTGAATTTTTTCTTCTTTTTATATATCTAAGTTCTTGTTCATAACATTATCATATACTTTCTTTTTTTTGGCATGAGTGGAAATGTGAAAGAAAACCCTCTCACTTCTTCCTAAATTTGAAATAATTAGCTTGAATTACTTTCAATATATATTTTGATGTCGGCTTATATCATATTTGACACATTGTTATTATTGATATATGGTTTGTAACTTAATATACTTTGATTTCTGATTTGTATTTTAATATACATATACATGCTAGAGGTTTTGGATGAGTGAGACGATGAGTTAAAGAGATATCTTAGGGGGTGTTATTAAATCATGGAATTGTAGTAGTTCTTTTTTCCAGCCAACAATTGTATTGAATTCAAATCAGAATTACAGAGTCAATGTATAGAACTTTTATAATAGAAATTACAAAAGAATTAAATTTAGAAAGTTACATTAAAAAAAAAAGAACTGGTTTTAAATTATTTTTTTTTAAATGTAACTTATAGTAAAAACTTTTTTGATGTAACTTAGTTGTAGCCTTAAAAATCCAGTTCTTTTTTTATTATTTAATTTTTCCAATATAAACATAAATAAAATATTCACCTTTATCTATGTAAATACAATATTATTATCAAAGGAAAAAGTAATCGAGACTTCTATAAGAGGTATATTTATTAAGAAAATGAACCTTACATATTATAATAACCTTTTAATATGTGCGATTCTTTTTTGAAAAGACGCATATAAATGAAACGAAAAGAGTTGTTAATTCCTTACATGATTCTAAGAGGCACGCACCATCGTCGCCCGTCTACTAAGTACTTGAATTATTCAAATGAGTAAATGGTAAGCATCCTATTAGTTATATATCACTACAAGAAAACACGTCATTTGCGACTGTGAAAATGGTTGCTAAACGGTCGCAAAAGAGGGTTTTGCGACTGTTTAACGACTATTTCGGGTAGTCGCTAAAAAACGGTCGCAAAATTTCCATGTCGCAAGATAGTCGCAAAATTGCGACTCTTTAACGACTATAAATATATCGTCGCAGATTAACGACTAATCTGTGACTGGTGAATGTCGTTGCAAATGTCCGACTATAGAGCAACGAACAGAAGTTAGCGACTCTTTTGCGACTATAGTAACCACACATAATTGGTCCCACACTGCGACTAGTTTGCGACGGTTTAGTAAGGTAATATTGTTCGACTAATTTGAGACTCTTATAATTTGGTGACAAAATAGTCCTCTATTAGTAACCAATTTGATACGAGATTTGGAGTTATTTCTAATTATGTTTAGTCACAATTTGGTCACATTTGTTACTTGTTCTGGTCACAAACTAGTCACATTTTCTTAAACAGTTTGGTCACAGAATAGTTACATCTTATTAATCCGAAACCTGTCCATTTCAAAAGCAAATGCTACATTCAACCATTCAAATATCATTCAAGTACTTCCAAAACATTCAAATATCATCCTAATCAGAGCATTATATTTCATAAATCATCCACACCATACAAGAAAACAGCCTCAGTCAAAGTCTTAAACTAAGATTACAAGTGCCAAAATTAACAAACTTGTTCTCATCTAAGCCCAGCCTAATTTCTAATCTATATAGATTTTGAGCTGCACTCACTTGAGACTTGACTTGAGACTGCACTTGAGACATCAATATCTTGGGCTGCACTCACTTGAGACAGCAAAACTTCCACAGAAATGATGAGTCTTTCCTCTATGTACGTTTGAGACAAGCCTATATAACACCAAAACGGAATTTCCCTTTTAGTGACTAACTCATCAGCTAGTAGTACCATTACAATCACACAAAAAAGATAGAGATAATGTGTATCATTTACTCACTTCTTCTTGTCAATGTAAGGAACATCACTCTCTCTAGCCTTCCCACAATCACATGTATTTAGTTTCTAATTAGAAACATAAGCTAACATTGTAAAGGGAAAGTTTAGAAAACATACGGGAACTCTGTCGGGGTATTTCGCTATTATACGAGTAGATTCAGCCATTCTCATATCTGAAATCAAAACAATACCATAAAATTTCAGTCACAGCTAACGGATCATACAAACACATGAACACATCTTATGTCATTATGACATGTGATCCAAGTAACGTCTAGTAAAATTCCAGAGCATACAAGTACTAAATCTTTGCAGCTTCAACAATAAATGGAGAAAAGATCAACAACAAACAGAGACACCAATCTGAAACTCGTAATCATGCTAAAAAAAATTGAGTTCCTTAAACAAAGATCAGAATCATAACACAATCCAAAGCAAAACAAGATCAAAAGAAAGCAAAGAAGTAAACATCATCAACAACAATTATTTAAACACTTATAGAGTGATATCAATCGAAGCAAAAAGTAAAAAGAAGAAGAGAAGAAAGAACAGAAGCTTTTGAGTGACAACACCAAAATACTTGATCGAGCACATAGGCAACAAAGAGCTTGCACCAAACTATTGAAACCCCTTCACATGAAACCAAAACTTAAAATATAGCTCATTGACATAGGCATATAGTTATATTAAATTTTAAAGCTAATATGATAGAAGAAGAAGAGAGATTATTGTGAATGAGATTGAATAGACTACCATTGGGATGATAATAGTAGATGACTCTCTTCCTCCCCATTTAATTGAATGTAAGCTCCAATCGGAACAAAACTCGTCTGTCTAAGTTCACTCCATATGATTCTCAAACGCCTCTTCACTTGTCATCACCGTTTTAGCACCTTCAAGTCTCTTCAGCATCACAAATTCACAATAAGCTGTTAACTCATATAAGTATTAAGAAACTTTCACATCAATAACGAACAAAACTAGATATAGAAACAAACTCCGGTTTGACTTTTTATTTTCATGAAACAGCATTTTAATGATGAAGAAGTTAACTAAACCCAGAAGTTGAAAACTGATAATGATAGAGAGATATGAAAGAGACTCACGAATACAATAAAAAACTGATAATGGATTTTTCTTAGAGAATTCATCGAACCAAGACTCTTTCTTTCTTCCTCTCTATCCAATAAAAAAACAAACACAAAATTAATTTCTAATTGACATTGATTCATGAATTTGAAATTGCAGAAAGTAACCTTATTCCTCTGATCTGTTTGAGACTTCGCCATAGCTCGAACCACAACGGAACCAGCCAAGTCTATAGATGGAGAAGCCAACGGACCCAATTCAGGATGAAGGAAACTTGAGCTCGAACCAGACCAAATCAGAGAATTTGACCCCCGGCGGATCTAGTACCATCGGTTATTCTCAGATATGGAAGATTGATGACGCAGCGACAATTTGGAGATGGAGAAAGAGGATCTTCAAAGTATGGATAAGAGGATTTGTCGTTTATTTGGAGATGGAGAAAGGGGATTTAGGGTTGAAGGTGAAGGAGAAAAAAAGTGAGAGAGCGTTACTTTACAAAAAAAAAAAAAAGGAAGAGAACGATAAGAATAATGAGGTGTCCTCCACGGCTACTGGTTTGGCCTCCTCCGCGGCTACTGGTCTGGTGTCCTCCACGGCTACTGGTCTCGCTCCCTCCGCGGCGACTGGTCTCGCCTCCAGAGGAAAGGAACGAAGTGATTTGAGACTGAGATTCGACGAATTGAGAAGATTTGAAGACTTTTGAGGAGATTTGAGAAGAAAATCGAAAATCGTAGTGAAGTGGAGAGAAGGAGAAAACCCTAGATCGAAATTGGGGGAAATGAGAAAGCGAAGAATCGACTTTGTTTTAACCTAATAATTAAGTGTATTGGTGGCTCTTTAGTCGCAAATTAGTGACAAAGTAAAAAAATTGGGGGGAATCGGAACCGCCCAAACACTTAGCCAAAATCATAGAAATTTCATAAACCGTAGCTAAATAGTCGCACTATTGGTCGGCAAATAGTTGCACTATTCATCACAAAATAGTTGCTAAATGAACAATAGTTACAAATTGGTGGCAAAACTGCGACCGTTTTGTGACTTTCGTCTATTAGTCACAAGACAAAATTTATAAATCTACACATTGTGATCCAAAATGGTGATATATATCACTCAAAAACACTCATATTAGTGTTATAGAGGACATATATTAGTTTAAGGTTGAAAAACTTATCAAAACTCAAGTAATATAGATATTTTACTAAATCCCTAAACATTACTCATAAGAGTACCAAATTAGTCGCAACATTGGTCGGCAAATAGTTACAATTGTTGTCGCAAAATAGTCGCAAACTTAGTAACAGTTACAAAATAGTGGCACTTTTGCGACGGTTTTGTGACTAGTATCTATTAGTCACAAGATAAAATTTAGAAATCTACACATAGTGATCCAAAATGGTGATATTTATCACTCAAAAACACTCATATTAGTGTTATAGAGGACATATATGAGTTTAAGGTTGAATTTTTTTGCAAAATTCAAGTAATATAGATATTTTACTAAATCTCTAAACATTACTCATAAGAGTAATGTAACAAGACAAAGAGATTTGAATGTTTTGAATGTTTTGTTTTTAAACATCAATATTTATGTCTTTGGTTAAGATTTTATTACTAAGTAACATCAAATAAGTGTAGAATTATTTAACTTTATATGCAAACAAATTTAAAATGTGAAAATTGAGAAAACAAAAATCGAGGGTTGGTACATAGTCGCAAAACGGTTGCTATGTCAGGTGCCAGTCGCAAAAAAGTCGCAAAATCTTCAGGTGCTAGTCGCAAAATATGTACTACTTAGCGACTAAAATAAAAATTGGTCGAGAACAAGAGTTTCAATATATGTTCGTCGCAACTTCGTCGCACATTTGCGACTGATTAGCAACGTTATTTAAATTGTACGAAAAAAAACTTGGGTAGATTCTAACAGTTGTCCTATAAGTCCAAGGGGAAGAATGTTGCCAAATTGCCAGAATACTTAATCGGTAGATTGGGGGGGGGGGGGGGGGGGGGGGGGGAATCGAAACCGCACAAACACTTAGCAAAAATCTTAGAAATTTCGCGATTAGTATCAAATTCGTCGCAACATTGGTCGGCAAATAGTTACAACGGTTGTCGCAAAATAGTCGCAAACGTCGTAATCGTTACAAATTGGTGGCAATTTTGCGACTGTCTTGTGACTGGTATCTATTAGTCACAAGATAAAATTTAGAAATCTACATATAGTGATCCAAAATGGTGATATATATCACTCAAAAACACTCATATTAGTGTTATAGAGGACATATATTAGTTTAAGGTTGAAATTTTTTGCAAAACTCAAGTAATATAGATATTTTACTAAATCTCAAAACATTACTCATAAGAGTAATGTAACAAGACAAAGAGATTTGAATGTTTTGTTTTTAAACATCAATATTTATGTCTTTGGTTAAGATTTTATTACTAAGTAACATCAAATGAGTGTAGAATTGTTTAACTTTATATGCAAACAAATTTAAAATGTGAAAATTGAGAAAACAAAAATCGAGAGTTGGTAAATAGTTGCAAACTGGTCGCTTTATCAGGTGTCAGTCGCAAAATCTTCAGGTGCTAGTTGCAAACCGGTCGCTATTGCTGCATTTTTAACGTGTTTTATACCAACTCTTTCTAACTAATTTGCAACGAAAGTGTAACTATAACAAGTGGTTGTTAACTAGTTGCACATTTGAGACTACATTGCGACGATCATTTGAGACCAAAAGTTGAGTCGCACATCAGTCGCAGATCAGCTACCGAGTTGCGACTATATTAAATTAGTCTGTAATCGGTCTTAACATCGTCACAAAATAACGACCAAGTAAAGACCGTTTGTTTTAGTCGCGGAATAGCGACTATATTCCATCGGTAAATATTGTGGTCGCTAAATGGTCGTTAAGAAGTCACAAAATAGTCGCAAACATTTGCGACTAATAATTCGGTCGCAAAGTTTAGTTGCAAAACGCAGGTTTTCTTGTAGTGGATATATAGGAAATTACGAATCATATTAATTAATTATATCTATGACGACTTTAAATTTGGTTTGTATCCGATTGAAAATAGTAAAATTTTCCGTCAAAGAGGCGGCAAAGAAAGAATTGTGGCTCATATGAAAAGTTGAAAATGATGTAAGCAATTGGTGTGGTTCATACCAAGTGTGTATTTAAATTGTTTAAATTGTTTTGTTTATTATCTTAGTTCTTTCCAAATTATGGTGAATCATGCAACGTGTGTGACTCATAATTGAGTCATTGAAAAAAAAAACTTATGTTACATGTAGAATAAACATTTAGATGCATCATCCAGATTTAGCATTTAAATGCAATATCAAGAATTTGGTGTTTTAGTTAGTTTTAAACTATGTATGAAAGGATCGAGGAGAGTACTTGGAGGCTTTAACATAAGGGATGCATTGAGAATATTTGGAAGAGGAAATTTGGTGTTTTGTTGCTACTGTTCAAATAAGTGTAACCCGAACAGGATCTATAGTATTAATTATCGGGAAAAATGTCGAAAAATGCGCCAACTTTCAAATTTGGGACGATTAAAGCATGAACTCTCGAAATGTCTCTTTAATCACAAAGTTTCTGTTGACCTGTCTAAAAATAGCTAAGTTTTCGTTGACCTGGCCAAATTAGGCATCGCGTTAAGTCTCCGTTAGAACGACGCTGACGCTGTTAACAATCCGTTAGATTCTCCGTTCGATCAAAACGACGTCGTTTTGAAGTTTTCAAACGACGTCGTTTCACCAGAAAATAAGAAGGAAAAATGGCATCTCCAAAGAATCGAACTGCTGACTTGTTACACTAATAAGAGACACTCAACCATTGGGCTACGCGAACATTTTAATGTTAGTACAAACAGAATGTGTATATACTAAAAACTGGTAACATAAATTAGGTAAAAATATATGCAACTAATTTAAAATAACAAAATTAAAAACAAATTAATAACCAAACATATACACATATTAAATATACTTACCTTAAATATATATTTCAAAATTTTAAACATTTAATCATATATATATAAAGATTTTATTCTATTTTGAAAAATTATTATTTCCTAAATTATAAAAACCTAAACTTTGTATAAATGTTTAATGTGGTTGGTGCATGTATCATTGGTGCATATAACGCATAATTATATGATTAATTTCATGTCATATATTTAAAAAAAAATTTATTAGAAGGAATTTCGGAAGGAATAATTTTCCAAATATGGAAGAAATCTTTATTTATAAAATAATATTTGAGATTTTGATACATATACTATGATAAGTATATTTAATATTTGTATTTTTGGTTATTATTATTTTTTATTTTTGTTATTTTTAATTAATTGCATATATTTTTACCTAATTTATGTTACCAGTTTTTAGTATATATACATGTTCTGTTTGTACTAACATTAAAATGTTCGCGTAGCCTAATGGTTGAGTGTCTCTTATTAGTGTAACAAGTCAGCAGTTCGATTCTTTGGAAATGCCATTTTTCCTTCTTATTTTCTGGTGAAACGACGTCGTTTTGATCGAACGGAGAATCTAACGGATTGTTAACAGCGTCGGCATCGTTCTAACGGAGACTTAACGCGATGCCTAATTTGGCCAGGTCAACGAAAACTTAGCTATTTTCAGACAGGTCAACGGAAACTTTGTGATTAAAGAGACATTTCGAGAGTTCATGCTTTAATCGTCCCAAATTTGAAAGTTGGCGCATTTTTCGACATTTTTCCCATTAATTATCTCAAGCTAGCCAATTTAATATGGTAACCCGAAGTTGTATAGTTTTAGTAAAAAAAAAACACACAAACAGAGACTGAAAAATCGATATTACTAATAATGAGGTAAAGAGAAGAAGGAACTAAAAACATTGGCTACATCAAGGATCTTTTTGCTAAGAGCCTTCGTTATTGGAAATGTTGGTCCGACTATCAGCAGCCACCGGGCTACCGACTCTGTTGCCTCTGAACAAAAAACCTTCAACAATATAACACAACCGATCCAGTCGGGTTCCAACAAGTACCTATCTCCTCTACATACGCTCCTCATTATCGCTTTCGCACACCTTTCTGCTGATTCCACCGGCAATACGCTTATTTGCACCTGATTCATATATATTCTTTCTCTCAATTTTACATAGCAACTAGTTGTTCATGGTAACTACAACTGATGAATTTGAATGCCACCATTAAAAAATTGGTTCCTCAATCAAGCAAAAATTAGTGAATAGCTGGATTTCATCAAAAAAGTTACCATTGACGCTGGTAATATCTTACTAGTAAATCTATATATATTTAAGTTAGTTAATCTTACTAGAATTTCTCATTCATTATGTTTATCATGATATTACTCCAAATAATCATTAGTTATATATAGCCATATTTTCTTATAACCATTCAAGAACATTAGAGATTCCCGGAATGCTTACATCTCTAAGCTCTTTATCGACGATGAGTTTACCGTCCTTTGTCATGAACTTGCCTCGGCTCATTTCCGAGTCGACGATCCCCGGTGCTACTATCGTAACCCCGATATCTGGTCCAAACTCAGTTCTTAGTGTTTCATAAAAGGCGATCACAGCAGCTTTACTCGCCTGATTCAACATGAAATTAAGGTATCAAATGAATCTTGAGATCAGATGGTTAGTAAATTAGAAGAGGGAAATGGATACAAAATGTTACACAGTAAAAGCTCAGTCTAGGTGAAGCAATGTATCCACATCCAGAAGCAATCACCACAATCCTTCCTCTAAACTTCTTTAGGTATGGAGAAGCAAAGAAGGTGCAATACACAGATCCCCAAAAGTTGATGTCCTATGCGAAGGAAAAAAAACTTATCACAACCGGTTAGTACAAAACAACTTTCTTAGGGACATCTTTGGTCGGATTGGAGTAACTTGACCATAGCCGGCGAAGCCTTAGAGAGATCATCGATGTCTTCAAACAAATAGAGTGGAGCAACTCCTGCATTTGTCACTAGATGATCCACTGCCCAAATTAGAAACATAAAGAAATTAAGAAAATTTTAAAATCAGCAATACTATTTTAGTTTACTCATATATATTCTCTTCTAGTTTTTTGGATTGTCCTACCTAATTTTGTTGCGATTGATTTAGACGCCAATTTCTATGTTTGTGTTTATACATGAAAAAAATATAATTACATTTTTCAAATGTCACATTTTGTGTTTTTATGTAAAGTGTAAAAGTAAAAGTGTCAACGCAAAATCTCCTAAAGCAAATACATGTTTTTCTGTTTGCGTTTGGGTTTGGTACTTCAAAAAAACAAAAAGATATCTAGCTACTAGATTCTAGGTTACAATTTCAATTGCAAAAACGAAAAAAGATTATCTCATAAATTGTAATGCAAACAAACCATATAGAATGTAATTATACTTATTGACTAACATCTTACATCTGCCAAAATGATGAACCGTGGCTCGAATAAAGGTTCTCGCAATCTTGGAGTTTGGAAACATCGGCGATGATGGGGATGACTTCAGGGGAGCCATAGAGCTCAGCTAGAGCCGCGACATGGAAGAGAGGTTCGTCTCTTATGTCCACAAGTGCTAAGTACGCTCCTCTCTTCCCGTACTCATACGCTAGAGCCTATACACACACTATCACACCCACTTTTTCTTAACCCTAATCATCATTTTTTGTTTGTTTGTTTGTTGACTTACCTCGCCGATGCCAGAAGCTGCTCCGGTGATGACAACAACTTTTCCAGCGACATTTTCCGAGAACAGATTCCGGTAGATGTAGAACGCGGATTTGAGCCTCTGGTAAGTTGGATAGAAGACAAGAAGTGCATACAAGGTTAAAAGAGGAAACACAAAGTTGATGATCTTGTTGATTGAATCCATGCATGAAGGACTTTGCTTCACAATGGTTTTTCTTGTTCTTTCCGTTCTAAGTTTTTTTTTGCTTTATCTTGTTGGAAGCTTTCATGGTAATGTGGCAATCATACAAGCTGATATGCCCACACACGGCCACACGTGTTAGCATAATTATCTACAAACCTCATTCCGGTATGTTCTGTCTTTTCTACCGGAATGTTCAATCCGAATCTAGATGTCGTTAAAACACTCTTATCTAATCGTCCAACTTTAATATAAAACCAGAAAAGCGAAAAAAATAAAATATATATTTCTGTTTCCAAATGTTATTTTCAAACATTGTTCATTCATGATGAGTTTTTAAAAAAATATGATTTTCATTGATTTTAGATAGTAGTTTGTATAAATTTGTATGCATTTATAGTTGGTTTAGAGTGTCTATGCCTTTCACTTGTCCTTTTAGGTTGTAGCATATGGTTTGAGTAAAAGAGTTAAAAGAGAGATTTTGGATAACAAATAAGTTGAAAGACGAAGAATTTATTCGGAGAAGTTTGCGCCCATCACCTCTCCATCGACCCAGGTAGCCCCATTGAGAAATTGCAATTTGCAACACACAAGTAGCCCGATAGAGAAAATTTGCATATGCCCATGTTTTGGAAGATGGTGTGGACTTCTTCGTGCAAGCAAAGTTCCTTAATCAAAACCCATGGTCCCAAATCTAGTTTGAGTGAAGCTTATTGACATAAGAGCATGTTTAGGGATATTCTTTCAATGAGTCTCTTATCCACAAAAAATTATAAAATAACAAAAAGTAAGAAAGAGAATAAAGTGAGTCTCTCACTTGAGAGACTTTGAAAAGTTTGTGAGAGACTCATTTGACACATGTTTCACTATAATTGATTATAAATTTTATTTATAGTTTAAATTTTAAATAAAATTTTTTTTTTATAAAAATTATTAAAATAATATATTTGAGAAACTAATACGAGTTCTTCCCACTATACATGCTCTAAGTTTTTCCAAATAATTTTTTTTCAAATAATAATTCCTTGTAAATTCCGAAGGCAAAGGGGTTTCATTCTCGTCGTTTTTTCTTGTCGTAGAGATCTCGTTTTCAGACTCGGTCTCGGATTCGCTTTCTTCCACAATCATTTGCTTATCCTTGAGATTACTTGATTGTGCTTAAAGGTTGTGGCTTACAAGGTTGAGCTTTTTCTTTTTCGCGTTGGGGTTGCTTCCACTTTCTTCCTTCCTCAATTGTTAGCTTTTAGGGCATGTTCTTTTCATTGTCGCTAGCGACTATAAAAAAGCACTGAATTTTTTCTAAATATTTAATCCAGCGACCAATTACTTTGAAAGAGATGAATAACAATGGCATCCGTGTTATTTAAAACCGTCGCCGGTAAAAACAGCGACACCAGCGACAGAAAAATGATGAACAAATTGTTGAGAGGTGTAGCTGGAAGATGTCGCTGGACTGATAAAGAAAGAGAAAGATAGTGTAGTTATGGGTCGCCGGAAGGTGTCGCTAGTGACAATGAAAAGAACAAGCCCTTAGTCCTCGTCATTGATGATCTACAAGATAAATGATCACTTTTGGAAAAAGTTAGTAAGGCTAATGGTGAGCCACAAACCATCCTTAAGCTCACAAAGTGTCCATCAAAGTATGAATTTAGACCACAATTCAATTATTTTTTTAAACTGATATTTTGAAGCTATAATTTCTCCGGTCATTAATTAAAAATAAAATCTATAAAAAAATCTTAATAAGATTTTGTTAACGATAAAATTAGCGAATCATAATCTATATAAAATATAAACCGATAAGGATAGAAAATTTAAAAGATAAGAGAAATATATTTTATAACTAGTTTTTCCGATATCGTAATTGAAAATAAATAAGAATCTTGAAAGAGTATATGAAAATGCTGGAAAAAAAATGTGTTGAGAAAGAATTTCCTTACAAATAGTGATTTTTGAAGAGTCCACAACCTCAACAATATGGTGAGATTTGGATTCTAATAAACCGAATGTTTCATACATCCATTTATACGGTAAATATTAGCAAAATTCCTACTTTTTTTTTTATAATGCGTGAGAATAAAATATAGAAAATTTTTTAAGATTAAGATTTTGTTAGGGAAATTTTTATAATGCGTGAGAGTAAACCTCAGATCCGTACCAAATTTATGATAATCATTACTTAAAATTTCTTGGTAATCGGTTTACAGCCAAATTAATAGGTTCAAAAGGCGGTTTGACTATCAATCTTCCGCCGAAACAAAAACACAGAGAAAGAGGAAAGGTTGGGAAAAAGGGACCAAAACGACATCGTTTCCATGTCAGTAAATTCGAATTACCTTTTTAACCTTTTTCGCAGTTCTCGAGATCTATCACTGTAATTGCTTTTTAGTTTTTCCCAACTTTTCGAAAAAATAGAAACAAACAAAACAAAAAAATCGATTCTTCTTCTTCTTCATCATCATTCTCTTCTTCTCAATTCAAAAGTTTCGCTTCTGTTTCTTTTTGGTCTCTTTGTGTTCTAGTTCTTCTTCGTTTTAATGGAAACTCGCGTGAAGCAAGAGAATCCGGTAACTACTTCGACTACTCTCTCGACTTGGAAACCCGCCGCTAGAAACAAAACCATTCCGCCGCGAGAATCCGTTATCGAACTTAGTAGTAGCGACGAAGGATCCGAGTTAGGGGAAAATCTCGACGGAATCGCTGATATCGAAAGCGTAGACCGAACCGGTGGAGATGTTTCTGGAACGAAGAGAGCGAGAAGTGATTCTATAGCTTCACCGGCGAAGAAATTAGCGGTTATGATTCCGGAGGATGACGAAGGGTTTTTACAATCGACTTCGTCTGGACAAGCGATTTTGGCTCTTCCGGCTACGCCTTGTAACGTTGTGGCGGCGCCTAGTTCGCTTTGGGGAAGTTGTAAGCAATTTTGGAAAGCTGGTGATTATGAAGGAACATCTGGTGGTGATTGGGAAGTTTCTGCAGGTTACTTTGTTTTTGTGATTGTGTTTATATTTCTCTGATTCTTTGTTAATTGAATTTAGGATGATAAATTTGGTTTGTGGAAATTGTGGTTTTAGGTGGCTTTGATCATGTGAGAGTACATCCTAAGTTCCTGCATTCTAATGCAACTAGTCACAAATGGTCTCTTGGAGGTATGTTTTTGAATGAAGTTTGATTCAGTCTATTGAACAATGTTTTATGCAATGAAAATGATGTTATCTCTTGCAGCTTTTGCTGAGCTTTTGGACAATGCTTTGGATGAGGTGTGTTTTTTTTTTTTTTCAATTTTTAGAAGTATTACAAAGGTTTGGCAATTGGTAGTATTGGTTTCTTATCTTTTTGATTATCAGGTTCATACTGGAGCTACATATGTTAATGTAGACATGATCGAGAACAAGAAAGATGGAAGCAAGATGGTTGTAATCGAGGGTATACAGTTGATTTTAGTATTTCTTTTGTTTTATCAAGTTTTGACGATGCAGCGTTTTCTTAATCCTTATGTTTGAAATGCAGACGATGGAGGTGGGATGAATCCTGAAAAGATGCGGCATTGTATGTCTCTTGGATATTCGGCCAAGAGCAAACTTGCAGATACCATTGGACAATGTAACCATTTCTTCTTCCTGCAAGATAAATGTGTATCAAATGTTTTAGATCAATACACTTAAATTCATATACTTCTTCTAGATGGCAATGGATTCAAGACTAGTACAATGAGACTCGGAGCTGATGTCATTGTTTTCTCTCGTTGCCTTGGAAAAGATGGAAAGAGGTTTGTTATCTGTTACCACGCCATTACTTCTTTCAGCTATCATGTTTTTAATGGTTATATAGTATTGATTGAGAAAATCAACTACAGCTAAAGTTATATACATCTGACCATAGTTCTATTTTTTTTATGTTGCTTTAGCTCGACACAGAGCATTGGGCTTCTATCATATACATTTCTAAAGAGCACGGGAAAAGAAGACATAGTTGTACCCATGGTAATTTACCTTTATTTAACTGTATGGAACTGTTAGGGTAAAAAATTCACTTGATAATTTCGGATGTTTGTTAGAATGTGATTAAATATTGAGCATAGATTAAGTTACATACACCGTTCGTTTCAGATCATCTTTTGTTCAAAATACTGTTCTTATTTCAAGTTGAAGGAAATGTTAAAGCAGAAATATGTCTACTCAACTTTCTTTTTCAGATGAGCAAAATATAGTCAGCAGAGAAAGCTATCATTATCCTATTAGAAATATGATGTCCGAAATTTATTTGTTCTTTAGAAGTTTCATATAATTAGGCATCAAACATCTAACTGTTCTCAACATATCGCTTGGCTCACACAATTGAAATTGCTTCATATCCATTATGAATGTTTTAAGTGTTTCTTAGGCTTTTGTAGCCCATTTCTCTCTTCTAATCTTCTTCTGATGATGATTTAAATGAAAGCTTGACTATGAAAGAAGAGATTCTGAATGGTGTCCAATAACGAGGTCATCAGTTAGTGATTGGGAGAAAAATGTGGAAACAGTAGTTCAATGGTCGCCGTTTCCTACTGAAGAAGATCTTCTTCGTCAGGTAAAGCTTTTTCCTTAGTTCCAAGAGAGCTTTTATTACAAGGAGAACCTATAGAAAAACAAAGGACTCGGTTCTATTGATTTTTTCAGAATTACTCTGTAGCTATATATCATATGGATTGAGTTCTTTATCATTCATTTGATGTGGGTTCTCAAAAGCTTCTACCTCTTTACTGATATTGTGAGAGTTTTTCCACTAATCTATTGCTCCGGCTGTTGTAGTTTAATCTAGTGAAGAAACATGGGACAAGGATAATCATATATAACCTCTGGGAAGATGACCAAGGAATGCTAGAACTTGATTTTGACACTGATCCACATGTATGTGTTTTTATTGCTGGATATGCATAGATCACGTTGTGCAATGATGCAGAAGCTTCTGTATTCATGTAATTGACATATGGTTTGTTTGCAGGATATCCAGCTTCGAGGGGTCAATCGGGATGAGAAAAATATTGATATGGCTTCTCAATTCCCTAACTCTAGACATTACCTGACGTACAAGCACTCACTCAGGGTATATACGTTCTTTCCATCTTTCCTTAGTTGTGGTTATTTTCGAAGTTAGTTTGGTCCAGTCTCCTGCTAAAATCACAGTGGTAGTTCTTAAATTATCGAAACTGAGGAATCTGGTAGTGGGTAGAAATCAAAAGCTTGATTTTGAATGATTATGAATCCCATTATTTGTTGGCTGCATTTTCATTTCTTCTAAAGGTTTTATTTGTTACCTTTTGTTATGTTCACAGAGTTATGCATCTATTCTCTACCTAAAGATTCCACGTGAGTTCCGTATCATTCTCCGAGGAAAAGATGTTGAGCATCACAACATAGTAAATGACATGATGCAGACAGAAAAAATTACTTATCGGCCAAAAGAAGGGGCTGATGGATGCGCTAAGTACTCAAATGTATGTTTTTCATAATTTAACATAGTTAGATTTCTTCCTGTAATTTTATTAATGATATCATGCAGCTTTTTGATAACTAAAACATTTGTCTGCGTGTGTGACATCTTGCACAGCTGTCTGCTGTTGTGACCATTGGATTTGTGAAAGATGCAAAACATCATGTGGATGTTCAAGGCTTCAATGTTTACCACAAAAATCGCCTTATTAAGGTTTCTGTTTCTTTTTGCTTACTTTTTTACACTATGCCTTCAAAAAATCTGGCGAAAATTAGATCAACTTTACACTTTCGTTTAATATCTTCTCAATTGTTTTCAGCCATTTTGGAGGATATGGAATGCAGCAGGAAGTGATGGTCGTGGGGTCATAGGTATTGGTTTTAGCTAGAAGGTCTAATATTTGATTAGCCTTATTAACGAGAAGTCTAATGCTAGTTCATTCTGCTAATAAGGTGTCCTGGAAGCAAATTTTGTTGAGCCTGCTCATGATAAGCAAGGGTTTGAGCGCACAACAGTTTTGTCTAGACTCGAGGCACGGCTACTTCAAATGCAGAAGAATTATTGGTCTGATTCTCTTCTAGTGCATTTTAACTCATGCTTCCTAAGCTTGGCTGCTTCATTAGACTATTTGGGTTGATGTTTTCATTCTGTGTTAACTCAGGAGATCTAATTGTCACAAAATTGGATATGCTTCAAGGCAAGGCAGAAAGTCTGTTAAGGATACTGAAGACAGAGGTGCAATATCTTTTTATCGGTTTTAACATCGGAACATTAACTTGTACTGAACAATCTCTTGGAAATGTTTCCCTCATTGTAGAATCTTCACCAGAATATGATCCTAAAGGATCTGACTCATCCAGGAAAAGGAACGCTGCTTCGAGCTTTAAAACCCCAACTGCTGCTCCGAACTTTAATACTCCAACCGCAGCTTCAGAAAAATTCAACACAAGATCAAATGTTATTCGAGGAGGAAAAGGATCTGTGAAAGATTCTAAAGACATTGGGTATAAATCATCAGGGAAAGGTGGTGGTAAACTTGGAAACTCCTTTTCCAAATCTGACAAACAAGCGAAGCCTCAATTAGCTCGTGCTGTGGAGGTCACATATAGTGATGATGATTATGATTCTTCACCAGAAAGAAATGTCACTGAGCTTCCTGAGAAGGTCCCATCCTCTCTTTTTTTCCCTCCTATCGGCACTTTCTCCGGTATATAGGATTGAGAATATAACCTTTTCTACCTCTTCTCTCAGAGTTCTGAATTACCCAAGCCTAAGTCTGGCTCGCGTACCCTCAGTCAATTGGAACAAGAGAATAATGAGTTAAGAGACAGGTTTGTTACCACCTTACGTACCATGTTAATTTGCCTATAAGATTCATGTTTCTTGTTTGTGTGAACATTGAAAGCTGTGTTTTTTGTTTCTCAGGCTCAATAAAAAAGAAGAAGTCTTCCTGTTACTGCAAAAGGACCTGCGACGTGAGAAAGAGCTTCGCAAGACACTTGAAGCTGAGGTAACTTCTACTTTCGGACATTAACTGTGTCTGTCTGAAAACCTGTAACATCACTCACCTATGGATCCTCCTGTCATTGCAGGTTCAAACATTAAAGGTCAAGTTAGAAGAAATGGATAAAGAGCAAGCAAGTTTAATCGATGTTTTCGCAGAGGATAGAGACAGACGCGACAAGGAGGAAGAAAATCTCAGAATTAAGCTAGAGGTTCCCATCCGTTCAAACCTCATTTCTCTAAATAGTCTCTTAGATTCAAGAAATAGAATGACTTAACTTTGTGATTGCAGGAGGCGTTAAACACAATCCAAAAGTTGTTAGATGGAAAAGCTCGAGGCAGATAAGTCGTTCAACGCAGATGTTAGAGGTGCATTGATGATAGTATTGAGAGGCATCTTACATAATTGACTGATTAGGTTGATTGCTTTAACATCAACGTTTTGTAGTGGTGTGTGGTCTCGGACCTGACCACAACGGAGTTAGTAGAGAAGTAGGATATTGTTGTAAAGTGAGGTTGTTGGTTTAATGTTTGAAACATTTGAATTTGGTTCGGCATTTCCAACCTCTCCTAAATCCTCAAATATCTGTTTTTGTAGTCAGTATGATTAAACTAACCAAATTAACTTACATGATCATATAGATCCGTCTATATCTTGAGGGACATGACATCTCTTGATTCATCAAAGAAAGTCTAAAAATAAAAGCCAGATTTATTGTATATGAGAAGTTTACTCTTGGAGTATTTCCCTATTCAACATCATCGAAATTGGTGCATGGTTTAGAACGTTTTAAATTTGGGTAGTTAAAAAGATAACCACTGTTCCGATTGCTTGGTTGTTCTTTACATTTGCATTTTGCCATTTTCAATGCTCCACTTTATTTTCCTTATTTGATTTCAATTCCATTTTCTTAATATTGGGCCATGTTATGGCCTATGGCCCATAAGCAATTTGTAGTTTATATGTAAAAAATAATTAATCTAATCTTCGAATTATTGAAGTAGATAATTAATATTGATTTATTATGTATTTATGTTACCTAAATGGCTAAATCCGCCATTATCTACACACAGATAATTTTATTTGTTACAAAAAGAAACCAATAAATACATAATAATAGACAACGACATATTCATTTATTTAATTTAACAAGACATATCTTACATTCGAGATGAGAGAGGGAGAGACAAAGATCACAGATAGGTGGGAGAGATGCACGATGATCGCAGATCAAACCCAAATTAAAGATTAAACCCTAACTTAACATGCAAGCAAACTGAGATACACACCCACACACAATGACATTTGATAGTTAAAAGCTAATTAATTCTTAGAAATAAGAAATGCTTCTTTGTCATCCTTAATCTTCTCAATGTCTCCTCTGATCTTCTCATCTATATCAATGGTTGCTTCCATATCGGCACTGTCTTGTGGCACCAAAGTTCTCATCTGTGAGTTGCAAACCATCGTACTTAGCCTCACAACATCGACGACATGCTCAGATATGTCCTGAAGCTTAATCCCTGGTGGCTCCAAGACTTTAGTCCCAGGTTTCTTGTAGATCAAGAAAAGAATCATCTGAAGTACTCCAAAGATGAAACCCAAAACATTTGGCAGCTGGAAAAACATGTCAAGGTTAAAAAAACATTAGGTTTTAGGCTTTTAGCGATAGCTCGATCGAGCATAATAACTAAGAAATACAAATATGAAGACTAGTAGAGATTTACGGCAATGTTCATGTCTTTAAGGAGAAGCCCATAGAAAAACCACATGACAGCCGATAAGGTGAGGAAGAAGGAGAGACCGAATGGCATGAACTCGGCGCTCTTCGTTTTGATCACTTTCCTCTGTGTGTCAATTGATGTTTATCATGTTTAAGATTTAGCCGATAATATGCAAGAAGATTTTAAACCATAAATAAGAAGAGAGACTTACAATGATACCAAGGGGAGCAACAAAAACAGATAGAGCAAAGACCATACAAATGTATCCAAGAACATGAACACGTTTATTGGCATGAATCAGAAAGTATGTCAACACGAAGATTGCGCCGAAACCGAGAACGTCCACAAAGAGGACGAACTTCACCGTTAGAGTCTGCCATATTGAAACAAAACGTTCCGTTAAAGCTGCAGTAATTATTGTGGTGTAAAAACAAGACAATAAGTTATATTCATATAGAATAAGGACCTTTTCCTTCTTAGGAGCGTAGAAGAAGTACAAGGAGATGTAGACGATTTGTATGACAAAGGCAAAGGAGTTTATGGTGATCAACATCATAGCATCTTTCTTGATCATTGCATAGTACATCCATAGCATCGCGCTGAACAGAGAAATCACGTAAGGGATCGACTGATACCCTTCAGATGATTTTCTCTTGTATATACGAACGAACGTCGGTCTAATATATATATAAACAACACGTAAATTCTTGAGTTAAAACGTTTTTTATATAAGACAAAATTGCAAAGATTTATAAAGTACTTACATTGGGGCAAGGCAGACGAAAAAGGAGATGATATTCCCTACAAAATAATTATCGTTAGGTTAATTAGAATTCATGATATTTCATGTAAATGCATGCATTTTAAATGTATACGTACGTAAACGTGAGAAGATATATATGATATATGTATCTTACTAAGTCACTAACGCAATAAGAATAAGAACAAATGATATACCTAGGATGCCAAAGACAGTAGCCAAGACGGCTTGTGAAATTGCCATTTTAATATTTATATCTCTCAAAGTAGTGTAATACTTGTTTAGAAAATAAAGAAAGAAAAATCTTCTAATTAATTAGAAACTCTCCCTCTCTCGTCCTCTATGAAAGAGAATACAAGTGAACGAACGAGTAAACTCTACAGGATCATACTGAGAATCTGTTCAATGTATGATACAATTTTTGATTAAGAAGTGTAGTGATTTATATAGGGAGAAGAAAAGTGTATCAACTTGCAAAATGCGTCTGTGAGTGAGAGACCTAGAGAGAGAGAAAGAAGAGTTTGAACTCAATGGGATGTGTATAGTGGGGGAAAAAAAGAATCAAAGAGCATTATCTCTACTTTACAGTTGTATATACTTCATGCCCCATTGCCTCGGAAGGTTCCCTTTTTTTCTCTTTAACCTAAGCCTAATCTTACCCATATCTATCGATTTTATGATTCATGTACTTAATATTATACGTAGTTTAATTTCTGTGTTTTATGTAAATGGTTAAATCATTTCCATGACCTTTTAGATATGCATACCTGAACATGATTCAGTTTACTTGAGTACTCAGTTTCCTCAAAAAGAATAGTATTGGTCACAATAGCATAATAATCATTTCTATTAGCGTTAGTCGTGTATGAATTTTTAACAAAAATGTTGTAATTGGGTGGGATCAATTTTGAGGTGACCAATATAATAAAGCAGTAAGTCTTTTTAAATTAAAATATGAAATATATAAGCTAGATATATTGTTTAAAAATGTGAGGAATAGAATCCTCTCCATCTCAAGAAATTTCACATTATTTCCACTCTATAATAATATCTTTGATGAGAAGGGTAATTTCTCCATTGTTTTTATTCATCAAATGTAAAAAAAAACATAGAAACGAATGATGTTGTGCGCACATTGATGTCGGCATGCGAAATTAACCTAAAATCTTATCTCATAAAATTTGTGGGATATAATCAAAACCCTAAAACCTAAAATGGGTGGGTATCTATCCAGCTCAGCAACTTATGAGCACTAAAACCTTAAAAATCTTGCAAGTACCATTCTGGTACATTCTAGTGGACCAAAATTTTGGCCTTTCTGACGTGTCACCAACCAAGTAGGTGTTCAGACGTTTACTGTTTTCAACTCTCTTGCTTAGGGTTTTGCAAGTGCAATGAGAGCAAGTTGGTCTTTTACCTAAACCGAATTGTCATGCTCATAGTTCGTTTTCTAAATGTCAATGTATTGTTTAGGGAACTTCCCTTTTGAAATCTTTCCGCCAACATATTAACAAAAATAAAACGAAAAAAAAAGAGTATATATATTCCCCCAACATTTTATTTAGGTATGTAATCTCTTTGAAAAAATGATGCAAGCTTCATTAATCAATACACTTCTAATAGGTGGATCCACAATGTGTAGAGTTATTTGGTTTATCATTTTGTGATGTAAAGTATTTGTTTTTCTTGTCTATATACAATATAAATTGGTATGAATTAATGGCTTTTTGTTTTCAATCATTAACCTTCCAACGAGTTTAGGAGAGCGAAACCTAAAAACGCAAATAAGTGATCCGGGCTTATACGGGTCAGCGAATCAGTCCTATACAATTGAGCTAGCGGGGAACCAAAGAAAGATAATTAAAACAAAGTAAAATTTTTAATTTTTTGGGGTCTTTAATATTTTTTGTATATAGACACCTTTACAAATTTAACAAAGAGATATATGCAACGATTTTCTCTCTTGTAGTGTATCAAAGTGAAAAACCCTAAATTTGATTCCACTTACTTAAATCCTATCGAAGATCCACTGTAGTACCGCGCTATATTTACATCGCAAGTAATCACGTTTATAATAGACATACTAAACATATTGAATAAATTATCATAGTGTTCAGAAGTTGGGTTAGGTGAATTTTGATGCTCGTTTGAAAAATATTTCATTACAAATATATTACATCTTGCTCTTTTCCATAATTTTGTGGTGTAATAAATTTAGGTTTTTAAAATTTTACATAATTAGCTTTTTTCCTCAAATTTTTTTTTAGTTTTTTTATTGTGAGGGGAAAGTTTTGTAATATAATACTGTAATTGGTTTCTAAATTCTATAATCATGTCTAGATTGGCTTATTTTTCGGTTAGTGTGTGTATAAGTTAAACCATATTCAGTTTTGTTAAACTAGTTAAGAAAAACTCATGTAATATGTTTTCTCTTTAGTAATTCACTTATATCTTGTCACGAATTTCTATAGTTCTTAACTTCTTATAAGTTTTTGGTCCATTCTTCTTATAATTATTTTTATGTTTGCAATTGGTTTTGGTTGACTTTTGGATTAGTCCGCATATCTATTGAACCATGTACTACTTTAACAAACGAATAATGCGAAATTTCATTAATATAGTTTCTCGCTAAATAATATACGTATAGTAAAATTCTATAGTTCATAGGAGTTTGTCATCCACTATTTTAAATACTCTTTGAATAAAATCTACTCGTAACGCCTATTGTCTTTGTTTTCTCGCAGAGCTAATAGTTTTGGAATATAACTCCATAATTGCTCTAAAACTTTCGAACCATATTATATGATTCTTTTATATTTAATTTGCCAATGCTCAACCAGTGCATAATCAAAAAGAAATTACAGAGTCCAGTTGGACCATCGTTATCTAAAAAGAAACCAACATTTTAGCGTGGTAGTCCTATACCTTTTGGCTTTTGATCTTATATCTAATTTTCTTTCGTTTTATGACAAGAGTCCTTTTAGGATATTTCCTTATTTCCACAATTAGTTTATTTTTTATTTTATTTTTTTCAGTGCATTTTTGAAATTTGTTTTTAGATATGTGAAAAACATAACGTCAAATACAAAATGATAGTTTTTTGAAATATATGTAATCGTAGATAGTTTGCATGTTCTTTCTGTATACACTTTGAGATAATATGCTAATGCAACAACATATACATTAATCACGATTACAACGTATGTCTTAGTTAATGAAATACCCAATTTGAATTACAATTTAAGTAGCAAGTATATATATATTTTGACAACAAAGAGGATAGACCAGACTACCAGTAATAAAGGGTAACTTCATTTTATTTGGAACGACAACAGCTGGTATCATAGAAAAGTTTTTTCTTTTGGGTATTTAGATATCATATAAAGTAAATTAACGAAAGATACTTACAAAAAAATCAAACTGTTCATCCCTAATACTATGACCACCTTAATATTAATTGTTGGACGTAAAATGGTTTTGGCGATAACCACTTAATTAGAGTAACCTTTATGATGTGTATGACATTGATGGCTGTGAAAGATACTGAGAATCTTTACGATCAAATTGTAAACGGGAACTGTGAACAGATCCAGTGTCTTAGAGCCGATCTGTTTTCTTTTTTCCATTGTAAGAGAATGTTCTGTTTTACGTACGCAAAGATTCTCTTATTCGTTTTTCCTCGTGAGAGTAATGGCACCGCCCTCACATAAGATCTTTGTATTCTTAAAAAGTGGTATTTTAAAAAATAAGAAGAAAAAAATAAAAAAATTCTTGAATATTCGATCATCATTGACATCTACGCACGATGGACATATTAGGAAATTTAATTGACTCTCTTTTTTCTATGAATACACTTTTCAGTTTTAACTTTTAATGAAGTTTCTTGTTAATTTCTTGTTTCATTAAGTGATTTGTAGCAATTTTACTTTTGAATATTGATTAGTTAAAAGTCTCGTTTTACAAAGACCTATAATTTGATTCTCGTTACGTTTTCGGAACATTTGCTTGCGCTACGTGATCGTTTTTAAGCCTTAAGTAAATCATATGTCTGAGCTTCAATCAAATAATAATTGAGCTCTTGCATTCACGTTAAAAAAGCTAACCTAATGAGTGTTTTCTTGATAGAGTCCAATGACAAGATATATGAGAGAAAGTAAATGGTAGGAATTTATGTAAATAGAAATAAGACAAAATTAAATTTATATTTTGCAATTTAAATTTTATCCTTCATTAACTTTTATAGAAACCATATATAAAATTTGATCTTTTCAATAACATCTTATTTATTCATGTAACATATTATGTTTTATATGTGGATTTCTATTTCTAGTTTATAACATGTCGTCCTAACAAAAGCTAAACTATAATCTAAACATTAACTTCCATTTTATTTTAGATTCCCATATACAAAATTAATAGTTTATTAGAAAAATCATCAATCCCGTAATCTTTAAATAAAAAGTAAAATCATCTTTATGTTCAAAATCTGACAAACAAATCATATTTTTAGCTAGTTTCTTAATTGTTCGCACACTATTTGTCATTGGTTACAAGTACTCCTAATATCTAAGTAATTCTGCTTGTGGTGTCCGATGTAATTTTGCTTGTGTAAGAAAATAAACGCAGCACATAGTGGAATATCTTTTATGTGGTTCCGAAGCATTCTCTCTCATTTTGATGCCACTTTGATTTCTGACACCACATAGTGACATAAGTAATAATAGGTCGCATGATTTGGTTCAGCTGCCGGATATTATTTAATTGGTTAATGTCGGTTTTCTATTCCAATGGGCTTTGAAAACTTAAGGGCTTCATTTGGGGTTGCATGAATTTCGCCGTGTATCTGTAATGTAAACATGTGGCGGTTAAGACAAACAATCTGATGCTATTGCTGTTGTCGGTTTTGTCCAATGTCACCTTTCATCTTCAACCAGTCAACATCAATCTTCTGGTCGGGGACCAAAACAGCTTGTTGATTCATCGATTGACTTACCTTTGTCCAAGTTTTACACGGTTGGTTTATAATTATTTCATAGTTGATACATATAGTGAATTCACATTCCACAATTATTTTTTCCAAATAAAAAACCGTACTTGAATTCTTATTTGGTATGAAAAAGATAATTATGTTCTAGTGCATAGATACAAAAAATAATGATATGTTGATTCATTTCGTATAAATGAAAAATATATATATAAGTTAGAAGAATTAAACGTAAATAATGGACGTGGAATCTCGACAAGAAGACCGTTGTGAAAGTATAAATGGGTACAAAAGACTTTTGTGTGTGGTAGACCATTTCCTATTCCCCTTTGGGGTTCCCATGTGAGCCTCAAATTTTGGAGCCTCTCGTATGATCTTACGTAAGTGTCTTTTCTTGATTAAGGACTATCGTACTATCTATGTCTTCAATTCTTATACATGCTAATTCAAATATATTCCTATATACACAATACAATATCCAAGTTTTGCAAGAAAAAAGAACAATAAAACTAATTATTGTAATTAAGCTCCCATCGACTGTAGAAAAAAATGGTGAACTTACTTGATGTTTGCAAAATTTTCTTTGATGGAAGAAATTAATCTTTAAACATTTGACGGAAGTATGTTTTTTATTGTATCTTTATCGTAAAACATTTTGTAGGCTAAATATTATATAACTCTGGTTTATATTACCAAAAAAGAAATTGTTAGATTCAAAATGACTTTTGTAAATTTGTACAAATTTGTACACATGTGTAGCAAAATCACGAGGACAAAATCTTAGGTGGAACGGTACGATTCAGAAAATTTGATGTTGATTTCAGATCCTTATAAATATTTTGTTTGTTTTCTAGAGTTGCGAACTCTTAAACTCAAAATGAGTATGCCTCTTTAATGTTTGGGTTTCTTAGTAAACCAGAGTTTTTTTTTTTTTTTTGTTAAAGGGTTTAGTAAACCAGAGTTGTATCCCACTCTAGCAAAGGGAAATTTTACCCGACCAATTTCTACTCTCTAGTATAATTCATTCCCATTATCATTTTCTTTTTTTTTGCATGTTATAATCATTTGCTTTAAGTTAAATTTAGTTTGATTATAATTGCTTAAGCCTTCTAGTTAACTTCGGAATGTTCCACTTCTCGTAAAAAAATATTTCAAGGCCACTAGAAGTTGGGCCTGTCTCGTTCAAGAGGCCTAATCCATGCCGTGACTTATAACGTGCACCAATTTGTTAAGGATTTTCAATTGAAGTTGATGGTGTATAGTCTCTAAAAAGTAGAACCTCGGAAGCAAATTAATGATGTTATTTTTTTTTCTTATGATCAATCAAGAGAGGATTCAAATAATAATGACTATTAGTAGAGCAGAGATAAGTTAAAATTTTATTTTAGAAAACAACTTATTTATTGATCATAACACAATTTCCAGATACCCTGGAAAATAAAATGATAAGAAAAAAGTGGTACAGGAGAACTAAGATTTAAAGAGACGAACCACAAAATCGAAAAAGCTAGAGTAGAAGGAAAGTTAGCTAGAGTGCACAACTCAAACAATGCATTATTAATGAGTCTCTAAATAAGATTCACTACTTAAACTTGACTTTGGTTCTCGACATCCTTGTTGATTTGATCTTTTGGATCAGTTATGTTTTGGCTCTTGACCTCAGTCACTTGAATTTGAGTCTCGGGAACATTGTGAATAACAGGCGGTTGATGAACTGCTGAGTCCGAAATTGGACCGGGTATAACGGTGGTTAGCTTTGCTATGTCGATGGAATGATCGGACACGGCTTTAGATTTGTCTGTCTTCTCAGCCACAGGAGTTTTGTAGTACTTGAAAATTATGTAGAGAATCATTTGAACAGCTCCTAAGAACGCGCCCAATACATTTGGAAGCTTCAATAGTAAACAAATATGTGTAAAGGACATTAATATTCCATTTCTTGTCGACAAAAGAAGTTGGCAAAGAAAAATAACAAATGAAAATTTACCGACATCACAACATAACAAATTAGATTTTTTGTTTTTAGTATCCTATTGTACTCTCAATTTATTAGCACATTTAGTGGGGGTCCAATTATTTATATAATGCTAGTAATAAAGCGAAGTAATGTGTACGGTTCAAAATCATATATTCGTTGCCACGACATTCATATTAGACTAAAAGCCTTTACGTATATAATTTGAAGTGAGGAAAAAAAGGACAAAGGTAACTACTGTTTTTACTTTATTAAAGAACCACCCATAATAATCTACTCATATAATGTTTTGCTAGCTGTCCTTTATGCTTAAAAATGATCGGAACAGAATAAAATAATTGAGAATTTTGTATAAATAAACTCACCGCAACGTAGAAGTCTTTAATAGCGAGACCGTAGAAGAGCCACGTGACGGCGCTAATTGTAAGAAACAACGATAAAGAGAAAGGCATAAACTCCACACTTCTTGTTCGTACCACCACTCTCTGCACCAAAAATAGTAGTTTCTAACATTTTTAATATTCCCAACGTGAAAACTATGTAATATAAAGCAATGACAAGACATACTTTACATTAACAGGAGTATTTATTATGTTCTTCATAGGTCAAATTACGTAAAACATGGCTCGTTCGTATTTATAAATGTATATATGCATGTAATAGAACGTACCATGATACTCAAAGGAGCTGCGAAGACACTGACGGAAAATCCAACGCAAATCCCTCCGAGAACTTTCTCACGTGTCGAACCTTTGGTTAAGAGCTCGCAAACAAGAACAATGGCGGCAAACCCCAAAAAGTTCAAGAGACCAAGAACTTTTAAAGTGGATACCTGCATCATCGTTTCAAGCCTCTAGTTATAAGCAAACCAGATACAAAAGCATTTACATATGTGCATGTGCATGTTTATGATCAACGTGAAACCTAAGATAAAATTATATATAGGTATAAAAAAGGTGTTTCAACATACTCTAGTTTTCTTGTTAGCATAGGTTACAAAGAGGACGATGTAGATGGTTTCGATGACCAATCCAACAGCGTTTATGGTGATGAGAAGGAAGCCTGAGCCATCCTTTTGCATAGCGTAGTAAATCCAAAGCATCGCACTAAAAAGAGCTGAAACATAGGGAAGAGACTGAAATCCTTCGGTTGATTTCTTCTTGCATATCCGTACAAACGTGGGCCTAAATAATATGAAAGAAACGTTTATTTATTTCTAAACAACGACGAAGAAAAAGGAGAGACTTTGTGAGAACATGTTGATGCTTACACTGGGGCCAAGAACACGACGAATGATATGATGTTACCTGCAAATTTTCAGGGTAGTAATTAAACATTATGAGTCTTAAAACGTAACTCATAGTCTTGGTAGAGTTTTCTAGTATATATAGATGAATGCTTATGTATGTGCACGTACCCATGATTCCAAACACAAATGCCCATACATTGTGAGTTAGAGCCATTTCTTGATTATTTTTCTATCCCCTTGTTAGGTCGAACTATCGAAAAGGTTATAAACGGGGAAAGAAGTATCAAAGACCAAGAGAAAGAGAGAGAGATATAGAGCTCTTGAAGCCTCTTCTAACACTTGAAAGCCAAGCGCTAGTTTGTGAGTTTTAGCTATGAATTTACAATGCCAATGATGGAAGATATATATAGAGGGTTCACATGTGAAAGGATGCAATGTTAGTACGTTTTAGACGACATCGTTTACAGAGCGGTGAGAGAAGGACGTGTCACATTATTGGTCTCAGATATTTCTTATTGATGTTTTGTTTTAAATGTAAATTGTATGACATTTTCATGTGGTATGCACTCTTGGCGTCTATTACATTAGTATCAAACTTTTTATGCCGAACCTAGATTTATATTTTAATTTCGTATTCATACGAATGAGCTTTAGCAAAGATTTTCTATAAAAAAGAAAAATTTAAAGAACGGTCGATAGAGGTTTATTTAGAAAGCCATTTAACGAGTGGTTACTTATCATTTTAGAGGTAACCAATAAGCCCCTGATCGGCCGTTAACCATTAAAGTAATATAGTATATAGATCATCATTATATATACGCCTTTTTTATTCAATATAAATCACCTTTAAAAGTATATGATTCTCTAATACTTAATCCGGAAAGAGTCGAGCCAAATGATTCTCTAAATACCTTTAAATTCTTCTAGATTAGCCAATCAAAATATATTGCCAAAAATGACATTAAATAATTTTACAGAAATTTGAGTTATCCGACTTAAAACGAATTTAATTAAGCCGTATGATTTGTTTATATGGCTTGCAACAAAATATATATTGTATGTGTATTCAAAGAATCATCAGCCGTATCAAATTGCTTAATTAATTAATAGGGAAATATGATTATGTTGTAACAACAAAGAAGTTTATATATAGTATTAAAACATATCTAAAAAGAAGAAGTCACATCGAAGTTGCATTAGGCGGTCCAACAGCAGGTACAACCATCAAAAATCTTAACCGTGATCGCTCCTTTTGTTCATCGTACCAGTCAACATGAACATTTTCCATTGAGTCTGCACCACGTGTGCCATATTTTATGTTGCTTATGACTTATGAGCACCATTATACTCAATGATTTGGCAGCCAAAGTTAGGTCCGTAACTAATTTATTATTACTCTTAAAGTCACATTTGTGTTTATCTCTTCATCGTATATCTTTATTAAATCTTGTGACCAAATAACCATCGGTTTTTTTTTGGTTAAATAATCAATCTATTTATTATTAATTGCATTAATGACTGGGTAACGTTTTAAAATTATTTCATCCAAACAGAAACAATTTCATAGTTAATTAGTCATTATAAAGTCATAACCACTAAAATTTAAATTTTAAGAAGAAATGATCACAAAGAAAAATAGAAATGGTACTTTGATCACTTTTTGTATATTTTGTTTTACCATATAAAAATCAAGGAATAAAATAAGAATAAAGAGTTGTATTGCGTTTTATCTTAATAACGTGACTGTCGTGTGGGTATAGGTAGGATTCAACATCATACTTCTCGATGTTCCACTTGGCTACTTTCGTGTTATCTAAATTTATCTACGTTTACACAAATGATATTGTGTATCAAAGCAAATTATCTCACTAACCTTTTCTTCTCTACAAAATTTTCATATAAATATTTAACAAATAGATTGATCTATGCTTCCACCTTCCGCAAAACTTTATCGACTAGTTTGTAACAAATGATGAAAACGTAAATTAAGTTATATTTCAACAAAAAGAAAACGTAAATTTATATCTTCATAAAAATATTTATATGAAAATGTAATATCTATTTGAGCAGACTGAAGTTAATTGGTCACTACTGAATTTTCAATTTAGAAAAGATTATATATACTAATAAAATACGTGTAATTTGCATATAGCTTTAAAAGGCATTCCTTAAAACCAAAAATTTACCATAAATATCAAAAATAAATCAAAACTGTATATTGTAAGAACTAAGAAGTACCATTAACATGTGTTTTAGAAAAGGCCGTCTAAAAAAGTTAAGGAAGATTTTCAAAATGAAAACTTCTTAAAGCACAAATTATAGTACTTTTTTAACTTTACGACTTTAGTGGTAGTTTTCAAAGCTAAAAGGGTGTATTAGAAAACATTTCTTGTTTAAATATCATTTGGATATTTCAACTTTCATGTATTGTTGTTGTTTGTTATCAAACTCAAATCATAATTTAAATATCTTTTGATATAAATATTCTATATTAAGTATCCAAATATTGTGGAAGTAAAACATTTTAGACTTTTGATGCAACTAGATTAGAACTCGGGTGATATGTATATAATGAGAAAAAACTAAAAATTAAATTTATTCTCATAAATTTTAAAGTTTTTGATTGGTTTACTTGTCACGTTTTTAATTAATATAAAGATATTGAATTTAATTTGTAAAAGTTATAGTCGAGCATAAGCACAAAAAAAGACATATACGTATATAACCATGGCCGGTTTGAACACACTCATACAAATTGTTGAACCTACCATGCATATAAATTTAAACGTAATAAAACGAGAAAGCGTGTACATTACAAACGCTAAATGACGATAGAAGCAGTAAATATTAAACAAATGAAAACCCTGAATAACTTTTTAAAACAAATTAATTCGCAAACTTGACATAAACATAAACAAAAATTGTGTAGCATGTAAGTGAATCATAAGAGACAGCCGGCGAATTAGTTTCATAATACAGGAATATACTTTTGCCCGTCTCAATATTTTTTCAGAATACAACAAATATTTAAAATAAAAAATTCAGAACTAAATTATGTTATATCAAAATTAAAAAGTATCTATATTCACCTCAAACTTTACATATAATAACGTAGTTTTCAATATTCAAATAAAAGATTTAATAAAACATCCACTTGATTGCCAACTTTTTACCTTCATTAAACAATGGATGTAAAATGGTAGATAAGTTTATTCATTTGTCATGCATGTTTATAATACCATAGTTCTCACACATATTTTTAGAAATTACCAATCTATTTTTTCGGAAAGGATTGACCGATTTTCAACTAATTCTATATCTATTGGAAAATTTTGATCGATTTTTGATATATTTAAAAATATGACAAAAATTAGTCGCGATGTCATCAAAATGTTTTTCGAAAAACTGTTGGTCAGAAAACAGAAAAACGGTCGAAAATAGAAAATTTTTAAGTGATCATGTTATTATATCCATTGACATGCTACTTGTCATTACAAGCAAAGTAACACACCAGTTAGTTACGATTTTGCCACCATATTTTTGTTATTGTAATATTTCTAACACATTTGGTTATCTAGCCAATAACCTATTGATAATGAGTTCAAGTTTTAACTCCAAAACTGAGATTGGGAACGAACAAATCTTAATCAAAATCTTAATTCTACAAGCACCAAAATACAATGACATTTAAAAAATCTATAGTTTGATCAATTTGTTAAGACAAAGGAGTATGTCTAGTGATAAAATTATTGCTGATGTTTGTTATGTAAATAAATAAGAAAGAAAAGACTTGATTTTTTTTTGGCATATTTCTTTTTTGGATAAATCTATGATTTCCATTTTGGTTCAATATTTTCAGTCATTTACTAATATCTGCATATCGACTTTGTCAATTACCCTAAAGGTCGTTGTCGCATCATCTTTTATTGTGAATTATAAATCGCGAAATGTAGTAAAGAGGTTATCACATCAGTTGAGAGAACAACACGTTTACAAAGTTTTAAACATTTCATCCCGATCATCATAGCATACGGTGAAGCAAAATAATCAAAGTCTCTTGCATCTTTTTAACACTTTGAAATGAGAAGATAAAACTTCGTGACACTTTAAGTTAGGCCACCTTCTTTTCATGTCCTTCAATATACAAAACGAGACCAATTTTATTATTTTGACCTTATACTGACTAAAACTTTGGAAACTATTATCAATAAGTTTTATTAAACCAAATTTGGGGATACTTTTAAAATCTTATAGTATTATGAAACGTATCTTTGTTCCAAGTAGCTAGGCAATAAATAAACATCTCACTTGGAAACTTAGTTTTGAATGACAATATATGAAGAAACTCAAATTGATCACAAGAGTTCCAACGTCAATCAGTGTCAGAGTTTCTTGGGTACGTGTGAATGTGAAATAGAATGAGTGTAAAATTGATGTTGATGAGTCATCGCTTGCTTTTACTGTCGTTTACCATTTCAAGACAGTCTCTTGGTAAGTGCAGATTAAAACATCACATGACTCTGGGCTTGAATGGAGAGGTGGGAAAAAAGCAGTTCTTCCGGTGGAGCAGATCATACGCACACTAGTCACCATTCAGCATTATATAACAATTACAAAACGTTTCATTTTGAGAAATAATATAATATTAATGTACCACTTGCAGTACAATTACTAGAGTAAAAATACACTGTACCTTACGGATCTTGTTCCATTGCAAATAAGAGGTGGTCCATGCGTTTCCTCCGCCTATGAAATTTTTTTATTTTTGTTATTATAATTTTTTATTCGTTAAAAATAATATAGGTAGTTAAATTAAAATCATACTTCTCCATTAACATTATTCACTTTCTTCATTTACCAAAAATACTTAATTTTTTATTTTGTTCTCATTATCATAAATAACAAATAATTTTTTCTTTTTCTTTTTCTTTTCAATAAATAATTTTATATTGCCATTAACCATTTTCATTCATTTACAAATCAATTTTTTTTTTAAAATAATAAAATATTAAATACATGTATAATAATATATTAAACCAGTATTACAAATATATTTTAATATAATTGTTTTTAGTATGTATAGTTTATGTAAAATATTTTATTTAAAATTAACGTTTTTTACAATATAAATATTTCACTCACACTGTGTGATCCGCTTTTACCATTCAACACAAATTTAAAGCGTTCGAACCGCGTGATCCGCTTTTGTTCCGCCAGATCTGCTTGATCCGCTTTTGTTCTGCTTGATACGCTTGATTCGCTTGATCCGCTCTGCCCGATACGCTTTCTCCATTCGGAGCCTCTATCTACTCATATAGACACAGCCCGTTTGTGTTGTGCCGTATGTTCCCATGCCACTTGTCACCATGTACCGACGTTCAACTTTCTCTAGTTTTTGCTTTGTATCATTCTCTTTTTAGTCTCTTTTTCTTGCTCCTTGAGCATTTGTGTCCTTTATTATCAATTTTTGTCATCCCATGAATAAAATGTGGACGCAATTTTGTTCGAATAGATGTGTTAGTGTTAGTGTAGATTGATTGCAACCAAAAAAAGAATAAGAAAATAAGTATTTTTTTTATAAAGATGGTGTTTTTTTTTTTTGGTTAGGAAGTTAATTAAGATGGTGATTGGTGAGTGCTAGGGATATATAGTTTGATGTAAATGATATATCATCGTATTTATTAAGGAATCTTATTTTTGCAACCATGCGTCGTAGCAAAGAGAATATGCCGCTAAAACCGTATAAATTTATTACTAGCAGAAATGTAATTATGTAAGAGAATAAGTTTTTTAATGTAAAAAGAAATCGCAACCATCCAATGGTAAACATAATTATGACATGTTGAAGCATATGCATTGTAAATATCTTTTTTTGAAAGTTTCTTTTAAGAAAAATTAATGGTCGTTTTGTAACCCCCAAAAGTTTGGAATGGTACTTTTTATAATTCATCTAGACCATAAGATAGTAATATTTTGAGACGTAATGTGTCAGTAAAATGAACCATTGGACGACGACAAAATGTAAATTAAACGTATAATTACAAAATATGTAGTTTGTTTTATCTTTAACAATGAAAAATATGGTGAATTAATAGAATCAAATTAAGTGTTAATATATGAACTAAAAAATGTTTTAGCAATTTAGCAAAAACTTTTAAATTTGTGGATCATTGTCAATGAATTATGTCGCAGCACTGAGATATTTTTGGAGTCTTCAAAAATCAGAAGCATTTAATAATTTTTTTTGTTAAAAGGCTTCAGAAGCATTTAATAAATAAAGTGAGTCGCAACAAAACTATATAAATAAATAAAGCAAAAGCAGAAAGCTCCCTTCGTAAGTAAATACATGAAGAGGGTGCGATATAAGGAACGATCACGAACACCTGTTCTTACTTTCCCGTCGAATATTGATATAATTATAAGTATTTCTCTAATGTATATGTGTTTTTTAATTGTTTACTTTTACATCGTGCATTTTAGTAGAATAAATTTTCTTTTTTTGGACTAAATCATTGTGTCCTCTAGTCTAGTACATTTAGCTTTTCGGAAGTTCATCATATAATTAATCAAAATCTTGAAGGGTCCCAATCTCAATAAAGATACTAAATTCCTCAAAATTTTACAGTTTTTTTTTTGTATGAAAGTAAAATTGTATCAGTTTTTACAAACTAGCAAATAAGTTCATAAGATTACTGATTTCAAAGAAAATATAATACTAACATCTAACCAATGGAAAGAGACAGAAATCCTCCGGTTGAAATATAAAGTGTGTGAAAAGGACTTTAAAATTAAATTATAAAAATAAAACAAAGTGAGATCTCTGAAACCAATTTGCATTTGTTGTTGTTTTTCTTCTTTTTATGTAGGGTAAACCATTTGCATCTCCTTGAGTATTCCGTCTTTTGGTTGGCTCTCAATAAAATAAATTGAATAATCAGAATTAAACGGGCTAATAATTAATCGCGATTTGAAAGCTAGTTAATTATTGATTTAATTGACTCTTATTCTATAGTCTTGTGGTACTTGTAAAGTCAAAAAGGAATGTTTTGCCTCCAACCAAGGTAATGCCATATTCGACGGTCAAAATTCCTTCCCATACATTCAACCAAGCAAATGCCTTTTAGCAGACTCTGCGAGAACAACATAAAGTGGAATGATTTTTCATTTGTCATGACTATTCAATTCTTCACTAGCCATATGCCTTAATTATGTAGTATGTCTTAATTATGCCTCTCGCTCATATGTTAACTAACGTATTATAGATATTAACATTTTTAATGATTATCTTAATAAACTAGATATACATATTTACACAATATAATGTTCTATGGATTAAGTAGTGATGTGTATATGTCTTCTAAATTTTACGTCTTAGAGAAGTGATTAATGATACTAATTTGGTTACACTTTTATGTACAGAAGTTCAAAGCATTGGTATAAAATAAAGAAAACAGAAAAAGACACAAATGATGAAAAGAAAGAAACTAAAGAAGAATTTAGAGGGGGTTATTGGTTCATGGATTTATAAGGAATTAGAAATCCAAACAAAAATCATTTGTTATTCAATCATTGATTTTAAAATTCTAATTAAATTCATGTGTTATTAGTTCTATGATTTATAAATACTAGTTAAAATCATATGTTATTCGTTTATTCATTTGTTTTTGGATTTGAGAATCCAAATAATGTTTTAAATGGATTTGAATGGAATTGAAAGAGAAAAATAGAAGGATTCAAATCCATGGGTAAACACATGTTATTTCAAAATCCATATATCTTGATTTCATAATTAATAGAAATTTTCAAATTCTATATGGATTTACAAATTAATAAACCAATAACACCCCCTTAATGTTGGTTTTGTTTAGTGTATCATACTAACAAATTCCCTTTAATTCATTCACCAAAAAAAAAAAATTCCCTTTAATTCATTGTCCGTTGAAAGTGCTTCACTGTTCTGGTGAATCTCTAAGCTTTAAGTCTTTGTCTTTTCAATTTCTCAGATTGTTTTGATGGTTGAGCTTAAGTTTTTGACTCACTTCACTTCAAAGGCTCACACTTACATTTCAAGAATATTCCAAAGTTTCACATCAATTATTAAATTTGTCATGTACTAGGAGGAGAGAAAGTCTGGCCTCTATGCCTTTTATATTTTCAACTATTAGAGAGAGCTTTTTGGTCCACTAAAAATATTTCTCTGGTTCACAACATCTTGAAAGTATCGTGTGATCAACACTTCTACAAGAAAACATTGTTAAATCCTACTAAATTTCTTACGAAAATTTTGGTAGGATTGATTTCCTACAAGTTTTTTACGAAATCAATATTTCGTAGGAAATTGGAAGGAAGTTTCCTACAGAAAAAGTCGTCAAAAATCGTAGAAAATATCTTACTAAAAAATCTTGGAAAGTAATTGTTGTAGGAAAATTCTTTGAAATTTTATAGGAAAAGATGCGGTGGGAATTTGGTGAGAAATATTTCTTATAATTTTCTGCGAAAAGTATACCAAAAGAATTTCGTAGAAATATTTCTTACCAATTTCTTACGAAAGATATTTTGTAGGTTAGTCGTAGAAAAATCGTAGGTCTTAATTCAAGATGCAACAAACAAATATTTCCAACCAAATAATTATGATGAACGAAAAAAAATATATTCCTCCTTTTAGAGGGTCGAACATGCGATCTTAACCTCTAAGCATCTCAAATTTACAAGCAGATCTTACTAATATTTTATAACAAATGCGGCCGATTTAATAAATATATCTTGGAGCGGCTTTGTGTAAAACCCAGATATGTCAATATAACTCTAAAACGACGTCATTTACATATAGAGTTCATACTTCAGACAAGTCTTCTCGAGTTTCTTCTCCTCCTGCCGATGAATATTGGTGGTGGTCTCAGACACATATCTGAAACTCGAGTTTGATCTTGTCCTCTCCACGAATCTTGGTGGTGGCATGGTGGGTTTTCTTCTTGTCAAGTAACTGAACTATCAGAGTTATGTGAGATATATGGTAGTTTTTCTCGGTTAGTTTTTGTTTAGTCTGAATACTTCATAATTTTTTTTACGTATTTCAGGTAATTTATATCCAAACCAAAGAATACCCAAAAAATTTTGGTTCCAAATCGATCATTCAATCTATTACCCGAACCAAACAGAAATTTAATCAGTTCCTATATAGATCTTAAACCTTTGATCCGAACTGCCAAAAAACTTGAAAGAAGCGAACCGAATACCTAACGCCCACGACTTAATTATCTCCTTAAACCCTTAACAAACAAAATAGTTACATCCTTTATATATTAGCGTGACATTTGTAATACCTCCTACTTTGATAAATGTCGTACTCATCAATTAGTTCAATCCATATAACTGTAATTTTTGTTATCCTCTTTAACTTTCCGCATTTAGGAATCAACAATTGCGTGGTCAAATCCAAAAGAAACTCTTTACGTGTCTGCACATTTAGATCCATATTCCGAAACGGATTTAGTATTTTAATACATAGTTTGACCCATCTTTCTCAGTAATTTATTTAATATTTTACTGTAATCGCATAGCAAAGATTCAAGACATTTTAATGTAGTATTCAGAGTACGATTCTTATCCCATTTTCTTTTATTTGTTAAGAAAAGAATAAACTTCATTTGTAACAACTTTGAAGTTATAATAGGAAACATTATCTTTAAATGATATACATTTTACAATAAAGATATTTGCAATTCTAATTTACATTTTCACAAATGGCAAGACAATCCCTTTAACCACGATAATTATCCCTAGCTCCACCATTAACAACTTGATAATCGTCACTCGTTTCATGAAAATTGTAGTGTGCTTGTTGTTAGCCTAGTAGAAACTACATGAGGTACGAGATATGTTAAGTTTGAGAAACTTTTCTAAGTTTTTCACTCATTTACGAAAAATTTATTGACGTTAATAAAACAAACATAAGTGAAAAACATATCAAAATTACTTCATATAATAACTACACATATCGGATCTATATAGTTTATAGTAAACCGACAAGAAAATGAGTTTGAACGATGTTGCGTGTGGCAGAAAAATATGATGGTCATGTTTTAAGATTTTAATTTTAAATTTCTGTTTTTCAAGAAAATAATAAAGATGAAACAAAATAACGTTTCTACCTTTCATTAAATGAAAAGCTAAAAAAAAATAAAAATTACTAAATGAAGACTAATGAGCATCAGACTCGACACATTTAAGTCAAGAGGCATGCCTACCATCTAACCAGCCCCGGCTCAAAGGGGTGGGGCGGAGGTGCGACGGCCCGGAGCTTTTTTTTTTTTTCTGAAAATTTTACATATAAAATAGGCCCAAATATTTTTTTAAAATATCATTAATATGAGAATTATATTTCAAGAGGTCTAATTCTTTATAAGAAAAAGTATAAAAAAGTCCAAAATTTTTAAAATAACAGTTTTCACTATAAAAATCCTTAAATTTTTGAAAACAATAACTAAATTTTGTTTATATATAATAATAGGCCAAAAAAATTTTTTTACCCTAAAGCTCCCAAATATATTGGGCCGGGGCTGCATCTAACCAAAGAAAATTGATAGCTATTTTTGATTATATCATTTACACACGAGTCTATCCGAAAATCCTTTAAAATTATTAAGCTTGTCCAAGGAGTTTTTTTAAAAGGACTGAGCTCTCTACTCACTTCTAGTTGAACCGTATCGATCAAATCCGATTCAAGAATCAATTAATCTCTTGGTCGATTATTATGTCCAAAATTAAACTTTATCCAACTCGATTCGAAATTCATTCTTTTTCAAGTTAAAACCCTATTAAATTCCTCAAAATTGCAAGTATAAACTCTGATGTAATTTTATGTTGAAAAAACAAAATAGCGTTTGTGTCATGTGTCTTTTTTTTTCTCTAACCAAAATGACGTATTTCATGTTTCTTCTATTGCTGTTAAAAAATTTTAGATACATATATTGGCCTTGAATGGTATGCGACTTTTTTTTTTTTGAATTTAATGTTAAATTATATTCAAAAGAAAAATAAACGTTTTCTACAACTTAATGCGATGCAACTCGAATCATTTTTAAGACATTAAAAAGAAAACAGAGTCTTCTCTAGAGCCTTGCTGCAAACCAAGTTTGGAGTCCGCTTGAAGCTCCTCTCCCTTCCATTGTGCTCAACCGATTACGGACATTTTTATCAATTAACTTGACGAGTATCTCTGTTGGTAAAGGCTGTTCACCGTGTCTCCTTCTGTTCCTCTCATTCCATATTGAGTGAATAGAGTTTTGAAACGTGTACCTTAGCAAGAAAGTCTTTGTCTTGTCGAAGCCCTCCCCTTTAAGAAGCTTCATGATCTCTTGCCAATGTTCCGAGAACTTATCCAACAGTAGCCCCAGAACCAATTCTTCCCAAATTGTCTTCGAGTACGGGCACATGAAAAACAGATGCTCTCTTGTTTCTATAGGTACCCCACAGAACACACAACTTGAGTTTACATTCTGCTTCCAAGTCAACATTCTCTCCCCTGTTGCTACTCTGTTTTTAACCACTAGCCATGTGATAAAAGCATATTTTGGAGTTGCAGCTTTGAACCATATCTCTTTGAATCCCTCCATCATTGGTTTCGAAGTGCGGATCTGCGCCCATGTTTCTTTGGTCGAGAAACTTTTGCGGTAGCTACTGTTTTTCCCTTTCCATAGGGCCACATCTACCTCATTCCCTCTCAGCTGCATTCTTGCGTTTTTAATTGCTTCTTCAACACTGTTTAGCGCTGCCTGGCGATGTTTTCTCCTTCTAGACATTGCCATCACTTCTCTCACTGAGCTAGATAGAGGGATCCCCAAGTCAATGCAGCCTCGCTCCCCTAGCTTCTCCTTTAGACATCCAAGGTCAGACCATGTGTCGTGCCAAAAAGATGTAGTGTCACCATTCTTAACTTCCACTCTATGAAATTGTTTTGCGAGATCACGATACTTCAGCAACTTTCTCCATATCCATGAGCCGCAAGAGGTGGTCTCTTTCACAGCCCAGAAAGAACCATTTCGGATTAGGTACTTGTGAACCCAGTCCACCCATAAAGAGCCCCTTGCAGACAACAAGCGCCAAATCAGTTTTAACATGCTTACTCTGTTCGCTTCCTCCAATGATCTCAAACCCAAACCACCTTCACTCTTTGGAGTGCATACCTCAGTCCACGCCACTTTTTCTCTTTTGTTATTAAGAGAAGGGCCTGACCACAAAAAGGCTGAACATATCTTATCGATTTGTTGAATGCAAGCTTTAGGGAGTCGAAAAGCGGCAATCCAAAAATTCGTAAGACTGAAGGTGACTGAGCGGAGCAGCTGCAGTCTCCCGGCAAAAGAGAGTGTCCTAGCTGTCCAGGAGCTAATTTGTGATCTTATTTTTTCCAAGAGAGGAGAATAATCTGCAGAAGTCATTCTTCTTGTTAATAGTGGTAGCCCCAAGTATCGTACTGGTATGCGACTTTTTCACGCTTTGCAAACGTAATTCCACCGTATACATACCATTTACAAAAACTTGTGTTTAATAATAAAACGTAAGAATAACAAACGTATTTTTTTCAATTTATAGTGCATATTTTAAAATTATAACTGAATTACGAAACTTCGTTCATCTACTAAATAATAGCTTTTTGGCGTTTTAAGACAAAATCATTTGTGTTAAGTTTTAAAAAGTTGGTGTTCTATCGATTCTTCAATTTCATAATTCAGGTATTCCACTATTCAACTATTTATTTGACATTTTCTTGGTGTGGAGGAAATTTTTTCAGATAGTAATATTATTAAGTAGTTACGTTGTGTCAATCTTCACAAGCAAGGTTCTATGGTGTAGTGGTTAGCACTCTGGACTTTGAATCCAGCGACCTGGGTTCGACTCCCGGTAGGACCTTTATTTTTGCATCCTATTTTATTTTCTCGTAGGGTAGGCCCATCTTGCCCATAATAATAATATATGGCCCATTTTCCATCCAATTTATTTATTATCCGCAGTTGCATCTAAACATAATCACTATAGGACAAAATTTGGAATGTATTAAAATCTAATTACTGAATTTAACTAAGTAGCGAAAGAAGCATTCGATTTAATCAACAAGCACTCTCTTTTCCTCTCTTTTGTTTCTTAATTTCATCATTGCTTCTACGAATATAAATAATTACTGTTTTATCTCATCTAAGAAGAGATGTATGTAACTTGCTACTCTGTTATTGACTTATTAGTTGGTTCCACTTTGGTTATTTGCGAATGCAGTGAATCAGTGATAAAACACACGAATCCAAATGCATTTTGGTTCATGACTTTATTGGCCAACTATTATGTGACTCACGATAGCTTATCCAAAGCTCACATCCTAGTACTCATCTCCTTATTTAACATCACATTATTCCACAAAGTTTCATACTCTATTACTAGCCATCAATAACAATCTCAATCACATAACAATAAGGAGTCCTAAAACACTTATCCGAGAATACTCTTGCAAGATCACTAGAGTAATAAAAAGGTTTTGAACACTTGCCAAGAGAAACACAAAAAGGATAAATTCAAATTCCAACAAGTATGATAACAAATCAACTTCATCAATCTTACTGCTGCTGAAAGCGTTTCATGAGGATCATACTCATATCCATGTAGCGTTGCGCACAATGAGTGAGGCAAGAACTCTCGCTCGAGCTGAACTTACTTCCCGGCGCGCTTGTGATGCATTTGTCCCAACACACACTTGTCATCTTCGCCACCATTTCATTCACCATTGCTCTTTCTTTCTCTTGCTGCCACACACACACACATTTTATTACATTTCACCAAACATAAACCCAAGAACAAAAAAATCGTTACTTTGCATAAACCCTAGAAAACCCAATTCAATTCTTGTAAACACATACTTAGAACACTAAATCTAAATTCAACTTGATTCTAAACCACACATGAAAAAAATCGGATCTTTAAAGTTTAAAGCATCCAAATTTACAACCTTCCGATTCTAATTTGACCCAGCAACGAAGATTCAAAATAAATGGTTTCTATGATTTCAGACAGGACATTAAACATATCTTCTACTTATAATTTCGCTGTCTAAAAGCTCAAAGTTGCCATGTGAATCGACTCAAAAGCTTTAAATTGAAAGAACAAAAACAAATCGGAGACTTACGGCGAGGAATTGAAGCAATTCTGGGTTGTTTGCCATGTTAGGATCCATGTCGGTTGAGTAGAGAGCGTCTCTGCTTGAAGAACAAGAAGAAGAAGAAAATTGCTCTCAGCGACTGAAATCTGAAACCCTAAAAAACTCAAAAACCCCAAAAGGATACAATTAAGTTCAAGAGACGCCGCTTACTTCGTTATTGGGCCAAAAGCCCATTAAAAGCCCAAATGTTAAATATTGTATCATATTCAGATCAAATATGTTAATTTTGTTTAAATATGGATCATGATCTGGGCCGAGTAGACGGATAGAGAGGGTGGGTAGATCAATGATTTTAAACCCGGACCAGACCGGATTAACTGCGAACCGGCAGTTATTCCGGTCTGGACTAGTCTTGAAACCGAATTCTTAAAAACTTGGATAAAACCGGGAAAGTTTGGCTAAAAGCTGCCAACTAGGAACTAGCGAGCGGTTGAACCAGCTATTTGTTGACTAGTTTATGTATTTTTTTTTTGGTAGTGTCAAATATTTTCTCTAAGAATTGATCTTGATTTGGAAGAATGTTGCTCTAAGATGATCAAAATGTACAATCTCCTACGAGTGATTAACTTTCTTTCTTTTTTGAGTGATTAACTTTATCTAACTTACTTGGTAAATTTAATATGTTTAGGGTAAATTCCCGCATTTGTTTAACCCGTTCAGTTAAAACTATTTTTTTCTACATTGGACAACCAATCAATAAATTATGTTTTAAGTAAAATGTATGTATGGTTAAGAGAAACAATTAAATACGAAGATGATACATGAACCATATCAATATGCAACCATAAAATTGACAACATTAAGTTATGCAACTTATGGCCTGTGTGTTGTGCAATGGCGCGGATGAGACTCATGATCATTTGTTCTTTCAATGTCATTTCAGTGGACAGGTTTGGAGTTTCTTCACTCGACGGGCTGGATTGACTCCACCTCCGCAGCTTATGGCCTCCCTCCTCTGGTTGAAGACAGCTTCAACGTCTAAGAATCTTTCACTTATCATCAAGCTTCTCTTCCAAGCCTCTGTGTATCTTATTTGGAGAGAAAGGAACCTTAGGATTCATTCTAGCAACTTTAGAAACCCTCCTCAAATCATAAAGGAGATTCAATTGCTTGTTAGAGCTCGTCTCGATCCTCTTTCTAGGTCACAATCAACCGCACCTCTGGGATCTTCTCTCCTCGTCACTTGGTTTGCGCTGTTCCAGGACTAAGTTGGATGCCTCTGGTTTCAGAAATCGTTTTTTTTTGGCATGGTTTGCTTCTTGCTTTTCGGGCCTGCGTGCTCTTGTTTTTGGGCTTCTATGCCTTGTAATTTTTCTTTTGGGCCTGTGTGCTCTTGTTGGGCTTTTTGCCTTGTATGTTCTAGTTTTTTAATGGAAATTTAAAATTAAAAAAAAAAAAAAAAAAAAAAAAAAAAAAAAAAAAAACATTAAGTTATAAAGAAATGAAACTTTTCATCGATGTATGTCGTTGCTTAACCAATGTCGCTAAAATCATCAAAATTTAAACTTTAAAGTAAAAAGAAGATTGAAAACAAACAAATAAAGAAAATGGAAAGCCAACATCTTCGAGGTGAAGAAAAGTACCAAATCCAAAATGCTGCGTGGGAGGAGTAAAACATATGATTCTAAATTGACAAATTTTATGCTTTTCTATATCCTTTATGAATATAAAACAAATAAAGCTTTGCCTAGTTTAAACACATGAATTTTCGGTCTAGAATTAAAGCTAGATGTTAACAATTTAAAATATTATCGGGCATATATAGCTAGTTTTGTATTCGAATTCAGGTTCAGCAAAAGAAAGCTGATGAATGCTCTCTTCCAAGTTAAACTAATCTCAATTCCTTAACAATGAAACAATCATCTTTTATTCATTTCATTTTCTTATCTTAGTTTTTTGATAGACAAATTATGTACCTTTATTTCTAGTGTATAAAAGATAACAATATACAAAAAGGAGTACTAAACCTAAAATGCTATTTGTAAAATTCAAAGGCTGATGCTGGAAAGTTGAAGCAAAAAATTAGAACAACTTTGGTTTGGTGGGCTTTGGGAGCTTTATTGATCCAAGGAAAAAAAGGAAGGATAAAAGGCAAAACCACCAGTCCAAAGAAAAACATATATACAATAATTTATCTAAAATAATTGAAATTAAAGAAGTGCATGAGAGTAGAAAATTGAGTCAGACCAACAATCTCATAACTTACTCGTTAAGTCAGCTTCTCAAATCTTTAAGTTGGGATCGACTTGGACTCTCTTTCAAATTCACTTTTGTTTTCTGAATATACTTTCTCTTATTTTTCTTATTTCTTAATCATTGCTTATGCATATTTACTTAGATTTCTTGTTTTAAAATTTGTATCGTACCCGACATTATTATTTCACATGCGACTTGATAAAGACAAAGAAAATTCTGATTCCACGATGATATTCGTTTTCTTTTCCCACGCATAAATTTATACGAAGAAATGATTTTATCTACTATGTTTTAGGTTGAACGTCCAAAACTTTTCGTTTACCAATATCTTTTATGTACACTCACTTCTTTAATACGTACTACAAAAGAACCATATGTTTTTCGATGGACAAAAATGTAGGAACCTTACACATTTTTACGGAACTAATATATAGGTTTGTTTTGTTTTTCTTATATATAGTATATGCATCAAAGTTTTTCAAATGTTAAATAGTTCGGGGTCAATTGTTAGAAATGTGCTCGTTTTAGCTATTGACTATGTTGTATGGTAATGTTAAACCTTGTTTGTTTTGGTACTCGAGAAAATAATAATTACCTTTGCCAAAAGAAACGAAAGAGAAATTAATTACCTTTACCAAAAATTAAAGATATATTTTTGAATAGAAATCTTAACAACGTTGACTGCATGGGTACATGCACCACAATTTATTATGATGATCCTCGCATTTAAATAAACAAAAATAAACCAATCTAGCTAACTCCATCTCTGAATTTGCAGTTATCAAAATTTTTTTATCTATTTATCTCTTGAAATTAATAGTACTACGTAAAAAGTATCTAAAGGAAAAGTAGAATCCGCTTTTGCCAAACTAAAGGTGACACACTCTTATAACTTATAAGTATATAAACAACCTAAACCAACACACAAAGGATACTGATAAGCAAGCAATGGACATTTCTGCGCAGAGATTTGCTATGAACGGAAGAAGCATGAGACTCCCTCCCGGGTTTCGGTTTGATCCCGATGATGAAGATCTTGTGTTCGAGTATCTCGCCAAGAAGGTCCTCCACCGTCCAATGGACTTCGATCTCCCTGAGCTCCGTTCTTGCAATGTTGATCCTTGGGACTTGCTAGGTTTACTACAAACTCTTCTCTCTAATTACTATACCATATATATCACATATTCACATGAAATATACTGAACAATGTGGTCTAATGGATGTTTTACGTACACGTAGGAGAGAAGAACAAGGAAGTGTATTACTTCGTGAAGAAGGAAGAGCGAGAGAGGAAGGGAAGAGAGACGTTATCGGGTTATTGGGAAGAGTGTGAAGAAGAAGAAGTAATGGAGGCTGGTGATCGTGATTGTATTCATTTAGAAGGAAGGAGAAAGACATTTGCTTTCTATATTGGAAAAAAACCTCGAGGAACAATAACTCCATGGATCATGTACGAATTCCGACTTCTTTCTTCTAGAGCTACAAGGTGGTTATCGTCCCCTCTACCTCGGGTGAGCCACTCATTGGACTTTAATCTTTTTTCTATAAGTTGTAAGTAATAGTTTAGAGCTAACTATATCAATGTTTTGGGGTTTAAAGGGTGAGGTAGGGAAATGGAGGGCGGTGAAAGTGGTGGTTAAGGAAGAGAATGAGGAAGAGATGGTGGAGGATGAGCACGAGTCTGACGAGTCTGATGGCGAGGAAGTTATTCAAAGCCGGTGACGACTGAGGTTGATGCCATATATATGTACTTGGTTTTGTGGTGAATCATTTGAATTTAGTTAGTAACTAAGTATTGTTAGAATATTAGGGAACATCTAAATGAAATATATATGCTTGATATTTGTCTTAATTATTGTCTTCCAAGCCCTTTGGAATGGAATGTAATTGAGGATGTGGTGAAAGATGCCACAAGTTGCTTTCACTCTCCGGTCTTATTTTGTTCTTGTCCAATTATATATATTAATGATCTGTTATCCTTCATCATTAATTAATATTTGATTTTGAATTCGAGATTTCTTTTTTTTTTTTTTTGGGCAAAAGAATTCGAGATTTCTAAGTATAGGATTTCTTAAAATCTATACATGGTTGTGATCGCATTTGATTAATTTAGGCTGATGAGCAATATGTATGTAATACTTTGCATGTACTGCTGGTGACGACGTATATTGATTGTGTAGAACAGTAGAAGCGAAGATTTACACAAGAGATAGTAAGATTAAACTCAATATAATTTCAATATATATAGTTTAACAATTTGATTTCACGCATACTTAATTGGATTCAATTATTACTAATACATTTTTTGTTTGTAACCAACCAATTCCATGTTGAACAAGAAGTCTTTAGACTATCTTTAACCATCACAAAAGACTTTCCCAGTTTATTTTTCGGGATTTTTTTGACTATAACAAATAATCTTACGATGATGTTACGAGTCTTATGACCAATACAGTTATATAGACATCAAAGTTATCTGCAAATTCAAGAGAGACAAACTGTTAGTCAAACATGACAATAAGAATGAAGATGTCACAAAGATAAGAACCAACTCATGTATTTGCCTAAATAAATCACTAGTTACCAAATTTAGCAAATAAATTGTAACTAACCAATCACCCATCACACAATCTCAACCCTTTAATAATCTCACATTCTCTTCCTTCTTCTTCTCGGATTCCTAAATATCATCTTTCATTCATCTTCCTCCCAATTAATTGGCTCTCTTCTCTCCTCTCCTTTGCCTATCTTTTACAATCTTCTCCGGCCACCCACCCGCCGCCGTATGATCTTTTTGGTGGCGGCGATTACACCATCAATTTGTTAGTTTTTTTTTATTAATATGGGTTGCGGTGGCTCGAGACTTGGGGGTGTGGCGGCGACTAGGGCGGAAGAAGGCGGTGTTGTGCCACTTCCAGCGGGAATACGTCCGCTTCTCCGGCGAAGGTTAGAGGAGATGAAGAAACGGAGCCATGCAGGCGTCTTGAAAGGGAGCCAGACGTTGTCTAAGAAAGAGCTTCTTAGGCATAACTCTTCCGAGGATGGAGAAGACACGGAGGAAAACGACGGTAGCTTGAAGTCGTCGGCTAAGGTGGCTCCGGCTCCTGATCATAGCGTGGAAGAGAAGAAAGAGGTTATTTATGAAAAGATTCCATCCAAAGATGATTTTAAAGAGGTGAAGGAAGAAGTGGTTGTGAAGAAACAAGAAGAGGAAAATCATCATCAAGATGTTGTGAAGAAACAAGAGGAGGAAAATAAAGAGGTTGTGAAGAAACAAGATGAGGAAAATCATGATCATGATGATGTGGCCATCAATGTTAAGAAAGAAGAAGATGTTGTTAAGAATCATGATGATAATGAAGTGAATATGAACAACTTTGATGAGAGAATGATAGGTCCTGGATCTCCAAGCTTTAGGGTTTATTGCGTCGATGTTCCTTCTGATGATGATGATGAAGGTAAATCATACGTTCTTTTACTATTTATATATGGATGCATCATGCATGCACGTATGTATATGTTTGTTAGAGACATATTTCTATATGTAGTTACGTTATTGAAACAATATATCCATTCACTATTGTAGAAAAAGATGGAGAAGACACGAGAAAGTCGATGGAAACCGAAAGCGTCATGACAGAGATAAAAGAGGTGATCAATCACATTAATTCACATTATTGATTTGATCTATAGTATGGTGCTCTCTAACAATGATATGTTTTATTTCTATAGGACGGAAGCATAGTCAAAAAGGAGAAAAGGGAAAGAAGAGGAAGGAGGTTCGGAATGGGATTGCCGAGGAAGTATTTAGCCAATGTTACTGCGCCGTGCTATGCCGGTGGAGGATGCATGGGGAACACTCATTCTCGTTTGGTGCAAGAGAAATCGAACCAGTGATATGTTTGCATGGACTGATTTGTTGAAGTAAGAATGGTGTGGTGTACGTACGGGAATGATGATGATTAATCAAAAGTACCACACCATGGAAACGATTTTAGACCTTTGATTTGTTTTAAGAGACGCTTGTTTCAGAATTTGTACAACCTCTTCTTCACCTTTGCTTTCTTTGATCAGGATAATTAAGTTAGTGTTTGACGAATTTACTTTTTTCCACGTGGAAAGATGTAAGTAATTGAACTTGTTGAATAAAAAAAGTGTTGTCTAAATGTGAAATAGATTGTTCAAACCAAAAAAAGAAAATTATTTACATTACCCAATTAAAATAAAATTTGACCAACACAGAGAAAATTGTTTATAAAAATACGTATAGGAAACTGGAATTGTAGAAGAAAAAAAAATATTGAAGATGTAAGAAATTGAAATTGTGCAATAAAGAAATGCTCTCTATTTGTAATATCGCAGTCCATCGTTAACACATTTCCAAAATTATGCCTAGACTTTAGTGTTTATGATCGTCTATACAATATGAACGGCAATAACCTTGCGTGAGGAGAAAATTAGTGTATACTAAGATTGAATAGCGGTGTCAAACCAGACTAACTTGTTTTAGTAGGCTAATATATTTAATTAATTTTATGAGTTTTGACATAGCAACCTATTTTAAAATGTGATTTTTTTTTTATCATCTAAATTTTATTGATAAACGTTTTGTGAAATCAAGATAAAATACATGTCCAAAAAAAAGAAATTAAGCCGCCAAACGACATAAATATCTTCAAAATTACGGCCGAAAACAAACGTGATTTTCTCGTAATCTAGTCCATATAGAAACAAAACTAATGACACTAAAAACACAAATATAGAGATTTTTAAACCTAAAACGAAAGAAGACGAACCCATTAATTAAAAACAGAAGCAACTAAGCTTAAACCCTTTAAAATACCTTAATCTCAAAAAACAATAAGACCTCTTTTTCTAAAACACATATGGATGAGATTTATGATCAAACTGAATTTGTTTATGATCATATTTGTTACGGTTAAGCCCATTTGAGATCTTCTGAATCTTTCAAGACCCAGTTTTTTTCAGCATACAAAAATGTCGCAACCTAATCCGACCCATAACTGAAGATGTCCACAACTTATATGCTTTTGGTCCGAATTGGTACATTTCTGTGTGTAATCCAACTGAAGCATCAATTGTAAGAATTTATCAAACTTGAATAACACCATTCTTTCAAACATTTATTTTAAACATTTTTGATGAAGAAACCAATAATAAACACTTAAAGTTAGTAATTGAATAACATTAAAATTCCCGACAAAAAATCAGAATAACATTTAATTTAGTCAAAATTAAATAACAATAAATTTAAGTTAAAATTAAATTCTGTTAAAAACTAGTACCAATCAAACTCTTCGATTAAAACCTTTTAAGGTTTTGCTCAATTCCATCACAATTCTTAGGTTATCTTCAATCTCAACTGATTCGTAATTGGATTCAGATCCAGACTCAAAAATGGAGTCACCGCACTCGAATCTGCTCCCTGAAGTCGATTCTCTACCCGATGGATTCGTCGACGGCGCAACAGACCCGCCTCTCAATTCACCAAAAACCCAGGAAGAAAATTGTATCACAACAACAACAACAAACCATGACACTGTTGCGATCGAGAAAGCAGAGAAGCCGAGAACTTTTCCAGTTCCGTTGTGTGAGACAGATGGTAATGAAGATGACGAAGTAGATGACCTAATTCGAGAATCAGAAAAGCTTAGCTTAGAGGCAGAGTTAGAGCAGAAACAAGAAGAAACATCTACTCCTGTTCCTCAAACATGTAAGAGATGATTATGAAACTTAATTATGAGAATTTACTTCTTTTGTAACCTAAAGTTTGATTCTTTGCTTTTTTGTTTGAGTTAGTATCAGAAGGGTCAAGTCAAAATTCAACCTTGTCTACGGAAATGGATTCACTCAAACCCAAAAAACAAGTTAGTATTTTGATGCGTTCTTCAATCTTGTTGCTTTGTGTTTCATTGTTGCTTTGTTGAAGATGATGTATCTGATATTTGTGCTGATATTGAAAGCAGGAGGTGGTTGAGAGCAAGCGTAAGGCTTCAAAGAATATGTTTAAATCAGAGAAAGAGTTTTTGGAATTTATGCTTAAGTATCAGCAAGTTCTTTCTGAAAGAGATTCTGGTAAATAGAGAATCAGTAAAACCAATCTAGTTTTGTGTTACCTTTCGTTGTTCTATGGTTTATAGTCTGTACTCATCATTATTGTTTTTTTTTCTCTTTGTTACTGTAGCTATTACTGTTCGTGACAAGCTTGAATCACTTTGTAGAGAGTTACAACGTCAAAACAAAATGTTGATGGTATGTTCTTTCTTTCTTCTTTTCGCTTACTCTACTTTGGTGTGTCTTGTTTTGAGAAGCTAACCTGTTGGTGTGTAAACTGAATGTTTCTTCGTATAACAGGAAGAATGCAAGCGGGTGTCTACTGAGGGACAGACTTTAAGATCAGATTTATCGACAAAGTTTCAGGATGCGATTAAGGTAAGTTGAATACATTTTTATTCGATGTGAACTCTTCCCAGGGTTTTGATCTTTGCTGGATATAGAAATTTGAGTCGTTTTGCCGTTGGTATTGGCAGTTCTAAAGAGGAATACATATCGTGTAATATCTTTGTTTTGTGTTCCTAAGTAGGCAAATCCTAAATGCACATCATTCTTGATCCTTTTTCTATTACCTTAGGAGATTATCTTCTTTAGTCGTCCGTTCTGTATGCTTTGGAGAGTCATGGAACTCTCTTTTTCTTCTTTGAGAAACCCTCTACACTAATATTGGCATGTTAGTATCGAAATCTTATAGACCTATTTAGTCCTTGGAAATGATTGGAACTCACTTTAAACAAAGTAGAAAATTGTCCATATTGGTTTCAAGTAATAGATTGATAGAAATAAGTTTGATGAATTGCTTGTAGGCTTTTTTGCAACATCAGAAACTTACAAAAACGAAATCAGAATATTTTACTTAATTAATTTTTTCTTATACTCTCTACCTTACTAATCCTCTTTGGTTAATAGGATGTGAGCATTAAGTTGGACGAGCAAAAGGATGAAAGCCTCGCACAACTAAAAGAAAATGAGATGTAAGCCGAAAGAACTCAATCATAACATTAACGGTTCACTCGTAGAGTAGGAAAATTCTAGTATATTTGATCATATGTATAGTTTTGTTGCTGTTTAAGTTGAAAAATCTGTATGAATATGCTCACTTACATTCTGCAAACTATATTCTTACATGCGTATCACTTTTAAAACGGCTTTGCTTGTGTCTAATTACAGTGGATTTGTTTCTAATAGTCCATTCTAATTACAGTGGATTTGTTTCTTAATCTCCAGGTTGAGGACGAAGTTGAAGCACCTGGCTGATCAATATATGCTTTCAGAACAACAGCATGAGCAAAGAGTATGACATATTCGTTTTTCCAACTATCTATGAAGCATCATTTAGCCAAAATAATTGGCTTAACTGTGATGTATACTTGACAACATCTCATTTTCGAATGAACAGTTGAAGCAGAAAACACTTGAGCTACAGATCTCTGCTTTAAAAATTAAACAGCACGAGGAGAAACTCATCCATGAACAATCTCAGATGAAAGTTTACGCAGATCAAGTTTCGCAGCTATTATCTACTGAGAAAAATTTGCGGTTGCAGCTAACTGCTGATGGAGATAAATTCCAGCAGTTCCAGGTCTGCACTTTTTCCCTTTTACACTTCCTAAATAAGTCTTTGTCGTCTTCTTGATTCATTATATTCACCGATAATAAGATTGCTTGATTTGAGTGTGATACAATACTCTTTTAAGATTTGTTTTTTGCTGATATTATACACTGTGAAAAGACTGTAAAATGAAAGACTGTTGGTTATGCAGGACGCGTTGGTGAAGAGCAATGAGGTGTTTGAAACATTCAAACAAGAAATCGATAAGGTAACAACATTTTCATTCCTTTAATGGTCTTTGAAAGATCATAAATGCCATTGATGTGATCTTATTAACCTGATCCCATCTCTATTGGTGTTTTGAGTAGATGTCCAAAGCAATCAAAGAACTTAGAAAAGAAAACGCATTCTTGAAGAGCAAAACCGAGAAGTCAGATATCAGTCTCATAGAACTCGTCGAAGAGGTAAATTCAATCAAAACTCTCACCATTTTTTGTGGGGTTTGTAGATTTTGATTATGAACCAGTGTAAAACCTACTCTTTTGGTTTAACATTGAACAGCGTGAAAGATTGAAGAAACAGTTGGAGAAGACAAAGAAACAAAAAGACAAGCTTGAATCGCTTTGCAGATCCCTTCAAGCTGAAAGAAAACAGAAGGAAACTAACAGTGCCGATTCTGCTGTTCAACCATGAATCAGAGAGAGACTATGAATTCAATTTTTTGCTCTTTTTTTTTTGTTTGTTTTTCAGAGTTTTGAACTAATTAGCACTTCAGATTACAAAACTACAATTAGACCTCAAATTCACTTTAAAATGTAGAGACATATCACATCATATTGATTCTGCTCTTTGCGAGCAAAGTCCATTTTATCTCACAAAATGCAAATTGATAATAGTTGATTCAGCTGCAGCTTCTGCAACCTGTGCTTCTCTCCAGGTTCACAGAGAAAGATTCTGCATTCACTAAGATCACAACCGATTAGAAGAATGTCGCAACCCGGGAAAGCTTCTCCATTGGTTAAGCAAAGAGACGATACTGTGGTTGCTACTCTGGCAAAGGTTGTCTCTGCCATTCTTGTTTTATAAAGCTCCTGAACCAAAACCGTCAACAAGATCTTACTCAGTTTCGATACACTCTTCATAACTTGAATATGAGATGCCTGACCAGCTGATTCTTTGCAATTATATATAAACGAAACCGAACCGTTTGAACCGAAGAAAAGTTAAACCGTATAGAATTTTGTACATGGATTATGATTCGGTTTGCATCTTTATGGATTCGGTTAGTTAGAAAATGCGAATCTCTCTGAATTAAAAATAATTATAACGTAAATTGGGTCACATCTCCTTTATAAACTTCAACAAATGGAATAATAATATTGGAAAAGAAAAAGTATATAACGAAATGTCAACCATTGATCATGACCAGCAGATATTAATCGGACGGCTCCTGTAAAATTCGATGAAGAAGAGAAGACCTACTCTCTCATATATTCATCTAGTTGAAATCATTTCGCTGTGTTTTTAGAACAACAACAAAAAAAAACAGTGCCCTTTCGCTCACGCTTTGAGTCGTATCTTCTTCTCTCTCGCTTTTTTCGCCGGCGTGGTTAGATCGTACAAAGCTCAGGTAATCATTTCTCTCTCCGGTACCGATCTACTCTGTTTCTCTGGATGTATGATTTTCTCTATTCAATTTCCGATGATTGTTAGATCTACGGGGTTTTTGATCCTTCGATTACTAATGATTTTTGTTTGTTAATCATAGAGAATGTTGGGAATCTTGAGGCAAAGAGCCATCGATGGAGGCTTGGCTGCTTCGGTATGAGGCTTCTTTACTCAGTGCGATTACGATTTGAGATTTTTACTTGGAGTTTTTAGGATCGGATTTTGTACTTTTTTTTTTTTTGTTTTTTTGGCAATTGTCTGATTTTCGAAATTTGGATTTTGATCAGACTCTTAGAAGGACGCGATTCGCATTGGTTTCTGCTAGGAGCTATGCAGCTGGTGCAAAAGAGGTAAAATGTCTTTTATCGAATTTTAGGATGGTTTAAGAGCGATATTGTGCAGGTTTGGCTATGTTTCGTCAATTTTTTTATGATCTAGGGAAGATAATTTTGGTCAATTTAGGATGATTAGAGCTGCTAGTATCTGCCAAACCAATTTTCCTCATCTATACTTTTCCTTTTGATGATAGTCTACTTAATGTTGTCCTCTGCGAACTATGTCGATTACCTTTTTTTGTCTTCACTGAAAGATCGAGTTTAGTGAGCTATATTGGATGTATTTGGTTTTGTAAACTGTGAGCATCTGAGAAACGCAAGGATTGATAATCATTGCGTAGATGTTAAGCCGTTTGACTTTCTCTCCTAAGTTCTGTCATTTAAAATGGTGGATTGATAGCTGACTCACTTAAGTAGTGTATTAACATTTTGGAATCCCAACAACTGTAGCTTAAGCTAGACTAATAATATATAGCTGGTAAAGCTGATGCGGCCTTCAGTCTTTGTCAATAATATATCTGAAACATCCTTGTATGTGGAATTTCCCAGAATATTGTAACATTGCTTACATTTTTGTGTGCAAATCCTTGTTTAGATGACAGTCAGAGATGCTCTAAATTCTGCAATTGATGAGGAAATGTCTGCAGATCCTAAAGTCTTTGTTATGGGTGAAGAGGTTAGTTGCAGCTGACATGTTTGATTTATTCATCTGGAATTTCTAATCAGATATCGATATCTCATCTTTTATCTGGTTATTGTAGGTTGGTCAATATCAAGGTGCCTACAAGGTTAGAATTATTTGACCTGATGGAAATAGATTTTTTCTAGTTAAATTTCTCTTGTTTTGACCCTGATCTGATACTGGAGGTCTATCATGTGCTCATAGATCACTAAAGGCCTTTTGGAGAAATATGGTCCTGAGAGAGTTTACGATACCCCAATTACCGAGGTTTGGATTCTTTTACTATTTTCTTGCAGTGCAGTCTTAATTCTTTTGCCAATGTTTCTAGATTGAGACGATTTCTGACAGTCATCGTTTAACCATGTTTCAGGCTGGATTTACTGGAATTGGAGTTGGTGCCGCCTATGCTGGCTTAAAGCCTGTTGTAGAATTTATGACGTTTAACTTCTCTATGCAGGTTAGCGTTGGTTTTTGTTTTATTCTTTGAATACTACATTTTGCCTCTTTCTTTGACTTGATTGTGCATAAATATTATGTTATGCGATCACGCACTCTGGTGCACTATAATTCCAGGCATCGTAGACTTTATTTTCTTTCGGATCTTATTAGCATCGACATTAAAGTCCACAGGAGTTATATTTATTCCCCAATGTGTATCATAATATCTATTGGACTTCTTTCAGGCAATTGATCATATCATCAATTCCGCTGCAAAGTCAAATTACATGTCTGCTGGACAAATAAATGTACCCATCGTCTTTAGAGGACCCAATGGTGCTGCTGCTGGTGTTGGGGCTCAACATTCTCAGGTAAACGCTAACGCAAACTCTGTACAAAAACCTTTCTTCACCCAAAAGAACATGAATAATTTGTTGCTTTGCATTCTTTCAAAAGATACCAGCTACTATGAAACTGATAATGATATTCAAATAGGATGAAGGAACTGGATTTTGTTTTAACATTGGTCAAATTTCCCCTAAATAATTGAGGCATTCAACTGGTTGATTATGACCAAGGTTCTTAGCACAGTGGCATGCAACTGTTTTCTCTTGAGTGTGATAACACGCATGAAACTATGACTGTGTGGGTTGTAGAATGTTTCACTATATGACTAATATAATCAATTCAAAAGTTGTATGTGTTTACGACTGTTAGTGACCTTGTATCTGTATCTCTGGATGTTAAATGGAGCTATTCTGTTCTACATCTTGCAGTGCTATGCAGCGTGGTACGCCTCAGTTCCTGGTTTGAAAGTTCTCGCTCCATATTCAGCTGAAGATGCTCGTGGTCTTCTTAAAGCTGCCATTAGAGACCCTGACCCTGTTGTCTTCCTTGAAAACGAGCTACTGTAAGTAGTATGCCTAATTTGAATTCTGGCATGTAATTAGAGCCTACGGTCACATATCAATACCTCCTGAAATTGATTCCGTCATGCAGATATGGTGAATCATTCCCTATTTCAGAAGAAGCACTTGATTCAAGTTTCTGTCTTCCCATAGGCAAAGCCAAGGTACTGTCACTCGATATCTATCGCCTTCTTTTTATGTGTGTCTCTTTTCATTTTTCTTCTATCTAGCAGTTGGATGCTTTAACGTTGTCTTTGCCTTAACAGATTGAACGAGAAGGAAAGGATGTAACGATAGTAACTTTCTCGAAGATGGTCGGTTTCGCCCTCAAGGTTTGCCATTTCCCCACATTAATTTTAGTGATTGAAATTGAGAACGTTTTTACTAGTTTTATGGCTGTAGCTCAAATATTCCTTTTGGATGATGTTTGCCTCGCATGCTTCGTTTTTACAAATTGGTATTTCTCTTTGTTCCGTCTCTGAATTATTATTTAATGTACCTGATCATAGGCAGCTGAGAAGCTCGCAGAAGAGGGAATAAGTGCTGAGGTATGAAGATTTCAGATTTCTCTCTTGTGATTCTCCTTGAAACCAATACGTGAACTCTGAACTTTTTTATTTATCAAAATGCTTAGGTAATAAATCTTCGTTCAATCCGTCCGCTTGACAGAGCCACCATCAATGCTTCAGTGAGGAAAACGAGTAGATTGGTAACAGTTGAAGAAGGTTTCCCACAACACGGAGTCTGTGCAGAAATCTGGTTGACTTCATTTCCTTGGCTCAGTAGAGATCTTATTATCAGTTGGATTGTAAAATAGTTTTTAAACCACGGATTAACTTTTTTGGTTATGGATCAGTGCGTCGGTTGTAGAAGAGAGCTTTTCATACTTGGATGCACCGGTGGAGAGGATTGCAGGAGCTGATGTTCCAATGCCTTATGCAGCTAACCTAGAGAGATTGGCTCTTCCTCAGGTTTGTTTTTTCCCTTATCTGCGTAGAAACTTGTTCATATGAATATATCGTTCTTTATTGATGAATTTGAGATTTTAATGATGCAGATAGAGGATATCGTTCGAGCATCAAAGAGAGCTTGTTACAGATCGAAATAAAATCGTCAACATCAACACATTTCTGCTTTGATCTTTAAAGGGAAAGGAAAATAAGAAAACGGAGAAAAATGATCTCTCTCTCTCTCTCTCTCTCTCTCTCTCTTTTGCTATAAAAAAAACCACCATTCCTCGTGATTTAATTTCATCTTTTTGCTATTATTCTTCGCTGCAGCGGGTTTCGTTTTTCTTTTTGTCCTTCCCAAATTGATAATTCTAATCTTTGGGGTTAATTGACAAAAAATTCATCGAGAACGCTAGTAAAGGAGTTGACAACACCTGTTTTTTCCATCAAATAATGAATGAGGTGTGCCTAAATCATGCTTTCTATATTCTGGTATTGTTGTTTAAGAAGTGTACGACGGAATTATAATCGAATGAAGTTTAGCATATACTATAATATGGTGATAATGATATGATTGTAATTTGATTTAAACGCCATTGATCAAAACGCCATTGATCAACTCATATGGATAAAAAAAAAGGAAAGGTGTGGGAAAAAATGTTGATGAAGGAGAAGATTACCAGCCTCTACATGACCTCGTCATTTGTAGTTGCTTCAACTACGGAAAAGCTTTGATTTACATTATGTTATTTTGGTATTATTGATTTGAACTCGTTTGTTTTTTTAGAGGAATCTAAATGGATATTTTTTTATCTGCTTCACAATCACATCCAGAGACTTTGCTATGCTTGTGTTGCACAGCAAGAAGACAATTTTAAACCAAATTAAATATTTGAAGCAGCAATCAAAATGTTTGAACAATTCACCGACAATTTTTTTGCAACACTCTTATCACAAGACCACTCTTTGAAGCCTCAAAATCCTATTCAACAACTATACAATTTAAAAGTAGGATTCTAAAGCTACCTGAATTATGTTTTTACATCAGAGTCAAAACCATATTTTCAATTTGGGCACTCTCTCTATTCTGCTACAAAGAATTTGAACTCCTTCAACCAATCTCTTATTTTGATGCACTAATATAACTTCAACTCATTTTTCAATCATCTATCCTATCTCCGGATACCAAAAACTTCTGATCTGCTCCTGAAAAGTAAGTCCATCGATAGCCCGAGCGCTGGAGGAGGTTTAAGTCCCCATATGTACTTTCTAGAAGAAGCCCCACGAGCCCCATCTTTGTTTGAAATCTTTCTCATTGATGTCCCTTCCCCAGACTTTAATGATCTCGATAACCCCAAAGAAGTCTCAGCCTTTGCACCAAATATTGAGCTTCTCTTTGACTGATCTTCCAATGGGTACCCAACTGCACCGTCCTGGTGAGGAGGCGGAAACTTCTCACTCTTGCTCTTTCCATTTGTTTGTGATATTGCTCTCCATCTCTGCAAACACACATTAGCAAGGGGAAACATTACAAAATCTTCTGCATTGAAACGAAAAATTACCATGCTAGATAGTTGATATGTATAGCTGATCTATAAGCCTATGCATATGCATGTATTCTCAATAACTTGATGCAAGCATTGTGACTAAAACTAGTGAATGCGTTGAGAGGAATAGCATATATCTATGCACATATGAAGATTGTATGTTTATGTGCGTGTCCATGAGTGTAAATGGGACAAGATGAGAAATTCCTCACATCTAAGTTTGCTTGACTCTCGGCATTAGCTTCTGGAGCTGGAATAGCTCGTCCAGTGCGATCCCCACGATACCTTATTCTTCTAGCTCCATCTATACCACTACCTTTTCCCGCAAGACCCTTTTGCCTAATGAATGCAGCCACGAGAAATGACCAATTACAAATCAAACTAACTGAGGGCATGAGCATCAAGAAAACACATAAAAGATGTAAAATTACGTACCTTCTTGCCTCTTCGTCCCTCAGCTTTACATTCAGTTCTTTGGAAGGTGGATACTTTGGTAAACTTGAAGGATCACAAGGTAACGGTTCAGTAGTAAAGAACTGCACATGCAAAGCAAATAATATAGCACTTTAATCAGGAGCTTTTGGTTGCATAACATTTGATCACAAACTAACCGATTTTTTTCTGTTCCCAACCAAAAAGAATGCAAAATCTCAAAATCTGAATTTTCATATGTCAAACAATTGAAAGATTGGATGGAAAGGATAACTCACTTCACTACTCAATGCCGAGGTAGAAGTTCCTCGATCAGCAGGGTCTATAGCAAGAAGTGTCTCAACTAGATGCACAGAGGATGGAGTGAAACCATTGAAGGCTTCAGCTACACAACGTTTGTACGGATGTTGCGGCTTAAAAAGAGTTGCGTTTGGCAGTCTGTACTTCTTCCAGTACGAATCTGAAGGGGAGCCACATAATTTGAATATCTTATGAAGTTGTTCGACCTACAAAGAACAAGTTAGGTAGAAAAAACGGTAAACAACAATCTTATTAATTTTCGCTTGTACATTTATTTGTGGTCCAAGATCATACAGTTGGTTTTCAAAGATAAATCAACTCACCAAGAAGTATTCATTGCTCTCTATAATGCAACTCAAATAAGAGGGCCTACACATTTGAATCTAATAGAAACTAAAAAATCCTAAGCAGACTAATTAAATGAAGATAAACACGGTTTTGTTTACCTCGGTTCTTCCTGGCATAACGGGCTTGCCAGCAAGTAACTCTGCCAAAATACAACCGGCACTCCAAAGATCAACACCAGTTCCATAGTTGGTAGCTCCAAGAAGAAGCTCGGGAGGACGGTACCAAAGCGTAACAACACGACTAGTCATTGTTTGCTTTTGCTTCGGGTCATAAAACGTAGCCAACCCGAAATCAGCAATCTTTAGTAATCCATCATTATCTATAAGAAGATTAGAACCTTTGATATCCCGATGTAAGACTCCTCGACTATGGCAATGCTCCAATCCAGATAGTAGCTGCTTCATAAAGCATTTAACCTGAAGAACCAGGAAAATGAAAACTCCATTAAGAATGATCTTAGATATAATTATAATATACAGGATGAGAAGATCATGTTTTTTATTCAACATGTACTTTCAATACTAATCTAATCACTCAACTTAACATTAAAAGTAAAGATATCAATATGCAGAGATAATAAAAGAACCAAATCCAATGAATGGCAATTCATAAAGGACGTTGAAAATTCACCAGAATCGGAAAACATAATGCAAATTGGGTCCACCGACAAATAATTCTAGCATCACCAAAAGCACACTAGAAACAAAACCAATCAGACCATAACATTACCATATGTGACCAAAAAAAAAGTACCCTAAAGAAAAAATAGAAAAACAAAGGGGACATAATAAAAGAAAGAATCAAAGAAAAAACCTGAAAAATATTAAAATCACAAGAATCATATCTACTACATTACACATTAACTTCTTCCTTATCAGCTTATCACAAATTTCCATGCTACTTAATCATCTTCTACTGATAATGCATAAATAACATTAATCATACCTGAGGAAGATCAAACTTGAGACGTTGAGTAGCAGCAAGACCAGAAAGATCATGTTCCATATACTCAAAAACAAGGTAGAGACTACACGAAACCCGCGAAGTAACCAAACCTTCAAGCTTAATAACATTAGGATGATTAAGCCGTCGCAACACAAGAATCTCTCTAGCCATAAATTTAACACTCTCTGCTTCCAAATTATCAAACCTAACTTTCTTCAAAGCTACAATCTTCCCAGTCAATAAATCTTTCGCCTTGTACACATTGCTATAAGTTCCTTGTCCAATCTATAACAAAATCAAAAACATTACATCATTAAATTAAACCAAACATAAAACTAATCAAAACAAAACAAAAGACTTTCTAATTATACCAAACCTTGTAATAATTATTACTTAATTTAATTACCTTCTCGAGCTTTTCGTATGTGGTGGCTCTGCGAGGTGTTAAGTCTTTGATCGAATCGCCGCAAGCAGAAATTAGCCACGGTGGCCATCCTTCCGGCGTACGGAGGCTCATCCCCGGCCGGCGAGAAGAGCCGGCGGAGAAGTCGCCAGTGTGCCATGTTCTCGGCGGCTGAATCTGAATCGAATCTAAACCCTTCTTCTTCTCCCCGATTTCGACTACCTCCGGTACAGAAACAAAGGCGATGGTGGTTGAAGAAGAAGAAGGTAAATCCTCCTCCGTCTTACGGACGTCTCCCGGAGGAGGAGGTTCATCGGGATTATTATGTTTCCGTTTGTCTCCGGTGGATTCTTTGCATAAAACGCATCCCATCGGCTGAATCGGTGAAAGCTCTCTCTCTTTAGCTTAACATTATCGACGAAAGAGCTCAAAGATTTGATTTTTTCTCTTTGAGAGAGTGAGAATCGGATTTTGTGTAAAACGACGGCGTTTTTGAGTGGAGTCGAGTCTTTTGCACGTAGGAGTGAAAAATGGCGGTTTTCCGTTAATAGTTTTTAAGTAAACTAGTGGTTTCACTTTACCTCTCTCTCTGTAACTTAAAAGGTAAAAGGAATTTTGGTATTTGTAAGAAAAGTGGTTAAAAAGTTAAAAAGCCCTTTTTATCATCTGTAAAAAATGAAGCCCAAAAGTTAATTCTACTCTTTTTTTTTGTTCAAATTAATTTTTGACTTTGTAGGTTCCTCTTTATGCTTTTATATTTCCTTTTATATTATTTATTTCTATAATATATTTTACTCTCAGTAGGCCTTTTGTCAACGAAATAAATTAATTTGAAAATGAAATAAAATCTATGTTGTATTTTGTATTTTGTATATGTAAAGGTTTGTTAGACCAAATGCATCGCTACAACTTGGGCCATGTTCTTAAGATTATAAAAATAGAGAAAGTTGAATAGTGGGCTTAGATCAGAGTGGATAGTTCTTGCCCAAGAGCGTTCTTAGACTTGTTCTTCGCTCCACGTGGCACCTTTGTAGTGGCTCAGAATTCTGGAAGACAAAAAAAAATTTCATTTTGGGAGAAAATCAGATTTCTTCTCCTAGGATTTCCGCCGTTTCTCCAAGCGTTCTCTGATCTGAGTGTTTGAGTCCGTTCTCCGCACACAAAAGGGCCGATCCCATCTCCGTCGCCGGCGGTCATCGCCGTCGTTTCTGTTCCTCCTCACTCTTCTCTTCTCTGCGTTCACTCTATCCTTCAAATTGCGTAAGCTTCTTCAATTTTCGTTCTTAGACCACTGATACTTTTAATTATTCCCGATCTATTGGAGAATTCATTTCACCTTAATTGGTCTGAATCACGATCTAATGGTTGCGTCGACTTGATCGTTGTGACGTAGATAGCCTAATTTCATAAGGCCTTGTTCTCATTCGTATTAAAAAAGTGTCCCTGATCTTTGTTTTGCAGTTCGTCCATTTCGAGTGATTTTGGTTTCATCATACAAATTACAGGCCATGGATAAGTCAAGTGCTTTAGAGTATATCAACCAGATGTTCCCAACAGGTGATAGTTTTTCTTCATGAGACACTAGCGGAACAGTCATACTCTTTATACATCGATCATTGGTTTAGAGTTGTTCTTTTAAATCCAAAATATTATGAACTGTTGATTTTTGTTGCTTTTGTAATCAGGACTTGTAGTTCTTCTGCTGATTAGCTGATTGTTTCTGCATATGTGACTGCTTTGCTATGGGTTTCAAATGTGTGTTTTCCTTTACAGAGGCATCGCTATGTAGCGTTGAGCCACTTATGCAAAAGATTCAGGGTGAGATAAGGCGGGTTGGCATTGATTTATGTTGTAGAGCTCTTCTGAGCCTGTTTGATTGTTGGAATCTGTTAGACTAGAGATGGAGTTGGATCCAAAGAAGTTTGCTGAACTATTGGACAAAATTGAAGCTGAAGCTGATGAGTTTCTACTAGCTCGAAATCAGGTACTCGGAATTTTGTTTGGTATTTCTAAATTTTATATTGGTTTTTGGAAAGTAAATAACTTCCTTTAGAATTCGCAAGCTTTTTCAATCTGTTGTTCTGCAACTTCTTTTTGTTTTGTGAGAAATCAGCGTTTATATGATTTATAGTTAGGTTTTCTAACCAAATGGAGCTTGTAATATGTGTAATAGATGGTGGAGAATGACAAGGAGAGGAATGTGAACCGAGAAGCTCTTACAGCACTTAGGAAGAGAGCTCGGACAACAAAGACTAGTGTTCTTTCTCCATTCGATTCTATGATGAAGGATATCCATGGGAGCTCAACCAAACCTTTGGTCCTGGAAGTTTGTTCGACTTGTGGATCCCATGACTCTAGTGAACCAACGTGGATGATGCTCCAAGGAGCTGATCTTTTTGCTGCAATTCCGTTTCATGCTGTGCATACAATGCTAGAGAAAAGTTTTATCTTGTTCACATTTTTTGCTACTCTCTCATAAAGGCTAATGTAGTATCCTGATGAGAAAAATGGTCTACTTGTGCTGTGTGTAGATGAAGAGAAAATGGAGTTAGATTATTAAATTATTATTTATTACTTAAGAACATGTTTTACCAATAATCAACTCATTTAAAAATGATCTACACTCAAGCTCTTACATTATTTTAATACTTAATTTTCCCTAAGATCTATCTTTCAAGTTATACCAATGCATATGCCCTTACAAGTCAGCTTAGATAAACTCCTGCTGTTTGCTCTTTGAGCAGCTCAAAAGAGATTAGTAAGTACAGTTTTTGTTGTTAAATTATGTCAGTTAAAATAAGTTAACCAAATTTATTCGACTTCATAATAGCATAAGATTTTTTCCATTTATCATTTTTATCTACTTTCTCTGTTTCAAAATATAAAAGTTTTAAGGTAAATGCACACATATTTAGATAAATTTTTTAAAATATAAAAGTTCAACCAATAATAAAAAAGACTACTATATATAAATAGTCATAAATTATCAAATGCATTTAAATTTACATTGAAACTTGTAAAACATCTTTTAATATGAAACAAAATAAAATCTTTAAAATATCTAATATAATAAAAAAGAGGGAGTAGTATTTTTAGCCCTTCCAATAATACTACTCAACCCACTTAGTCAATTTGCAGTGAAAGAAAAGAGAAGAAAAACAATTCTCATAGTTAAACAAATCTCATTTAAAGAAAAACTGTAGTAAATATTTATTCGATCACTATAGTTAACCAAAGAACTCGTAAAAAAAAACACTACGAACACCTGAAAAAAATTACACAAGATTATACTTTGGTACTATCAATTAATATGAAACAGAGCATCGTAGTTTCGGTGCGCATACCAAAAACAAAAACATTAATTTGGTACACTATCAATCAATTTTAGTCCTTTAATTCCATAGAATATAATCAGCAATGACAGTTTTTGTAAGATTGACACGTGGACTAAACCAATCCACAATTGAATGTATTCTCTAACGGGAAAAATGTCGTTTAATAGCCGAACTTTCAAAAAATGGCCGTTTAATACGTGAACTTCTTATATGGTCAATTTAAACATGAAGTAAACGTTGACCGGCCAATTTAAACATGAAGTATTCGTTGACCAGGCCAAAAACCACACGCCGTTATCTGTCGTTAACAGATCCGATAATAACCGTTAACGATTCTGTTATTACCTAAAACGACGTCGTTTTAGGCTTAATCGAAATCCCTAAATCCACCAATCGACGTCGTTTTCTTCGTTTTTGACGCCGACCACGAGCTTTGTCTCCGATATTCGGTTGAACTAGAATTCCATCTCTGTTCCATCTCTGCCACCTGGCTCTGAAACGCTTCCGCCGGTGGAGCTTGAACTCCATCTCCGACAACAATCTCAGATTCGCCTCGAGCTTCAACTCCAGCATCCACAACACTCTCTGCTTCGCCTCGAAAATCGGCCTTAAAGTTCTAATTTTGGGGATTTTTCAGAATTAGGGATTTGAAAATCAATTTGGGGATTTTCGGGGTTTAGATTAAGCCCAAAACGACGTCGTTTAGGCAATAACGGAATCGTTAACGAGAGTTAAACGGCTGTTATCGGATCTGTTAACGACAGATAACGGCGTGTAGTTTTTGGCCTGGTCAACGAATACTTCATGTTTAAATTGGCCGGTCAACGTTTACTTCATGTTTAAATGGCCATATAAGAAGTTCACGTATTAAACGGCCATTTTTTGAAAGTTCGGCTATTAAACGACATTTTTCCCATTCTCTAACCTAAAAAGCAACCTCTAGATTCCTTCCTCATGGTTTCACACTCCACTTCACTTATTACCAATAATACTCCCTCCGTGTCATTTTGACACATTTCACACAAATTAAGAAAACATTGTACTCCCTCTGTTCCCTTAAGTTTGATGTTTTGGATTTTGCACGTAAATTAAGAAAAGCTATTTTTTATATTATTTAATTATTTGTTTGTTTGTTTAATAATTTTAGTTTCACTTCTCTCCTCTTCCTATTGGTTACAATTAAAAGTAATAATGATATTATTACAAAACATCAAACTTTGTGGAACAAGAAAAAATCTCAAAACATCAAACTATTAGGAACAGAGGGAGTATTATACATATATGCCCTTATTTATTAAGTAATTAATGGTTTAAATTCAATGAAAAGTAGCTTTGGGTTAAGGGTAAATCAGGAAATGTTGTGTAAAAATCACATTGAAAATATAGAATGACACTCTTTATGAAACAAAAATAAAACTCTAGAAAGACACTCTTTGTGAAACAGAGGGAGTATTACTTTTTTTTGGTCCAATAACAATAATTATATTGTTATTAAATTCGAGAATTTATTGAAAAATAAACATTAAAAGCAACTTCATAATCATCAAGTAATGTTCCACAAACAAAAATTGATTTTATGCAACCAAAAGTCACTTAACTTTTTTGACAATGGACTACAACATGTTGAAGTTTAAGTCTACACAAAAGACTCATTCAAATTCAAGCAATTAAAGAGCCAAAAAAAAAAAAGTAAGAAACCCAAAGACGACGACGACGACAATGCTTATGCACGTTTTGTCGAGGATATAATTTTCTTGAGTTCTTCAAAGACAATTATGTATATTATTAAGTCAGTAAAATCGAGTAACGTTATAAGACCAAAAAAAGTGGGAAATTTGAAAAGGCAGAAAGATGTAATTGAATAGTCAACATTGGAATTTTGGGTAGTTGAGTCATGAGTGGCAAACTAATTTAGACGTTTGGCTTTCTTCTTCACTAAATGCAATGCCTTTAATGGTCCAACCTATCTCTCTCTCAATCTCTGCACACTTGCACTTGACAGATTCACATATGGTTTGGATTTTATCAGTACCCAAAAAGACTAGAGGTTGCTCAATCTGAATTTCTGTGTACTTTTACTTCAAGTTTAGTTCATTTTTGGATTTAGAATTTTAAACTATAGTTACCACAGTACAAAACCTAGTGTAGTATGAATGGTTTGGTAAGATTTTGATTATGATTTGAGTTTAATCATCCATCAAATAAATTACGACATTTATACTTCAAAATGAGTTCATTTTCTTCTTATTATTCAGATTTTAACCATCTTGGTTGTGTATATTGTTCAAATTTTTTTGGAGTGGTTACTTCGGTTTGAATTCAGAGAGGACCGGTTTGGTTTCAGAGAGGACTGGTTTGGTTTACCTGGATTGAACATACCTACAGAAACCATCGGTTCTACATCAAAAACCAACCTAAACCAACCTAAACCAACCAATTCTATCAACCAAAAGACATTGAACAATCATGAATAAACCTGACACACACTCCATGCTCAATGATCTACTAGATAAGATCTTTATGGATATAGCATTGCATTTAATAATTTTTTTTAAGCAGTTTCACTCTTATCAGCAGGCAAGAGAAGAAGCACATAAGAGTTATAAACCAAATTAATATCATATCTAGCGCCAATGAGACCTTGTTTGATAGATCCTACCCAGAACAGAGCTTTTCCAGTGCCAGATTCTCATCTCCACCACTTGATTCAATTGCACTCCTAACCTGAGCATCTCCAAAACCCATCTCCACGAGTTTCCTTACCTGCGGACAAATCAATCCAACACAAACCTTTTAATACACAAACCTTTTAATACACAAACCCTTCTACCACATTTAACCTTAGAAAGTCATTCAGTAACTCACTTTTTCCTCTAGAGAAGAGTTCTTGGCGAAAGTTTCGGTCCAGTAACGAGCTGTTGATACAAACACTTGGTAGTTCTTCATGTACTGTAAACATCAGAGTTAATGAATTGCTTCAAAATGACTAAGGAAAAGGGGAAAAAAACGAAGATGATTAAGATTATGTAGAAGAAGAACCTGTTCAGCTACAACAGCATCTTGAGGGTCTTTGGGCTCTGGCGAAGAGAGTAAAGCCTGGATTGAAACAAGAGCTGTCTTTAGAGTAAGAGCTGGACTCCACTGGTCTTTCAAGATATCCAAGCATATTGCTCCGCTTTGGCTACTAATATTCGGGTGCCTTTGGTTTTGATCAGATCAATCAACAGAAAAATACTCCTTATTAGCACACAATGCAGTTCCAAAGATATTCTTACGATTTAATAGAGAATTGATATACTATCATACGCCAAGTTATAAATGGTAAAATGTCTGTCAAGACTCGAGAGAAAGATAAAGAGAAACGTAAAACAAAGTCAACGAAGATTAAAACTTCTCACCACATATTAGGAAACAAATACCCACTACCAAAACATATATCCGATGAAATAGTAGTACAAAACAATGATTTAAGCTCCATAATAGACGCATAACCAGTTCTTATGTTCTGATAATACTAGGCTTAAGTTCTTTCACATTAACTACAAATACAGATACATAAGTTTGCAGTGATTATTAACATAAGAATCAGAGTCATCTTCTTACCAAACTTTAGTTGAAAACTGCATCTTTGGAGGCTCAAATGGATACCCTTCTGCAATCGAAAAGCCGCTTAATTATGAGCACAACACAAAACCAATCAAACACCCATAAACCTAAAAATCTGTGCTCCTACACCGATTCACAATCAGTCAAGTGAACTAGTCTAAAGATAACACAAGAGTAATCGAGACTCCACACATGTAATTTCAAAAAGCCCTAACCAATCGAAGCAAAATCAAGTGAAGTCCCTAACTTCACTCAACACCACAATCCCCAAAACTAAGTTCTGGGTCTTCGAATTTGACAATCAAAGAAGTGAAAAGTAGACGAATTTGGGTAAAACCTGGCATAGTGATATCGATCTGAAAAGTACCGCCTTCGTAAGGAGTACCGATTGGACCAGGAATGGTTCCGGTGAGTCGGGTAAGGTTATCGGCTTTCGGGCAGACCCGGATACCCGAAGAATCCTGGTTTCTCTCGCAATCTTGAAGCTCTTTCTGGACTCGACTGAAATCTATCATCTTTTTAGAGATCCGATTGAAATTCTCCCAAACCCTAAAGAAAAAGATTGAAACTTTATTATTTGGTGAATAAATTGAGCTTCTTTTCTTGCATCTTAAGCGAGTTATCGAACAGCCACTTTTTTTTGTCCTTCCTTTTTTTTTTTTGGTATTTTTTGTTTTTCACAAGTTTTTTTTTTTTTATTCTTCGTATTCAATTGTGGAAGTTAAAGTAAACCGGAATAAATCGAAATTAAATTCGATTTCGATTGTGGTTATCAGTCGATTGTGGTTATCAGTTAAAATCTGACTTCAATTTACAGACCAACCCCCAACACGAGCCACCGAATCACACAATGACACAATAAATATGAAATTAAAACCGATAACATTATGCCCATGCATATGGCATACGTAACAAAGTTGGCATGACTAAATTTTTTAAAAATAATATGATTAACAATCAAGAATATCAGAGGATGTGTCTTTAGTCAAGTGGTTAAGTCCATTTGACTCCGACTCCAGTAAGTCGCGTTACCCTGCGTAGTAGGGATTGGCTATGGATCGGGCCTTGTCGATCCAAAGATGTCAAAAAAAAAAAAAAAAATAATAACAATCAAGAATATCAAAACATTATCCAATGCACGTAGTCATCGTACGTGAATTATAATAAAATCCAAAAGTAATCAAATAATCCTCTGATGACTCTTTGTGAACTCGTAGCACGAAGATTTGATTGGTATCTCTAAGAGTCTCCGTTAGACTTGGTAATCACGAGACTTGACTCATCTCCTCCTGTGTTTTTAGGTTTTTCTTTTTGTAAAGTAAAGGACGTAATTGACTTTCTTCGACTAAACATACATCCACAAGTTCCATACTGATTGAGTACCATAGTTGATATTAATTGTGAGTCTTTTCTTTTTCTTTTGCTTTGCGAATTGGCTTTGTTTTTTTCATCATGTTTTCGTAATTGGGTATACGATGTGTTCTCGAGCTTCAGCGTGAAAGTTTCCTCAGCCATTTTCTCAAGGAGCTAGATCGGAAATTGATCAAGGCTTTCAAAAACAATGAGAAAGAGAGAGAGAGAAGCCACTCGATTGTCCCAGAGATTGAATACAATGACGAGTGTGGAAAGTCTGAAGATATCAATGTAGAGACATAGAATAAGAGAGCAAGAAACAAAATCAGGGTAAGCATGATGAGGCTCCGATTGGTAACACCGCATAATTATTTAATGACATAAATTACGGAATGAAAATTTACGGAATGAAAAACCGCATAATGAAATAAACATCTATGTACATATATATATATATATATATATATATATATATATATATATATATATATATATTCATTTATTTGCATAATGAGTTTTTTTACTTGCATTTTTTTAGAGGAAAACGCAAATCCTGCGTTTTGCGTTTTGGTAAAAATTATGCAAATTTTCTTGATTAGCAAAATTATTGCATAATCACATTAGAAAACGTTATTCCGCTATTAACGTGTTACGAATCGGAGCCTTAAGTTGAATAAAATAATTTACATATCACATCATTCTCTTTTTCTCTTTTTCTTTTTTAAATCAATTAATTTGATGATATATATATAGATCACTTGAATGTTTATGCAGATGACAATTGGAGAGTAACTCACAAATTTGTTGCGTTGTTCTGTAGCAAATCTACAAGGAATACTTCAATTTGGATCATAGTTCAATGTGTTTTAGAACTTCCATTTTAATCTGGAGCATCTGATTAGTAAACTTAATTAAGAATTGATATATAGTTATATACCACGAACACACCGTTGGTCTAATTGATAATTTGATTAATTTCATCCTTAGAACTTTAGTTTCTAGCGTTTCATAAAAAAAAAGAGAGGTATAAATACGCTAATCACATGCATATTTCGATCACCTTGTGCTTGCTTATAGAGTTGTTTTTCATACAATTGATCAAATTCGATAATTTGGGCTTGCTGATAAAATGTTGTGACGTACGGTTGTTTGTTGACTGAGGCTAGCTTAGGTTTCTTGTTAGCGTAGCCAAATACATATAAGGGGTTTTGAATGATTGGGCTCAAATACTTTAAAATCGATCCAAAAAGCCAAAGGTTTATTGGTTGCATAAATTTTACATTCCTTAAAAAAAACGGACAATGATACCATCATAATCACTATATCATCAATTCATCATGATACCATCATCATCATCATATATACTATTATCATAAGTTCATAACATCTACACAATTATTATTTGGACCAAAAATCGTCACCAAAAATCGTCACCAAAAATCGACGAATTACTTCGTACGTAATTTAGTTTAAATACATCGTTTCACATGTAAATTAATGGATCGTAAAAAAAAAAAAAAAAAAAAAAAAAAAAAAAAAATAAATAATGGATCGTGTAAAGCCACGTACGTCGTAGTTTTATTACTTGGTCTTTTCGATCAAATTTAGAGATTTTTGAGCCATATCTTCAAGAATCAATCGGATGAGTCCAATTTATTTTATGTATAATCTAATATTAGCAGATTCTAATTCAAATTTTTAGAAAAGAAAACAATCTTATATAATTAAACAAAGTTAACGAGTAAGGAGCGTATGGAATACTGAAAGGTGAAAGCTTAACACTCTCAGACGCGCTTACTCTACACCGTGGACTAATTTAATTGTCTACCTGTTTTACCCCTGACACCAAACCATCACACGCCTTAAGTGTGAGGGTAAATATGGTATTTGAATAGAAACCGACAACAAAAAGGAGATGACCGTTTGATAGATCCGCAAATCTCAGGCGTTTCAAATCATTAATTTCCAAATTAATCACAAATCTTAAAAACTTCAACTTTTTTTTTTTTGTTTCCACTTTAAACGATTGAATCCGATTCTCAAGTGAACGAATTCGAAAAACCTCCACTTGCATTATTCCAAGGCAATTTCCAGAAAAAACCCACTAAGAGCGAGTTCTCTGATTCTTCTCTAGTTGCGTAGAACTGTAGAAAAAAAAACCCTAAAACAGAGAAGGGTTTTGATGGCGGCGAATCGTGTGGCGATGGAAGAAGATATTACTGAATCTGTGACGTTAATGGTGGATTCTGTTGCTTCTTCTCCGATGACTCCAAAGACGGTGGTGGTTAAGGAAGATGAAACTCATCATCCTTACGCGTTTCATGTTTCCGGTCCGAGAAATGTTGCTTCTCCTAATTGGAGAGATCTCATCAACTCCAGTTGGTAAGCGCTCTGTTTGTTTTTCACTAATGAAATTAGTTTCTAGTTTTGGGTTTCTTCGTTGATTTTAAGACAATTTGGGATCTGAAGGGATCGAAAGATTGATTTTTTTTTTTTAAGCTTAATCTGTTGTTTAGTCATATTGTCTTAATTACAGAGATCTTTTCCTTTTATTGTAATCTCCGACATTTGTTGTTTTTAGGAGAAAGCTTGGTGTTTTTCACTTGAGAATCCATAAGTTTCCAAGTTTGGCCATGTTATATTCTGCTCCTAACTTATGTGATCTACTTAGGCTTATTATGTTTCTTCCATGAATAAGAACCATTTAGAAACCAAGGAACAAGCTAAACTTTGCAAAGCATTGTGCTTTAATTAACCTTATATGGTGTCTGAAGCTAATCATGTATTGTGAGAGAAGAATGAATACTTTAGTTTTTGTTATGTTGACGAATCTGTTTGATATGAAATGCTAATTAGTCTTAACAAGTTTTAACCTTTGGGCTGGTTTTCTGTATATGTAGGAAGGATCCTAACTACAAGAGGACAGTAATGGCATGCTTTATTCAAGCAGCTTACTTGCTTGAACTCGACAGACAGGAGAATCGAAACGAGCAAAACGCTCTCGCACCAAAATGGTGGATTCCCTTCAAGTACAAGTTATCGCAAACGCTGATTGACGAGAGAGATGGATCAATATTTGGCGCTGTTCTTGAATGGGACAGAGCAGCTGCAATGGCAGATTTGGTTGTCATCAGACCAAGTGGGGCACCGAAAGCAGTACTGGCGCTGCGAGGAACGATACTAAAGAGTCTTACAATGAGACGTGACATAGAAGATGATCTCCGGTTTTTAGCTTGGGAGAGCCTTAAAGGTTCTGTGAGGTTTAACGTCGCTCTCGAGGCGCTGCAATCAGTAGCAACGAGATATGGGAGTAGTAATGTCTGTGTAGTGGGTCATTCATTAGGAGCTGGCTTTGCTCTACAAGTTGGTAAAGCCTTGGCAAAAGAAGGGCTATTTGTGGATGCTCATTTGTTCAACCCACCTTCTATATCTGTCGCTATGAGCTTGAGAAACATCGGTGAAAAAGCTGGTGTTGCTTGGAAAAGACTCATGTCAATGCTTCCTCCCAAAAACGAGCCTCTGATACCGAATAGTAACGAAGGACAGGTTTCTCCTGGCAATGTTTCTTCAGGGTTCAGGAACTGGGTACCGAGTTTCTATGGGTCGAATCAGAAATCTACGGTTGATTTAAGAAAATGGGTGCCTCATTTATATGTGAACGATAGCGACTATATCTGTTGCCACTACACTGACCAGGATGGGGTAACAGAGAAGAGAGAAGTGAACAACAAAGAGAACAATAGCCCTGTTGTAAACACTAATTCTCAAGCAGCAGCAAAGCTTTTCGTGATGTCGAAAGGGAAACAGAAGTTTCACGAGGCGCACGGGCTAGAACAATGGTGGTCGGATAATCTAGAGCTTCAATCAGCTATTCACAGCAGCAGGTTGATCAGTCAGCAACTCAAGTCATTATACAGCATCAAGTAAACATCTCAAGATCCATCTCCATCGTTCAATAAACACATTTGCTCTTATCTTTTTGTCTAAGAACATTTTCTCAGGAAATGTAACAACATAAATGTAAGAAAGATCAGTCCATAAAGAAAAAATGAAGATGGCTTTTTTAAGAAACTCGAATCCATATAGAGTAGTGTGTTGTGTCCCCATCATTGAATCGTTATTAAGAGCTAATCTTTATTACAAAAGAGTCGTTAGAGAGGAACCAACGGGAACAGATCCATGTGCGGATTTTAGATTGGTGATTCACTAATTGAATTGTGCCAAAGAACTTAACGGCTGTAACAATCATATGGGGCCACAAATAAACAAAACTAAGGCCATGTGCTTTCGACCAACATTATCATCAGACAGGACATACCATCACAGTCCAACTCATATTACGCAACAAAAACAGTTTCAAATTGCAGACATTGAAGGGTAATTACACTGTTCCTAGATAAAGATAAACACTTGTGAAAGGATCAAGTTTTTAGGATTTTAGAGGACAAGAAAAAAAAAGTTGGAAGGATCAAATCAATCTCTGATATGATTAGCTCACCAAGCAAATTAAAAAAGATGATTACAAACTCTACAAAGATATTATTATTGTCTACAGACTAATCAGCAATTACTCTCTCTAACTTCAATCAGCCAAGCCTTATGAACAATCAAATCATCAAACAACATCAAACGAAAAAACAAGTATCGCCGTTCGGAAAATATATGATTCTTACATACAGGTTAAAAACGTATCCGCGCAGTCTCTTATGGCCTTGTAAAGACCCCCCAAATCTTACTCCGGGCAAGATTCTCCGTCAATTTTTTAGCTCCTTCGATATCCATCTCCACAAGCTTTTGTAAATGCAAGCAAGCACCAGCAGCAACGACTTGTTTCCTGCATTTCTTTGAAGTAACAAGCTGTTCCAACGCAGAGACTGTGTATATCTTATCCAATTTCTTAATCTTCGGGTCCAAGAGCTGAACAAGACTGACTACACCCTTCTCACTCTTCTTAAAAATCTTTCTGTTGCTCGTGCACACCAATAAAGTTGCTAGAGCTTTAGAAGCTGCTTCTTTCTCTTCAACGGCTTTACCATCTAACATATCAATCAATGGACCAATGCATCCACTTTCACCTAATTCTTTTCGGCTTTTCGAGCTGAAACCTAGCGAAGAAACAGCTTCCGCAGCTGCGATTCTCACACCGAGAACCCCACAACTCAACACCGGAACCAAACGAGAGATAAATCCTTCGGATATAACAACTTCTCTAACAATAGGACACAAAGCTAAATTCTTCAGAAGCACAACTCCAACCTCAAGACTCTTAACATTAGAAACAGAATCCCAAAAACTCTTCAAACACTGAATCCCTCCTTCTCTAACAACAGATATCATCAAATCCTCATCACCACTCGTTAAATTAGCCAAACATCCAACAGCATTCTCTTGAGCCAAAGACGTACCTGAAGAAACCATACTAATAAGCACGAAAATCGCGTTTTCCTCAACGAAATTCTCTTTAGTCTCTACAAACGACGCTAAATTCCTCAACACACCAGCAGCAAAAGCCTGAGAACCAGGACTCCCACCTTGACAAATCTCCAATAAAGACGAGATTCCGCCTCTACAACCAATCGCTCTCGCGTTCTCCTTCGACAAACTCAAAGCCTGTAAAGCAATACAAGCTTTCTCTTTAGCAAAACCACTTCCTGACTCCAATACACGAAGAAGATGATTCAATAAAGACAATCCTTCAGCTATTAACACATGTTTACTACTCTCAACCAAAGAGATTCTAGAAATCACAGCAACAGTCTTCTCCTTCATCACTAAAGAACACGAATCAAGTAACCTAACCAAAACAGGAACAACTCCTTGAGCAACACAAATCATCACGTTCTTATCATCTTCCTGAAGTAATTCAATCAACGAATCAATCGCTGAATTCTTCGATTCAACTCCACCGATCTGCAATCGAATCACTAAATTCCTCGCTTCTAATCGAACAGCTTCCTTCTTCGACGAAATCGAAAACCCCGAGACGACGATTCCGTTATCAATCAAAAGACCACTCTTAATCAAAACCTCAGCATCTTTCACATGACGATCAAGTCTCGCCATCACTGAATCAACCTCACTCTGCGTTTTAAGCTTACCTTCAGCTAAATCTGGTCCTTCACACCTCGCCGCAACGGCAACGGCGTCGTTTAGCGTCTCGCGAACTGAAACGAGAAGATCTACGGCGAGTTTGTTTGAAGAAGAGCCGGCGAAATCGGAGAAATCGGAGAGCTGAGTTTTGAGATCGGCGAGTTTGGCGCGAATTGACGACCATTTGGACTTGAAGCTAAGAAGGTTAGGGATAGAGTCAAGGAGAGAGGTGATAACCTCCGTTAGACTCCGGTCACCGTCGTCGGAATTAGGTACCGGCATCGGAATTAGGGTTTGACTGAGAGAGAGGAGAGAGAGGAGAGAGAGGAGAGAGAGAGTGGAATGGAGAGAGAGGTGTGAATTAATGGGAAGTGTGATGGTGCCAGTTGGGAAAATGCGAAATACAGGGAGGGAAATGAGAGTAGACGCGCTTAGAAAGCGCGTGAGTTTCACTGTTTTGTAGTAAGACTTAACTTCGTCAACCCCAATGATCAGAATCTTCATGCATGTTACGTGGACAAACCAATATCTGTGTTTATTTTTAATTATTATAAAGTTTATTAGTACTACTTTTTTAATTTGGACTTTTTTTGGGGGCTAATATTTGGACTTTTTTATAGGAATATAGTAATAAAGGTTGATTTTGATGTATGACTCTTTTCTTTTGTAGATTTGTCGAATTTTATATGGAAGTATTTTGCAATGACAACTAATTTGCTTAGCAATTAAGAGTCTTTTTAGACGATTTTTAGCCAAGTAGTTTTAGTTTAATGGAAAATTGTTATTTGGGTAGATAAATATTGCTTTTTGTATTTCAAAAATACTTAAAAGCAGCTGAAACATTAATTAGTAGTATTTCTTATTGTATTTCAAAAAGTCAAAATTAAATATTTCTACAATTACTTTTGGAATGACATATGAACAAAGCAATTTGCTTCATTTCATATAATATACTATAAGGTGCTAATTGGGCTTCAGAAGAAAAGGTTGGCCTTTTAAAGACTTGATAGTAAATGACTAAATGTAATAAGAAAATGTCTTATTGTTGAAACGAAAAAGAAAAGAAAATAGTTTTATAATGCAAAGTCAAAAAGCTAAATTAAAGCTAAGAGTTGGTATGAGTTAACCAATGGCTTGAATTTTAAAGTTATGTGCATGCAACTTGGAGTATTATATAATATAAAGTCGATCAAAACATTCGAATATCACATGGGTTTCAATAGATTTACTAAACAGAAAATTTTTGATGTAGAATATTTGTTAAACTTATAAAAAAGACCGGCCTGATGTACCATTACATACACATACCACAAGTCCACAACAATCTGTAGTTGTCTTTGAAACAATAAAGACTAGTTAAGGTTTGTTTTGTTTAGTACTCAAATTCTTAACTAGGCCTGAGGGCCCATAAATAAACTGAAATCTTATTCTTTGTTGCACATTGTTGTTAGTGGGCTTTCTAAAATGGCGGCTTGGTCTACAAGTAAGGTATTTGTTCTTGATAACCCAACTGAACTGATAAAGGCTAAACCGGCTTCTATACTGATAGAAATTAATAATTTTAAAGCTTATGAACTACTATCAGTGTTTCTTCAACTTCAAAACTTTGATGATGTTATTTTGTTTAATAAGGTTGCATTTTTCTAAAAATGGTGGGTTGTTCCTTTGAAGATGTTTACTTGAACAATGTATTTGTGGTTAATTTTTTGACCCAAATACAAAATCATAACCTGACGTTTTTAGTACCGACGGAAAAACATAAGAATATGGATCCTAAATCTTCGAATCCACCCACCCACCAATTTATTTTTTATGTTTTTTTTAACATAATCACATTCACTTTAACTCTGAATTGTTAAATTCTTTTATACTATCATCAACGTTATTACGTACAAGTTGAACATGTTCTCAATATATGATCCTATAGAGTTTATACTTTCACTCACCATTCACTACTTTGAGAGAGATAGAAGAATGGCAATTTCACCGGCCATCTTGGAATGGCTACTATCTTTATAGATTTGTAATAGAAGAATGATTAATGTACACGTGGAAATGAAGTTAGGTACATGCAAACAAAGAAAAAAAAAAAGAGTGTGTAATATATGAGATGGGACTAGACATAATATATAGACATGAAAATCTCTTTACTAACGGCCGGACTGCTCATTTAATCATGCCTTCGAATTGTTGCTTTTATATTTAAATCTTTTGGCTTTATTATTGTGTAATAATGTACAACATTTTCTTTGATCACTTAGGCGTGTTATCAATTGAATTGCGGACCCTTCGCTTAACTTACAATCATTCTCGCATAAAACGTGTCATCAGATATTTAGGGTTGATATGTTTGAAGAGTTTTGGTTAAAAGAGTTATTGGAGGATTTATATATATATAACTAGTATAACATTCGGAAACATATATATTTGCAAGATCATGTCCAAGATGTGGTGCGATTGAGGAATCGATTAACCATGTGCTTTTTGAGTGCCCTCCGGCTCTACAAGTATGGGCTCTATCGCCTGTTCCGACCTCTCCGGGACTGTTCCCGTGTAGTTCTCTATTCTCCAACTTTGACTACCTCCTTTGGGAGGCAAAGAAGCAAGGAGTAACAGCGGAACAATTAGAATCTTTCTCTTGGATTGTTTGGTACATCTGGAAGGCTAGGAACGACAAAGTTTTCTCTAACAAAGATAACCAACCTCCAGAGACGCTTGCATTAGCCCTGTCAGAGACAAAAAGCTGGCAATTGGCGCAAGTTATGGAAACTCATGAAGAGTCTGAAGACGAAGATACGGACGAAATGGAGGCTACTCAAAATCCGAGAGGAGAGATATCTTGTCAGCTGGATGCGTCGTGGGAAGGTAATGATCCACTTTCTGGATTTGGCTTCGTTATAAATAGCCCCATCAAGCTCTTTGGACTAAGATGTATAAACCGGTACCGGAATGCTCTACATGCTGAATTTGGTGCACTCCTCTGGGCGATGGAAGGTGCCCTTCTCAATGGGTTGGTTTCAGTCCATTTTGAGACTGACTGCTTGGGGATCATTAGTGTCCTTGAGGAACCAGAAGATTGGCCAGTGTTTTCTTCGGAGTTAGATATTTTTAAAGGTTTTAGAGCCCGATTTGTTCTGTTTTCGATTTCTCATATCTCTAGAAACAATAATGTCCGTGCCGATCGTCTTGCAAAGAGCGCTCGAGTACGAGGTCTAGTTTTTTCCCATGTAAGCTCTCAAGTTCCGGAGTGGTTGGCTCACGAGGCTAACCTTTTCGAACTAGCTTAATAATAATGGTGTTTTGGTGTCAAAAAAAAAAAAAAATTAACAAAAAATATCAAAACAGGCATAATATACAATATTCCTAATAAAACAAAATCAGAAATCGTATTATTACAAGAAAGAAAATCGAAGTTCTTATTTCATCATGACTAGTTAATTTAGTTAAAACCCTATAAATAAATCAATCGATGAACCATTAAAAAAAGAGAAATTGTTAAAAATGCTCCTTTTGAGATACCCCTTTTCAAAAATACCCCTTTTGAGAGTCCATTTTTAAGTTTGCCCTCTTTTAATTTTTAATGACCATTTTACCCTTATTTGAAACAAAATTAGGTCCACAAAATACAAAATATTTTTTGGCGGGAAAAGTGATCCCGCAAATTTTTGGCGGGAAACGTGATCCCGCAATTTTCCCGCCAAATTTTTTTTTTTTCGGGAAAAGTGATTCCGCAATTTTTTTGGCGGGAAAATTTTTGGCGGGAAAAATTTACAAGGTATTTTAAAGGTTTTACAGAGTATTTACAAGTGTTTTGTAAGGTTTTACAATGTATTTTAAAAGGTTTTACAAGGTACTTATAAGGTTTTATAAGGTATTTATAACTTGTAAAACCTTATAAAAAACTTGTAAAACCTTATAACTTGTAAAACCTTATAAAATAGCTTGTAAAATCTTATAATATCTTATAAATACGTTGTAAAACCTTTTAAAATACATTGTAAAACCTTATAAATACCCTGTAAAATACCTTGTAAATTTTTTCCGCCAAAAAAATTGCGGAATCACTTTTCCCGCAAAAAAAAATTTTTGGCGGGAAAATTTTAAAAGGTATTTTAAAGGTTTTACAAGTTTTTACAAAATCAAATTTGTAATTTTGATGTGTGCACATTCTCATGTTTTCCTTATATATTTGTGATATCTTTTATTAAAAGAAGGGTAATTTAGTCATTTTGTACATAAAAGGGGCATTTTTAAAAATGGATAGCCAAATGGGGCATTTTTGAAAAGGGGTATTGAAAAAGGGGCATTTTGTGAGTCTCCCTAAAAAAAATATGATAGTTGCGTTTGTTTCCAAATTGTTTTTTAATTTTAAATGGACGATATAAATCCGGTAAGTGTTTATTTTATTGTGTAAAATAGAAATTTATTATCTAAGAAATAAAGTTATTAGTGTCATTCCTATGGCAACACATAGATTTAAACCCATCACAATGCATATTGTTGACAAAAAAATAAAATATTTGTTGATGTATAGATATCTATTATATATAATCGTATATATTGTTCATTCTAATTAATATATGTTGTATAAAAAAATTAATTGAAGATGATGGCGACAAAAATTTACCAAAATAGCCACCACTATGGCCACAACTATTTTGACCATGGCTCTTCCGAAGATGATTTTTCACGAATTAAATCCAAAATATTTAGCTACAAAATTTCAAAAATATTGGTAGTTTCGACCACTTCTCAATCTCGTCGATGTGGTGGCTTTGACCACTCCTTGCCTACCTGTCTATAGTTCTTTCAAAATGACCAACTAAACATTGAGGATTATATGATATTTATTACTCAAATTTTTAATTTGTTAATATATGTTTAAATGAAAATAAATGTCAAGAAATGAAAATTATATATACAAATATTACAGTCTAAAATATCCTTTTCAATAATTTTTTTGTATTGGATTTTTTTTTTTTTTTTGGTATTGGAAATACTTTAAACGAAAATAAAACTTAGAACATATGTATTGTGAAAAGACAGAGGAATGGGAGTTATCAATGTGTGACAAGTGAGAGCAGAAAAGCATGACCAAAACTATTCAACAGGTACATTAAAGTGTTCTCAGGACGGAAATCTAATCTTTTCTTCTGACATTATTTTGTAACCAAATACATTGACAGGAAACGATCGAATCATTTATTATTTATATACATGCACAAGTATTTATCTCCCCAATATTTGTATTTATGTATAGGAAATATAACATGAGTGTATGGTACAGTTTACATTTTAAAACATTGGAGGAAAGTTTTGTGCAAGAAATCAGACAGACACAAGTGGTGAAAAGTAAAAGAACTAATAAAAGGTTTATTAATGAGTGAATAATCCATCAAAATTAAATTATAGTACGTACTAAAAAACAATAATTAAGCTGAGACGTCTTCTTCGTTTATATGTCTCTATTTTCTCCAGCGAATTTGCCTCTGCCCCATATGCCGTTCTCTTTTATACATTGCGTTTATGAATGATTATGAGCTTTTTTAACTCTAATACACTTTATTTTTCTTGAAACTCTATAAAAGGAATAAATAAGTACATCCACTTTTACGAGCCCAGGTTAACGTAGATTTTATTCCCTCCATGCAAATGGGAGGAGATTAAATCAACCTACATCCAATAACAATAGCAATAATTACGAACCCACATCAAGATTTTTAACAATTTATACACGAGAAATGTTAAAATAATTGTAATAATAATTAGGTAGTTGAAGAGACAAGACCAGAAGAAACTCACGAAAGCAGGCTTTTGTGTTTGTGTCGACATGTAATTTTAATCAAGGGAAAGAACAGAAGTTGTTGTTGTTGAACCCACTTCTGTCTACAAACTTCTCTCTTCCTTCTCCCTCTTCCTAAATTAAGCAACACATCACTGTCTATTAATGTTCAATAATTGATTCTTATCTATCTTGATCCTCCTTAATATATTATTATCTGAAAATAATCACTTTTATAGAATAAAAGAAAAAAACCTGAACTTGTGCATGTGTGGGAACTATAGATTTATCCAATAGTGAAGGAAAGATAGAAGTAGTTGTTGGCATTGTATTGGTAAAAGACGTTCCTACTTCTGGAGATCCCATCTGCTCATCAAGAAAATATTTTATTGAGATCGATAACCGGCTTTTCGAGATACATGAAATGATTTTGTCGTTAACCGGATTAAGAGATGGTGTGTAGATGAAGTACCTCAGATCTAAGTATGAGGCCATCAAGGTCGGAACCAAAGTCATAGACCACCGGACTTATAGAAGTTAGCTTCATTGAGAGAAACTAATGAAACAGAAAAAAAAAAAAGATGAATTATATATAATTATTATTTTTAAACTAAAATGGTATAATTAATAAATAAATATATAAAATGCACCTCAACTTGAGTCTGCAAGGTCTGGACATAATTTATAATCTCATCCAACATGAGGGCCTTCCCTGTTACCTATTCATTTTCAAGTCACATTTGATTAAAAACATTTTCTAGAAACATTATATAATTAAAAACATCATCAATTTCTAAATAAAAATGTCTCTAGCTAACCTTATCACAGCCCGGAACAAGGTTTTGCAGAGTTCTCATCCGCTCACTTATCTTTTCCCTTCTCACCTTTACATATATATAAGTTTAATCAAATATTAGTTAAAATGTCTTTTATGAAAACATGATTACTGAAAAAAAAAAGTTAGGGAAATGACTAAAATACCCTCTCGGCAAGGCTGTGGCTATCAGTAGCTTGGCCTCTTCTAGCTCGAACGTGAATGTAATCTTTTGGAGGCTCTTCTTTGCTTCCTCTCTTCTGTTTTTTGCTTTTTCTTCCCTCTACTCCTTCCTAACTCACCAAACCACCCCAACATTTATGTTTCTGACTATCACAACCCCATCCCATAGATGATATATAGATGATACATTAACATTACAAGTTGGTTTAACATACCTTGGAGTTAGAAACATTTCTGGCCTTCCTCCCACGGTTTTTTCCAGTGGTGGTGATGGCTGATGGTCCGTGGTCGCAGGAAGAAGAACCGGTGGTTGCGGTTTTGGTTGTGTTGGCCTGTTTCTTTAAACCAGAGTTTTCGGTTCTGTCAACATTATGTTCATCAAGAAATGGGTTAAACGAAATGTCTTCAACTAAGGAACTGTTTGGTAGTGGATGGAGATGATTTTGATCGATGAAACCAGTGAGATTAATGGAGGAGTGAGGTGTAGGGAAGAGAAGAGAATCAAGAAGAGAATGAGGGTAGTTTTGGAAATAAGAGAAAGTTGCCATTTTAAGAGTAGAAGCTTCTGAGTTCTCTTATCTTTGTCGATAGAGAGAGTGTTTTTTTGTTTGTGAGAGATTAAGGACTTGATGTGGTTTATATAGGCAATTGCTTTTGTATTCACTATTCAAAGAGACAAGGAGAAACAGAAGAAAGAGTATTTTAGGGACCACTTGTATATTGAAAATACCTTTTTATTTGAGAAGAGATTACCACCATATTTCGGCGGGTAATTTGTGTTAGATGATATATAATATCGAGATTGTATAAGTAATTGCATTTAGTAACCATGGAAGAGTAAAAATGAACATTTAAGTAAATACCGATGATGAATTTCAAAAATTAGATGACTAAATGATCTTTCATATATCATTCTTAGATATGTTCTCTCTTTTTTTTTTCAAATGCAAACTCATGGAATATATACTTGTCTATTTATTTCATTAACTTTATTACTATATTGGTATCATGATGTTTTAGAAAAAGAATTTATTTCAAATTCAATGATTTTCTCATTATTTTATGTAAACACTTAAAATTTTAATTTCTGTTGTGATTCGTATTCTCCAGAGTTTTATGTTATTTAGAGAATATTTTGATATAGAAAAGATAAGAAATTTACATAATTTGTATACTAAAGGACAGCTTAAAAGGTACAAAAAGAAGAAGGTACAAGTAATACAACTAAAAAAAAAAAAAACAAGACAGATAATGATCAATCATTTGATTAGACTTTTTTTTATAAGAATAAGCTCAATAGCTCATAACGTGAAAACAATAAATGAATAAAAGTACCATTAAAAAGTTAATCAACTAAACCCATTAAATGAAAGAAAGAACGACCAACGTGGGTAGTCGAACTCGAGGAAAATGTTCTCTAAAACCAATTGATGTATATTTGTGTTGACCATCAACTACACTTCAAGCAAGCATTCAATATCGTGGCCCTAAATGAACTATATTTAGAAGTGGCTTAAAGCAAAAGCTAATATATATCATTTATCAATCATATAAATTTTGATTTTACTTTATCAGATTGCTAAACCTACTGCCACAGGCCCATACCTTATATATATAGATCGAAGCTATATGTACAGTTTAACCAGTCGGACATAAAGACTAGAGAGATTACACTATCCAAAATACTGTACATTTACAAATAAATATGTAATACCGCGTGATCTTCTCAATAATGATCTCTATGTGGATACCATAATACTACAATTTTTTTTGTCCATTTTTGTTAGAGAAAATAAAAACTTTTGTTCGTTTCCCACTTTGGATCGACATAGGAAATTTCGTTTTCAGAAAAAGACAAAAGAAAAAACAAAAGAAAAAAAATGTGAATAAGGTGTGAAGTCCAATCCCATGATACCGTTGGGTATGCATAGAAAACAAATAATCATAAATCCACCATTTTGTTTTGATATAATCGGGTACTCTTATAGAAAAATAATAATGGGAAACTTTTACGATAAAGAAAAAAGCGAGTACGTACGTACTTCACCGTTAAAATTTTATCGCAATCTATGTCGACCTTAATTATTTGGACTATTATTATTCTTTTTAACGTTCTCTTTTATCTATTACTAGGACTCAAGACCCCCGCGATATCGCGTAGGAATATATTTCAAAAATCGTTTAAAAAATATCAAACGAAAAATATAATGAATTGTAATAATTTTGATTTTTATTAAATATCAAATCAATATATATATTTTACAAAAATTATGATAAAGAAAACCCTCACAAGTATTTATTAATTATATGAATATTAGAAAAACATTAATTTGTAACTAAAAAACTATTCCCAAATGCAAACAGCATCAAATAATAAACCAAAGGTTACAACGGTTTGATAAATAAACCAAAATATTCAACGTCAAATAAACCAAATGCTACTATGTTAAATTAAACGGTGACAATAATTTATTTAAATATATTTTAGGAATTAAATATTTTTTATAAAATATGACAAACTTTAACCGAGAGACGTGACCGTAGATATCAAATATACCAAAAGCTGCAACGGTTCGTCAAATATACCAAATATTGCAATGGTTCATCAAATATACCAAAGATTACAATGGTTTGTAAAACAAAACCAAAAGTTGCAATGATTCGTCAAATAATCCAAATATTGCAACAGTTCAATTAAATAGTTACAATCTCATTTAAATACATTTTCATAATTAAAAATTAAGAACTAAAAATAATAATTTATGAAAGGTTATACCGACGGTAGATGATTAAACGTTATGAAGATTTATAAAATAAACTTAAAGTTGCAATTGTTCATGAAATAAACTAAATGTTGCAATGGTTCTACTAAATAAGGATAGGGTTTGCCTATTATCATCGTAGAACAAATAATCGTTGTAGCAGGACAAAAAATTGGAGTTTCGAAAAGAAAGACAATATTGTATATAGAGTTGAAAAGGCACGATTTTACAACTATTCGATAAGTCCATTTCGTAGACGAACGTGTCCGTTACAGCTTTAATGTGTAGGGCTCATTTCACTCACGTATGTCCAAAATTATTTAAACCTCTATATTATTGTTTTCCCATGATATCACGTAAATGTTAAATGAATGATATAATTAAGGAGGTTATACTACTAAATATATCCATATGTAAACTATGAAATAAAACCAATTTTATATGTATTTTATTGGTTTACGTAAAAAGAAATTCAATAAAACAACATGACCGTACAAAAATAACTGTAAGAAAAACAACCATAAATATTTAAACGAAAGGTTGCAATAAAAAGACGCAACCGTTTAGATGTGCAAATAGTATTTATTGGAAACGACATTACCGTAAAAAAATAATCGATTAAAACGAAAATTGCGATAAAAAGACGCAACCAAAATAACCGTAAAAAAATAACCGATTTAAACGAAAGGTTGCGATAAAAAGACGCAACCGTTCAGATGTGCAAATGGTATTTATTAGATTGCTATTATATATAGATTATGACACATAGTTTACGAAAACATTATAAGAACCTACGATTAATTATTTATTATCAATTGTATACGATCTATGGCCTGTATATATATTATGATTTTCTTTTTGAGATCAGTTTAGAGCAGAAAGAAAACATGTTAATTAGGAACTAAGAAAACATTATGATTGTATTTTGACATGTTTTTCGTATCAAAGGTCAGCAAGAGAGACTTGTAATTAATTATCATAATCCAAAGATGATAGACATTTTTCATCCGGATGAGGAATTAAGCATTTATTGGCATCATACTTTCTTCACCAATATATCTATTTTGTTCTTTTCTAATCAAGTACTTGCACAAAAACCTTTATTCTTTATCTAACGCATTTAATTAGCGGCTGATCTATGATTCATTTATTTGTACTATGTTTTGAATATTCAAGATCACATTTAAAGAAAAGAATAGGTGCACGAGACCAATTACGAAAGGATGGTAGTATGAAAATGAATCTTGAATTAGGAGATATATTAGGTAGATTACTTCACTCTAAGAAATCGACTCAAATTCTTTTTTCTACCATCCGATATCCCAAAACATGACACTTACAAATGCAAAGAGACAACTTAAAAGTTAGTTTGATAAACAATTGTTATAGATCTCTACCAAACACTTCTTTTATTTAGCTTAATCTCACCATAGTTGTAATTCAAATAATGTTCGAATCTCTATGTTTTCTTCACTATTATCAAAACCGTTTTGTGTCCTTATATAATAAGTGCCATATTATTTGCATTTTTTAGAGAAGTATTGATTTTCTCTACTAAGAAGAATACACATAAATCAACCTAGAAATAGATTAACGTACGGTTCCCTCTACGATATATATTCTTAGAAGTCTCTATCCACATGATAAGGGAGATAACCTTTTACTCACAACCAAATATCATCGCCTACAATGCAAAAAAATAACAAAGAGAAATTTGTTCAAATAAAAAAATTGATGAGTTTTGTAATGGTACGACTCTCCTTTTGTTTTGTTTTTTCCATTCAATTTTACGAATCTAAGCAAAATCTCCCAAGAAGATTTAATAGTACCTGTGCAACTGGCACTAGCTATGTTCCAATATGTGACATCGCTTTCTTCTACACTAATACCAAATTCAACATGAAACGTTTTATCTTAATCCTATGTTATATCAATTTCAGTTTTCCTTTAGCATGGATTCTATTGAATTGTGACTTTACATGATTGTTGCTGTAATAATCTAATTAATGTATGTTAACGTAATTAATTTGAGTTCCTCTTTCGACACCAACTATAATGAGCGATGGCCCAATTACAAGATAACGCCAAAATGGTTGGCAGAAACCATAATTTTTTAACTTTTTATTAAGTGTTGAAGTCTCAGTACATTTTGCAAATCCCATGTAATTTTTCAGTTTAATTACGAAATCAAACCACGACGGCTTTTTCATTTTTAGGTTATACAATGTTTAAAAGGTTTTATAAGTTTTTGTAAGGTTTATAAAGTTTTGAAATCTACGATTAGAAAGTGATAGTTTTGAACAACTTTTTTCCTAATAGTAGTTTTGAAAAGTAGTATTATATTTTTCAAAATTCCTCTTGTTTAATTCACGGATAACCTAATAGTAGTTTTTTAAAACCTAATGATGTGCAAATTAGGTTTAAAAATATGGACAATATATGAAGAAAATCAAAGAATTAGTTCATGTGAGAGGCTGAGAGCTTTTGTTGGTTTAGGATCTCGTAGTAGTCGCTTCCATTTGCTTCAAGCTCATGAAGCTTTTATTGGTTTTCTTCAACTCTCTTACTTCTTTACGGCATAAATTTGACCTTGTTATGTTTGATTGATTCCATGGTTATCTTTGTTTTCAACTTAATGGCACCAAAGCAAAGTCCTTAAAAAGCATGGAAGAAAAGAAGCTACACAATGTCATCTATACATTACATTTTTTCATATATTTAGAAAATGTATATTAATTAAGAAAGCCCCCAAATATCTCAATTCATAACCTTCTCTTGCCATAATTAATTTAGGGGCCAAAGCAAAAGACGAGAAACGCACTTTGCCTTTTTATTCAAGCAACAGGGAGAGAATCTTCCTGCTCCTCCAAGGAAGTAGTTGGAGTGCCACTTCCACCATTTAGCACCGTGACGTTACCTTCAGCGTCAACGTCCACAATCACCGAGTCTCCTTCTTTGATCTCTCTCGCAAGCATTTTCTCTGCCATACTATCCTCTAAAAGCCTCATGATGGCTCTTCTCAATGGTCTTGCTCCATAGCTCGGGTTATAACCTTCGTCTACCACTCTTTCTTTGAACCTCTCAGTCACCTGGAGCTCGATCTCCTTCTTCTTTAACCTCTCGAACACTTCTTTCAACAGTATGTCAGCAATTTCTTTCACTTCCAGTTTTGTTAGCTGTCTGAACACAATCATCTCGTCTAGCCTGTTCAAGAACTCGGGTCTGAAGTACTGTTTCAGCTCCTCGGTCACAAGGCTCTTGATTCTGTTGTAACTGCTGTCTTTCTCGTCGTAGTCTAAGTCGAACCCGATACGTCTTCCTCCTTTTTCGATCACGCTGCTTCCAACGTTTGATGTCATGATGAGAAGTGTGTTTTTGAAGTCAACTGTTCTTCCTTTGCTGTCTGTTAATCTACCGTCTTCAAGGATTTGAAGCATCATGTTGAAAACATCTGGATGGGCTTTTTCGATCTCGTCGAATAGAACGACGGTGTAAGGGCGACGCCTAACTGCTTCTGTTAGCTGACCTCCTTCTGTGTACCCGACGTATCCAGGAGGTGATCCAATGAGTTTGGAGACAGTGTGCCTCTCCATGAACTCACTCATATCTAGACGAATCATGGCTTCCTCAGAGCCGAAGTAGTAAGCTGCCAAAGTTTTGGCAAGCTCGGATTTCCCAACACCGGTTGGACCCGAGAATATGAAACTAGCTATTGGACGGTTAGGGTTCTTGAGTCCAACACGTGCACGGCGAATGGCTCGGCTTATGGCTTTCACAGCTTCGTCTTGGCCTATGATACGTTTGTGGAGGGTTTCTTCCATCTTGAGGAGGCGATCAGACTCATCAGTTGATACTTTCTCTACGGGAATACCAGTCCATGAAGATACAATGTGTTGGATGTCTGACTCTGTGACCATAGGACCTTCCTCACCAGTCTCACTCTCTGCTTTGCTCATCTCCTTGCCTTTCGCTTGGATAGCAGATACCTCAGCTCTGAGTTCAATTTCTCTATCCCGAAGTGTCCCAGCCTGAAATAAAATTTACATCTTATTGTCCCCTAGATTGACAAAAAATTACGAAAGGAATATATACAAACGGTATGTACCTTCTCAAAGTCTTGGCCACGGACAGCTTCATTCTTCTCCTTTGTTATCTGCCTAAGCTCCTTCTCAAGCTCCCTAGCTTCCTCAGGGACCTGCATAAATGAGCAAGTTAAACAATGATCAAAATATGAAAATGGTAAACTAACAGAAACCTGGCATGTGATTCCACCATACCTGTGCATGACGAAGTCGAACCCGAGAACCAGCTTCATCGATCAAGTCAATTGCCTTGTCAGGAAGGAAACGATCACTGGAATCAAAGGACAATTAGATGTAAGTAATATTTATGACACCCTTACTTAAACTACTAACAAGTAATCTGAGAGATCCGCCACCTAATATACTGGTATGACAACTGTGCAGCTGCTACTAAAGAATCGTCAGTGTAACGAAGCTTGTGGTGAATTTCATATCTCTCTCGCAGACCCTTAAGAATCTGAATAGTTTCATCCACGGTAGGTTCAGGTACTTTCACCGGCTGGAATCTTCTTTCCAACGCAGGGTCTTTCTCAATGTGCTTTCGGTATTCATCTAATGTTGTCGCTCCAATGCACTGTCATGATTATTCAATGATTAAATTACTGATAATAAATAACACAACTGTAAGAGTATTGTCATGTAAAACGGATCAAAAAGAATAATTACCTGCAATTCACCTCTAGCGAGAGCTGGTTTTAAAATGTTAGCTGCATCAATTGCACCTTCCGCTGCTCCAGCCCCAATCAAAGTATGCACTTCATCGATAAATAAGATTATCTCGTCGCTCTGTCTTATTTCCTCCATAAGCTTCTTTAATCTCTCTTCAAACTCTCCACGATATTTTGTTCCAGCAACTAGAAGACCCATGTCAAGTGTTATAACCTGAAGTCAAACAAAAAAGAAAACGCAAGAACCATCAGATTGCTGTTACACTACCCAGCATAATCACAGGAAATTAAGGGTGACCAGAATCTAAACTGTTAAGTATGTTGTTCATATTATTACGATAACAAAAACAAATCAGCATGGGCATTCTCTCAGAAAAACAAGTGCCAGAAATTTAATCTACACAAACCAGAATGCACAAAGACCATATTATTCACTGGATACATTCTCTACATAAATTCTTTCTTTCACAACTTTTGCAGAAACATCATTTTGTATTGACCCTTTTGCCATGGAAAAAATCACAACTAAGCCAGTAAATTGGAACCTGTGACTCATGAAATGTGTGCCTACATGTAATAAACCAGTATGCAGTGAATGGAAGATTTAAAGTCAAGAGATAAGACTGGATCTCATACTCATTCATAACTATTGATTTATTTAAACGCAAACTTCTCAACAAGTCTGAAAAACAAACAAACATCATGCCTACCTTCTTCCCTTCAATGGTTTCAGGAACATCTCCACTGGCAATACGCTGCGCAAGTCCTTCAGCAATAGCTGTCTTACCAACACCAGGTTCTCCAATAAGACAAGGGTTGTTCTTGGTTCTCCTGCCAAGAATTTGTACCACACGTTCTATCTGTGGCTGCCTTCCAACAACTGGGTCCAATTTACCCTAAGGTCAAAAGAAAAGATTATGATTAAGTCTCAATTCATCTTACCTCTTCAAGGAAATCTCATATGGTCAGGTCAACAAATAACTACCTCCTCAGCCAGTTTCGTCAAGTTTGTCCCGTACTCTTCAAGAGTTGGCATCTTATTGCTGCTGCTTCCTCCACCAACATTAGCAGTTACCTCATTGTTCTCACCCACCATGCGTATCACCTAGCCATCCAATACAAATAAGTTATACTTTATAATATCAATTTCACAACAATATATCAAGAAAACTGAAAAAATCAGTTTACCACATAAGACGACTACTTTACCTGAGTGCGAATATTACTAGGATCTGCACCTAAATTTTCCAGGACACGAGCTGCAACACCTTCACCTTCACGTAGCAATCCAAGAAGAAGGTGCTCGGATCCAATGTAATTGTGACCTGATGATATTCACACAAGTAATTAACACAAAGAATTAGACACAATCAACACAGTGGATAATACACTTCACAATAAATCAATATAGAGATTGCAGATACAGAGGCAAAAAAGATGAAAGCAAAAGACTTGCTACAGAGAAGGGATTTACCAAGTTGGCGAGCTTCTTCCAGTGAGAGTTCAAGAACACGCTTGGCACGAGGAGTGAATGGGATCTCAACAGCAACAAAGCCACTGCCCCTTCCAATAATCTTCTCCACCTCCACACGTGCATCTTTAAGGTTAATCCCCATGGATTTCAAAACTTTAGCAGCAATTCCAGTACCCTCACCAATGAGACCTAGAAGAATTTGTTCGGTTCCCACAAAATTGTGGCCTAGTCTTCTAGCTTCCTCCTGGGCAAGCATAATAACTTTGATAGCTTTTTCAGTAAATCTTTCAAACATTGCTTTCACCGTAAACCGGCTGGCCTTCCCCTTGGGCACATTCATTGCCTGCCGCACCTTCGAATGGAAATCTTGACGGCTTTTCCCTAGAGTGTCTAAGGCATTATTCCCACGTAATCCCATAAATCCTTGCATTCTTAAGCCAGAAACTTGTAACTGACTACACATCATTTTCACCGATCTTCTCGATCTTCCAGATCCACGAGAGGGAACATTCCTCTGGTAACAAGCCAAAGATGGTGGAGTAGATTGAGCCAGCACCCTTGTGGCCATAGCCATGACTTCCTACAATTGGAACAAGGAGTTAGTAAACATATCCCATCACTCTACCTTAAGAAACAGTTATACACATAAAAACATTAATCAAATGACGATAAGATAAGCTTGGATTCGATTTACAAAAGCTGATAAATACTGAGAAAAATACTGTGGAAAAGTGAAGTCACAAACAAAAGTTAGCTCAGAAAGTTGAATTCCACTAAGCTCAGATCAATAGAAGCTACAAAATCAGCTACTAATGAAGATGAGAGAAATCGAACCAAAGGTCCAAAACAGTAAACAGAAATGAGCAAATGGAATTGACTTTTTACAAAAACTAAAGAGAATCTCCATCTCCATCAAAATTCACGATCTGAAGCATCATAAATCGCACAAATTCGAACTAAACAACACAAACAAGTAAACATAAAACCCTAGCTTTGAACAGAGAACGAAGCCATAAGCTTCAAGAACAAACATCAGAAACCAACCAAGAATCCGAATACAGAAAGTAAGTGAAGAAACCCTCACCGAGTTCGATTGAAGCGTAACAGAGGATCAAATGAAGAAAAAACGAATCGAAGAAGAAGAAGAGAGAGAGAAATGAAAAGAAAAAAAAAACAGATGGATATGGTGTGTGCTTATTTTTTTTTCACCCTCCCTTATCTCTCTCGGGTCTGATTCTTTAGTTTTTTTCTTTATACGGTGCGGGTCTATTACACTTGTTCGGTGCACCATCGTGCACGCTAGCAATACTTCCAAACTCTCTAAGAAAATATCACGTGGTAAACCGACCTACTTACCAACTCAATTTTACGTAATTTACCGTCCGGTTTAGAGTAACCGACCCACTAACGAATAGTTCAATTCAGTAGTTGGTCAAATTTTTCATCAAATTTACGCATTTGGTTGTTATGTATAGAGGATAAAATACAATATGTTACTACTATTCAAATCATTTTAAATTTAATAGATGGTTTCATTATCGGTTTACAGAACTACGGTAAGAACTTAACCAATTTGGTATAGTAGCCAAATGAACTACGGTAAGGAACTTGACAACCTCACCACCGTCCGTTATAGAGAGTTTAAGATCGTGACACGTGACATTTCATGATTGGTTAGATATGGAATGACCATTCTACCCTGCGGATATTGGTCTCTCGCTATGTATCTGGACAGAGGACTCAATGGGTAATTTGTGTTTGGTGTTAGAGGTTCCGTGTACGAGACCAATTTCTCGATTTTTTTTTTTTTTCGGTTACTACTTTTACTTCTCGCGGACGAATCTTTCTAGACGTTGCCACTTATGTTTACTTCGACCTCTTATTTTTTCTCGTCGACGAGAGCGTGACATGGTTTGTGCTCAACCTCTTATTATATGGGAAATATCTTCTCTTTAGGCGTTATAAAATTAATCCACGCCAAAGACACCAAGTTTATAAACGAAAACAAAGTTGGTTCATTGTGAATCCTTTCGTGGCTCTTTCTTTTTTCTTTGAGATTGAGCTTGGGTAAAAAAAAAAAGCCACATTAATCAGGCGGAGCATAAAGGTATGATGAAATTGTCGACGAACCTACAAATAAGTAGTCCAAGATTAACTTTTTTTATCATGGCTTATAAACAAGATATTTTAGATTAATGATGGTTATTGGAGCAGAATAAAGCATTAGAAAGACTTTTAGTTTTCCCTAAACACCTCTTCGAGAGTTTGAAAGCATATAACCAAAAGCTTGTACTGTTATAGATGACGGATAAGGAACATATTTAATCAAGAATCAACACGACTTCTGACTTCCATGTTGATAAGAACTTCATAAACATGAACCTTTCTTGAGCTAAACGAAACACTCAAATATTTAAACTGGTAGGCGCGTAACAGAGAGTCCTAGATTTTCTTAAATGAAAGGTATAACTATGCATTTAGCTTTATTTTATGCATCAGCCTCGTCTCTCTCAAACATAGCTAGAATCTTGAAAAGTTTTGATAAGGATCTTGTCATCGACTTTGTGAACCCAATAATATCATCAGCAAAACATACATGTTGGTTATGCACTTATGGTAATCGATAAAGGTAAAGCCACGGAATAAATATTTACTTTAGTTCTGTAACTTAGCAAAATGCTAATAGAGTACCATTCTCCATATAACGCTGCGTTTTGGAGTTGGAGGGGATACTTAAAACGCTGCGTTTTATATTATTTTTTTCCCGCGTATATTTCTCCCTTTATTATCGGATAGCCCAACAAATACACAGGCGAAGAAAACCTAGCTCTTGCTTCGCCATGGACGTCGGAGGAGAAGACATAAGCGATCTCCAGGTAGATCAAATCGTTGAAGAAGATTCCATGGATGATCTCATTAGAGACCGATTCAGACTCTCCGCGATCTCTATCGCCGAAGCCGAGGGTTAGACTCTCTCCCTCCCTCTCCTCCCATTTCATTCGATTTCTCAAAATTTCCAGCGATTCAACGGTTTTTTATGAATCCATACGGTGAATATTCGTCTGGATTTCGATTTGATTTTGAAATTTGTGTTGATTTGATTGAGAATATTAATTCAATTTTCATTTCCACTAATTCCTTCGTCCGAGAATCTATTTGGCTTCCGATTAGTTTCTTCTGGTGGACGACGAACATAGCTTAAATGTTTTCATTGCCATTCTTTGTTTTCGAATTAGATTTGGCGATTTTCAATTTCTAGAATTGGTGAATCAACATAGTAACGAAGCTGCTTGAATTTAATTCTACATAGTTGAAATTTAGATTCTTCCTGAAGAAGAGTTGAATTTGATTGATTTTGAGTTTTGGTTTGAGCAGCGAAGAAAAATGGAATGGAAATAGGAGGACCTGTTGTGGCATGTGTGGCGGATTTAGCCTTCAAATATGCAGGTGAGACCAGTTTTCTATGCACTGGAACAATAATTCTGCAACTCTTTTTTCTTATGGTTTGAAGAACCCTATGGTAGTTAAAACTTGTCATTGCTATTTACTTGGAAACTTAATCTAGCTTCATGGGAATATAGATTGGTCAATATGCTTTGGAAGTAATCTTTTGGTTAGAGGAATCCTGGTCTAGTTATACATTAATGAAATGTGAAATGTTAGTTTTATAAGTTCTAATCATTTCTTTTAAACTTTATATGGCTTACTATTCACCTGGAATCGTTATTTAGCTTCAGGGGAATATAGATGGGTCAATATGTTTTGTAAGTAATCTTTTTGTTAGAGGAATTCTGGTCTTGTTAGTTTTACATTAATGAAATGTGCAATGTTAGTTTTCTAAGTTCTAATCATTTCATTAAAACTTTTCATTGCTTACTACTATTCACTTTGAATCTTTATCTAGCTTCAGGGTAATACAGATTGGTCAATGCTTTGGAAGTAATCTTTTGGTTTATGTTAGGATTTTTATCAGTGGTGAAGAAGAGTATCTGTTCTTAGGCCTTTATGTGGTAGTTAGCCTAAAAAAGCACAGAAATGGCAACCTAAAGCATGGTGTGTGCTTATGTTGAGTAGGATTATTTTGGTTGCTGTTTGTATGGTAAACTGTTTGCAGAAGCTTCAATTCATAGTAGAGTTGACTAAATCAAAATTTAGTGTTTTAGTTTCCAGAGTAGCTTTGTCTGAAATTTTGCTTATTTGTTATGAGTAACAGAAAATGTTGCAAAGGACCTTGAACTATTTGCTCATCATGCTGGACGCAAAGTTGTGAACATGGACGATGTTGTTCTCTCCGGTATAAACTGTTTCAACTCTCACACGTTCATGTTAATGGTTTCTTAGTTCTGAATTTCATATCTGTTTCTGAAATTTGCAGCGCATAGAAACGATAACTTAGCTGCGTCTTTGAGGTCATTGTGCAATGAGTTAAAGGCAAAAGAGCCACAATCGGATAGGAAACGCAAGAAAGGATCAGCCAAGAAAGAAGACAAAGCCAGTAGTAGCAATGCCGTTCGCATCACGACCGATCTGTAACTCTTCAAGCAGAGTGTAAATACACACCCATGGAGAAGCTGTTATTAAAAGCCCTGGAGTTTTTTTGGAAATTTATATAGAAGACTTTTGCATTAACCTTTTGTACTTTTAAATGATTAATATATCCAATCAGAAAATTAAAAAATATTCATCTATTTCTATATTCTCTTTAGATTTGCTTTTATATATTACGTATAAGCCAAAATATTGTAAGCTAGGTCTGATAATTCCCCTACCCGCGCTAGATAACAATGTCACAATCTGGCTCTTCTCCGACGAAGCTGGATGATGGTTTAGGTATATTTTTCTGATCCTTTTGGTTATTACACATTGAAGATTATGTATGAGGGATCTCGATTTGGTCTAGGGTTAATGTAGCAAAGAAATTCAGAGTGATTTATGTTGTAGGTAAAGGAAAATCTCAGAACGAGATTGGTGCTGTAGAGATTCGAGAAGAGAAAGATAATGAAGTTGAGAATGCGAAGGTATATCTGTTTTATCGAAGATCAAAAACGTTGATCCTTTACAAGGACACAGAGATGTGATTGCATTGAAAGTCTTGTCTTGTTTTTGGTTGGTGTATTTCTATGTCCTTTGTGTGTGAATTGTCTGAATTTTCATTTTTGTAGCATGCACATTACGACCCTTATGGTTATGGTGGTTCTCCTTTTGGAACTGGATCCGTTCTCCTAGATTACCCCACCTCTCCTAGTTACAGCCCTACCTCTCCTAGTTATCGCCCTAACTCTCCTAGTTGTAACTTTTCTAGTCACTGCCCTGACTCTATTATTTACAGGCCTAACTCTCCTAGTCACAACCCTGACTCTACTATTTACAGACCTAACTCTCCTAGTCACATCCCTGACTTTACTAGTTACAGGCCTAACTCTCCTCGTCACATCCCTGACTTTTCTAGTTACTGGTCTGACTCTCCTAGTCAAAGCCCTGACTTTCATAGTTACAGCCCTAACTCTCCTCGTCACATCCCTACCTCTCCTAGTTACAGCCCTACTTCTCCTAGTTACAGCCCTGTCTCTCCTGATCACAGCCCTACCTCTCCTCAATGCTGCCCTACCTCTACTCAGCTCAGCCCTATCTTGAGCTCTCCTCCTGAAGATGATGGTTATGGTCCTGAGCACATGGAAGCTGAAAACAAGACCAATGATCCAATCAAGGAGATTGGGGATGGAAGTAGCCATGTGGATGGTAAAAATTACCAGGAAGCTGAGGCCACTCGCACAATTCATGTCTCATTTTCAAAGGTTTGGTTTTACATTCTTGACTCTTGTTTCAGTATCACCTACTGAAATTTACTATGCAGGTAGCTCTACTTGTTGGTGCTGCGGCGACTTTACGGTTTCTTCAGCACAATCTTTGTGCTCAAATCCGTATTTTGAAGGATTCAGAAGTTGATTTGAAGTCTTCACAAAGACCGGTAGAATTAACTGGAACTGTTTTACAGATCGAGTTTACGCAGCAGCTTATCGACTCTGTTCTAGCAGAGGTTGGTCATAATTAGCTCAATTTCTTCTTGTTTACTACTCTCAACTATTCTTTTCTTTTTTGGGTCTGAAAGAAATTTGGCTACAATAATTTCAGGAGAATCATGATTAACCAATGGAAGAGGAAACTAAGAAACCATCTTCTCAGAAAGATTGTGAAGCTCTTATTAAGCAAGTCCATGCCGAGTATGAATATCCCACGTGTGATGCAGCAACCTCTCCAAGGATATGAAGTTGTTCAAGTTTGATCAAATTTATATTAAACCTCTCAAACATTTTATAAGCATTCGGGAGATTATTTTCGGTAATTAAACAAGCCATATATAGGATTTTATCAATGTTAAAATCTTATTTAAAAGTCATCGAGAATTTTGTTGGGACTGATTGGTAACATTTTAACGCTTGGTAAAGGGTTTACCGTTTTAATAGTTTATGACCTTTATCATTCTGGGGCATAGCATAAGATATCATTAGTATTTGTAATAAACACTTTCCGATTCTCTTAATTAATGCTTGATATGTTTTGACCAGATGTAATTTTTTTTTTGGGTCCAAACCAGATATAATTTAAGAATTGTTCTTGTGGCAACAAATTTATGCAAAATGCATTATAATGACTCTTTGACCCAAAAAAAAAAACACAGAATTAAAATACTAACTATCTTTCCCCATTTGTCATGTCTAGACAACACCAATATATTTAAAAGCTCTGGTCTAAATTGGTTCCATATAAAAAATGAGATTGTCAAATTAGCAAACTTCCCTCCGCAACAATCTTTAGACTCTAGAGCAATGATTCTTCACCCATCTCTAAAACCCATGTTGTCTTTGTGGTAATTATTCTTCCTCGTGGTAATGATATTATACTATAATCTCTCTTTTCTTTTAATCTGTTCAATGATATGGGTTTGGATCTTGTTGATTACTGTTGCTTATGCTTTTTTCTTTCTCCGGAATTCAAAATTCAAGGTTGATTTTTGTCATTTTTTGAATTATTTTGTCGGATCTCATAGAAGGATAAAGATTCCAAAGAAATGTCTATTATAGATAATTAGAGCAAGGAAAATGAAAATATATATCATAACATGGCTGATGACTCTATAGTACGTACTTTAGTTGAAACATATATGCATGTCATGGATATATGTTTCTCTATTTGAATTATTGTGATTTGGAATCTTTAACGATAATCACGGATCTTTGTTTTCACTACGCATGTGGTAGTGTAGTACCTATGGTTTTGCTAATTATGGTCCACTTTTGTTATGGTCGAGAGTATTCGTGTTTCTCATTAAGCCTTTTACATGTATTCTTCATCCTAGCCTCTTACGATGAAGCTTATGCTTTATATATTAGTAGATCAGAAAAAATAGTGAAAGATTTTGTTTTCCGGCGATTGTATCGGCTGTTTAGTTAGTGTAGATTACTTTGGCCTTCTAATGGTTCATGAATTGTTAAGCATATAATTTGACTTTTTGAATTGCTTTCAAAAGTAAAATAAAATAAAAAAGACTTGACCAAGCATGCTTTAACGCTATAATAATTGAGGTCCCGATAGTCATGTCACATGTGTCTATCGCAGGTAATAATAATACCGTGAGTAGAAAGAGCCTTTTTCAAAAGATTTTCAAAAAAAATTACAATCTGATTAGGGCAAAAAAATTCAAAATATTTTATCATTTTAAATTTTTAATACTAATCATGAAAAAATTACAACACATTTTCATTCTTTAGTTTAGTTTACAGTCTAGGATTGGTTGTTTTTATTTTGTTTTATAAAGGTCTAGGATTGGTTGTTAGAAAGAAACAACTGAGAGAAGAAGTCACCACCGGTGGTTTTGGTTAGTGTTAAACAGTGGTTTATCATGTTGTGCTCAACCTTGGTGAGAGGGATGCACATCACGTCATATCATAAAGTATTAGCAGAGGCTAGTCTCGAGCAGTGGGAGAATAACGGTTTTGGCCTGAACCTCCTAGTTAACAAGGACAACAAAAAACAATTTAGGGAAGTTTGAGTTTGGTCTAAATTTTCTAGATTGTTTATTTTTGCTAAGAATGTAAAGATTTCTTTATAAATGAAAACGGTTTAAGTTTACAGTAAGAAGATTATAGACTTATACAAATGGTCTCACGACAAAAAAGATAAAAACATGAAAGCATAATTCATAAAAACATTTTCAGTCTATCCACTCAACATAAACATAGCTAATAGAGTCAGACGAAGTGATGACGATATTGCTGTTCTTCCCATAATATTGCTCGAGACAAAGGGCAAAGGTAATAAATTTCCTAGGTTGTCAAGTATAATCTGATAAATTTACAAAACGGATGTTACGTGATCATTTATGATAAGGAAAGACAAAGTAAATGGATTGAATACACCTGAAAATGTTAAACAAATTAAATGGATTAAATAGACTTGAAAATTACAAGCCGATACAAAGGCTTCACAAATTGCGATGTAAGATCTTTTTTTTTTTTGTGACAATTGGAATAAAGGAAAAGGATTGAATGGAAGATATAATTTAAACACCTGTATATGATTATTATGGCAGGACATGGAAGGCAAATTAAGAGATTATATTTCAATCAATTTCACAACAATAAATCACGTGTAAATAAAATTTTATAGATTTTGAAAGGATTACACGTGACGACCACCTTCTCTTTAGGTGGCAAGTGGCATCAAATTCATTGGTTCTCAAGCTCTTTGGTTCATGCACGTGTGGATAAGGGTTTAATTGATAAAATTGACGTGCGTGGCCTATAATGGTTGGTTGATATCTAATGTTATGTGGATGAAGAATTTACTCAAAAAATGAAACTTGTCCTAGTTATTGCAGAGGTTTAAATGATAAGAGACAACTATATATCGAATGTGTTTAATGATGATCTCCTGACTCCAGGTAGTGAATCTTTCGCCTTAGAACGATTCTTGTCAATAAGAATTTCGAAATGACTTAAAGTCTACGAATCTTTGGAGCAGTTGCAATAGCATGACAGAGACATTGAGCTTGGATATTACCAAAGTTAATTAGCTGGACACGGAAACTTTTCTAAATTTTAAAGAAACTGATGAGTATATATATCAACTGTAACAATTCACCTTAGGGAAAGAGATTAGTGTAAGAAGATTTAAGTAGAGATTTACTTGGTGGCAATATATATACATTAAGTTAAGGTGATGAAATCACGTTTATTTAAAAAATAAAAAAAAAAAAAAACTTACACCACTTATTGGGATATTGAGGGCATATATTTATGTTTCATAAGAAAATTAAAGACACATTTGAATTTTTTTTTAAAGAAACATCATTAGAAAATTAAGGAAACAAGTGGAAATGACTTGTGAATTTCAGTTGAGAGACCCAGTATACTTTAGAACTGTAGTTGTAACAAAGTTGTTTCCAACAACCAAAGGTCTTTTTGGGTTTGTGTAGACATGTGATAAAGTTTCTTTTTCTTTTTGATAAAAGACTTGTGTTAGGTTTTTTCTTTTTTTTGATAAGTTCAACGTTGTAATGTTTGCTTAAAAAATTCCAGTAAACTTTGGAATTTGGAGTGCACTAATAATTATATTGTAAGGGGAATTGCCATGATTGTAATTTATTCAAGTTCTGTTGTAGCTCAAAGTATCTCTGCATGGTTTTTACATTAGCTAGGTCGATATTTTCTTTCGTGTTCCAAGTTGCAATACGTAAATATTATATAATTTTTTTTAGAACAAGTAGTAAGACATTTTCAATCAGTTTACACAAAATGATTGAATGAAAAAATAATTATAATATTATATATATACAGCCAATATGATTGTGATTGCAAAACATTGGGGGCACAAAATTAAGAGATTACAATCAGTTCCACAACAATAAATCACATGCAAACAAGCTTTATAGATTTAATAGACCCACACTTCTCCTCAGGTGGCTCTACAAATTCATACGTGTAGATAAGAGTTTGAATAATAAGTTGATGTGGCTTATTCTGGTTGGTTGATATTTAAATCTAGAAGAATAATTTACCTAAAAATAACAAAATAAAACTTGTCTCTTCAGTTTTATCACTAGCCTAGTGCTCCACCATTAGACAAAGACATTATAGATCTATAAAAATGTCAATAAAATGGATGATGATTATGAGAAAAACTTACACGTTAAAGAGGTCCGAAGTTGCTATCTAACAGTTGTAGCCATGGCCGCTTTGATAATGCAGTTTGAAGGAGAGAAGAAAAACTTATCCGAAGTTGCAGACGTAACCCTCAAGCAAGGTCAAGATGAACAACAACGTCGATCTTATTCGACGATGTTTAGGGAAGAGAGGGACACTTTCGGGCCGATCCAAGTTCCTTCCGATAAGTTCGGGATCTGAACTTTACTATATATATCGTTCTGATCTCGAGGGAAAACGTTTTCACATTCTTTTTGTTGTTCTTTGTCAGATTATGGGGAGCACAGACGCAGAGATCGCTTCAGAACTTCGAGATTGGTGGTGACCGCGAGCGAATGCCCGAACCAATCGTCCGAGCTTTTGGTGTCTTGAAGAAATGTGCTGCCAAGGTTTTTGCACCAAAGTCTCTATGTAAATTTATCTTCTTTTTTTTTTTTTTTTGGGTTCGTGAGTTCACGATGATGTTTTAGGTTAACATGGAGTATGGTCTTGATCCAATGATTGGGGAAGCTATAATGGAAGCTGCACAAGAAGTAGCAGAAGGAAAGCTCAATGATCATTTTCCTCTTGTTGTATGGCAAACTGGTAGTGGCACTCAGAGTAATATGAATGCTAATGAGGTAATTTCTCGCAGTGTTTTTTTTTTTTGTTAAATAATTTCTGGCAGTGTTTTTTTTTTTTGTTAAATAATTTCTGTCAGTGTTTTTTTTTTTTGTTAAATAATTTCTGTCAGTGTTTTTTTTTTTTGAACACAATTCTGTCAGTGTTGAAGATATGTTTTGTAGGATCTCATACAAGTGCTACCAGTAGCGGATCCAAGAAAAAGAAAAAAAAGAAACTAACAAAGACAAAATGTTTTGTATCTTCGTAAATTCCTAATATATACTTTTATCTAAAAAAACCGATGTATATTTCACGGCTTCAGTTTTTTTTTAACAATAATATTGACGGCTTCGGTTTTTTACCGCAGTAGATTTACCCTTTTGTGAAAAATAATTCAAATTATTTTCAAAGAATGATCGAATATACACAAAAGAGATTGACTTTAAGAAAGGGATTAAGAAATACTCCCTCTGGTTTATATTATATGATGTTTTAGCCAATTTATTTTGTTTCACAATATAAGATGTTTTGAACAAAAAAAATTTAAGTTTCTATATAAATATTAAATTTATACAATTTTGTGACTATTTATATTATGCAATAAATTTTTTCATTGGCCAAACTCTTTTTAAGTAATTATTAAATTATGATTTTAATGTAGAAATATAGAAACGAAAAAGATTAATTAATTAGTTTCTTAAACTTTGTTTTTAGCCAAAGCATCCTATATTTTGAAACAGTGGGAGTACCATTTTTGGGACCTCTTTTTTTCAAAAAAACTACTAAAAATAATTTCTCTTATAACATTTTATAAAGGTTTATAATATCTTGTAAGTCCTAATTATAAAACCTAATAAAATCTTATAATTTTTTTTATTTTACTTATTTAATCCAAATGAAGTTGATAAAATGATAGCAAAGATGATAAATAGTTAAATAAAAAGAAAAAATTAATCATATATGTATAATACTTTCTCTGTTTCAAAATATATGTTTTAGTTAAAAGCATGCAGATTTAAAAATATCTACTTTTAAATAATTATATAATATGAATTTTATAATATAAATTATCATAAAATATGAAATTAATCTATAATTTGCATGGAAACTTGAAAATATTTTATATTATGAAACAAAAAATTTATCCAAAACATCTTATATTATGAAAAGGAGAAAGTGCCAAAATAAGTGCGTGCTACTCACCAACTAGAGTGTCTCCTCATCAAAGTTCTCTTTTATTGCCATAAATTTGTAATTAATATGAAAATTAGAGATATACTATCGACTTTTTTCAGGTTATTGCTAATAGAGCAGCTGAGATTCTTGGTCACAAACGTGGGGAAAAAATTGTGCACCCAAATGACCATGTGAACAGATCACAATCTTCTAATGACACTTTTCCGACTGTAAGCTTTAGTTTGCATTCTCATTACCATAATTTTGCATGCTTAACGTTCATTTAATTGCTTAGTACTAATTGATGGTCCCATTATTTTGGTTTTGTCTAGGTCATGCACATTGCAGTTGCAACCGAGATTACTTCAAGGCTGATCCCTAGTTTGAAAAATTTGCATAGCTCTTTGGAGTCTAAGGTGACTCATTTGATATAGTCGCTAAATTGCAACACACTACTATTTCAACATGAAACTTGCTTTGACCTAAATGGTGACAGGGAACACTTGTGACCTTAGTTCAATGTGTTACTATTTGAGAGTTGCTTTGTATATGTTGGAATTTTACATTTAAGAAACATCTTCTGACCTTTGACATTTTGTTATTTTATCCAACTTTTCTTAGAACTATATAGTCATTGTCATATTTATGTTGCATAAGCACTCAAAATCCATAGTCTATTTGCTCTGCGTTCTAACATTCTAAGACTTATCTCATCTTATTCGGTTTTCGGCAGTCCTTCGATTTCAAAGACATTGTGAAAATTGGAAGAACTCACACTCAAGATGCTACACCTTTGACGCTAGGACAAGAGTTTGGCGGCTATGCTACTCAAGTAAATTATTTGTTCTGTTTCTCTGCTTTTCCAACAAAATTGTAAATCACAGGCCATGTAGAAATAATTTTTGATTTTTTGAAATCATCATTGTAGGTTAAGTATGGACTTAATAGAGTCGCATGTACTCTACCTCGCATCTATCAGGTTTGAAAATGATATCTTTAGAGGATCTGATTTCATATACTTCTCCAAGTTTCATTGAGCTCTAACTAGTTAGAAATGTTTTGCCAGCTTGCACAAGGTGGAACCGCTGTTGGGACCGGATTAAACACTAAGAAAGGGTATGGTCTCATTTCTAATTTTATTTCCATTACAAGTTCATATCATTATAGTTCACTGTTAGTAACACTATTACTTTATTTACAGGTTTGATGTAAAGATAGCTGCTGCAATAGCTGAAGAAACAAACTTGCCTTTCGTCACCGCAGAAAACAAGTTTGAAGCTTTGGTTAGCCTCTAAACTACTTCCATCATCATCAATGTCCAAATTCATTCCAAGCGTCTTGCTATGGGTGCTAAATTATACAAGATACTTCTGAATGGTTGATATATATGAAATCAGTTGTTGAGTTATTCTTTCTTTTTACAGGCTGCACATGATGCTTGTGTTGAAACAAGTGGATCTCTTAATACAATCGCCACATCGTTGATGAAGATCGCCAATGATATACGTTTTCTTGGAAGGTACGTATCTAATCTTTTTGTTTCCTTTCTTTCTTCAAGATGTACAATGTTCTTATGATGTTTTAACATGTCTTTATATAGTGGTCCAAGATGTGGTCTTGGTGAACTTTCTCTGCCTGAAAATGAACCAGGAAGCAGTATCATGCCTGTAATGAATGCAACTTTCCTTTGTTATTCTGTTTTTTTTTTTTTTTTTTTTTCTGTCTTTTTCCTTTTCCGTTTCGTTAATTTTGATTCTCAAGAATTATAATCTCTCTCTCTCTCAGGGAAAGGTAAATCCTACACAGTGTGAGGCCTTGACTATGGTTTGTGCTCAAGTAAGTTCCATGGATCAATACATTTTTACTAACATATGAATTTAAATTGCTAAGGTTGTCTTGTTCATGACTCTTTTGGTTGCATCAAACAATATTGAAGGTTATGGGAAACCATGTAGCTGTGACAATTGGTGGGTCAAATGGTCATTTTGAATTGAATGTATTCAAGCCGGTTATTGCAAGCGCTCTCTTACATGTACATTAATCTTCTTTCATTGGGCATCTTTTTCTTTTATACTATTTTTAAAAAATGTCAATCTTAACAAAACGATTTCGTGTCCTTTACCAGTCCATTAGATTGATAGCAGATGCTTCAGCTTCATTTGACAAAAACTGTGTGAGAGGCATTGAGGCCAACAGAGAAAGGATCTCAAAGCTATTGCATGAGGTAGGCTTCTTCTCGTTGATTGCCCTTAAATTAATTATTCATGTGTGGAAATGATTTATACATAGGAACTAATTCTTTGTTTTATGTATATCTCTCTATAGTCTCTTATGCTTGTGACATCATTGAGTCCTGTAAGTCTCCAAATACTTAACTTCTTTGTCAAGTCATCCATTTTCTCATTATGATTACAAATAAATATGCCTCAATGCTAATTTTTCGAGTCCTTGTTTCCTTTACCAGAAAATCGGCTATGACAATGCTGCAGCAGTTGCCAAGAAAGCTCACAAAGAAGGATGCACATTAAAGGTAAGCAATAAACTATTATAAACACTTCTCATAAAGTAAATCGGAATCTAAACAGAGTTGAAATTGATTTGAAGCAAGACAAAGCATGTTCTTGTTTGTATAAATTTGTTGGTCTATTTTGGATTTAAACCTTCTTCAATGGAGATCATAAATATATATAATACAATATCTTTAAGATCCCTAAATCTTTGCTTTGATTTATTCTATAGCACGCAGCAATGAAGTTAGGTGTTCTTACTTCGGAAGAGTTTGATACTCTTGTTGTTCCTGAGAAGATGATTGGTCCCTCTGATTAAATTATAATGGAGCCAAAAGCTTCAAATACAAAGTGGATGTGTGAAAAAAAAAAAGTGGATGTGTGGTTTTTTTTTTTGGATCAAGTGGTGTTTATTCTTTTGTAATAAAATGCTGCATATGTATGCTTGTGTGCTTGTGTTCAAATTTTTGGATATGTTTTAGAGTCATGTGGTTATAGTATTCTAAGTAATTTATCATAAAGTTTGTAATATATACTTAAGTTCAATGAAATAAATGTGTATGAAAATGTTTAATATTGTTGTTGTGTTACAAAAGTCATAAAAGGGAGGAGATCACAAAGTCGCAAAAAGATGCATACATGTGATAAATGTTACATAATTTATGTGGAGCCTACTGTTACTATACGAACACAATAACTTATCTTTTTATCTATATAAATAGAACGATGCGAGCATACAATAACTTATTTTTTTACCTCTATAAATAGAACGATGATGCGTTCATTATAAACACACAACTTCGCAACTTCTATAATAACAAAATCTCTTTCGTCTCTTTTTATTACTCTTTAGTAGCCCGATCTTTTTGCAAGTATAAAATTTTCTCTATTATTTATATTCTCTACTATTAAATAAAACACTTATTTATAACAACATGGATTAAATGTTAGACTTTGATTTATATGTGAGTTTTGCGACATTTTATCAAAATATGAGGGAAAAAAAACAATATCATCAAAATATGAATTGGTCGATAAGGCCCATGAAGGTCCAAGTTAGTTAATGGGCTTTGTATAGATAAATTTTACCGACTTTGAATCGATTATATACGCGTCGTCGTCGTCGTCCGTCTTCAACTTCTCAACCATCGCCGCCATAAGCAGAGTTTCACATATAAACGAAAAAACCCCTTCGAGGAACCAATCAGAAATCACAAGTCGACGATATGGAGAACGGAGATATTCCAGAGAACGCCAACGAGGGTAAGCAAAATCAATCCATTTTTTTCAATTTTATTGTACCTTCAATCTTCTTTCTGGGTTTAACCTAATTGGGTTTTGTTTGTTGGTTGCTTGTGAATAGATTGCCCAGGTCCTCAATCAGAAACTGCTGGAAAGTCAGATTCTTGTGCAGGTTGCCCTAATCAGGAAGCTTGTGCCACTGCTCCTAAAGGACCTGACCCAGGTTCGATTTCACTTGAATGACTTGTGCCTACGTTTTTGAACGTCTCTGCTTTCGATTCATACTTGGAATTACGTTTCTCAAGTTGGTTTCGTTGTTGTTGTTACAATTTCTAGTTCTGAAGATGGGTTTTGTATCAATGTGTTTATATGAGCTTTGTATCTCCTATTTACATTACACATGTTCGATTGCTTCTGAAACTGTTTGTTATTTGGAGCTTTATAATAGATTTTTATATAGGATTTGGAACTCTAGAATAGCTCTATTTGGTGTGGCTCCATATGATGATTAAAAGATTGATTTTTTTGATGCTAATGTCTAAGCTCCATATGTGTTTGAGTTGCAGACTCACTTGGTTACTAGTTGAAGTTATGCAGGGATATTTGGGCTGACGTTTTCTGTTTTCTGTAGATTTGGTTGCCATTGCGGAGAGAATGAGCACTGTTAAGCACAAGATTCTGGTTTTGTCTGGCAAAGGTGGAGTTGGTAAGAGTACTTTCTCAGCTCAGCTTTCGTTTGCTCTGGCGGGCATGGATCATCAAGTAGGTTTGATGGACATTGATATATGCGGTCCAAGCATCCCAAAAATGTTAGGTCTTGAAGGGCAAGAGATTCACCAGAGTAACCTTGGATGGTCTCCGGTTTATGTGGAAGATAACCTTGGTGTCATGTCCATAGGTTTCATGCTCCCTAACTCTGATGACGCGGTGATCTGGAGAGGTCCACGCAAGAATGGTCTCATCAAACAGTTCTTGAAAGACGTCTACTGGGGAGAGATTGATTACCTTGTGGTTGATGCCCCACCAGGAACCTCAGATGAACACATCTCGATCGTCCAGTACCTTCTACCCACGGGGATCGATGGTGCCATCATTGTCACGACACCGCAGGAAGTCTCCTTGATTGATGTGAGAAAAGAAGTGAGCTTTTGCAAGAAAGTTGGAGTCCCCGTGCTAGGAGTAGTAGAGAACATGAGTGGGTTATCTCAACCGTTGAAGGATGTCAAGTTCATGAAGCTGGCGACAGAGACTGGCTCCTCCATTAACGTGACCGAAGACGTAATCTCTTGCTTAAGAGAAAACGCACCAGAGCTTCTTGACATCGTGGCTTGCAGCGAAGTGTTTGACAGCAGTGGAGGCGGTGCAGAGAGAATGTGTCGGGAAATGGGAGTACCGTTTCTTGGGAAAGTTCCTTTGGATCCACAGCTTTGCAAAGCAGCTGAACAAGGTAAGTCATGCTTTGAGGATAACAAGTGTTTAATCAGCGCACCTGCGCTTAAAAGCATCATACAGAAAGTCGTTCCTTCAACAGTGATGACCGAGTGAAGAAGAAGAAGAAGAAACTTATGTAACACTTTGGTCAGATATGTGAACAGACGATGAATTTTCACATAAAGGAGAGCTTTATCTTTCGTTTCTCGGGGGTGTGGTTAAGTTATAGGCTGTTTGTGTAAGTTATAGGCAATGTTTCACATGTCGAATAAGATTTTTATAATGAGATTGAACCATAAAGTCTTTTCAATTTAGATGAATCAAACCAATCCAAAACCGGAATAACTGATCCAAAATTAAACCGGGTTATAAACCTTTTGGCGAAAGTGCTTAAGTTATAAAACTCTTCTGGCCAAAATATCACGAGGGAAGCTGGTACCTTACCGGTATTAGCCACGAAGATCACTGCATGTCTGGATCCTAATGGATGGAAATAGGTAAGATATTGGGTGTATTGAGATATAGATTCATGTATAAATGATGGAAAGAGCTCTAAATATTGAGTTATGAGTTTGCGACTTTTGGAAAACATTTACTTTCTCAAACGACAAGAGGAGATGCATGTTGTTTTAGCACTAGACGCTAATCGGGCGGTGACCCAAGCGCCTAGCGTCTAGAACGCCTAATCGGGGTTTAGGCGATTTTAGGTGGTGTAGATGTTTACAACCTAACACTTTTAAAATATGATATTTAAGATAAAAAATCATATAAAACTATGTATTAGAAGAATAAAAATATTAAATTGTAAACAAAAATTACACGAAAACATTTATTTAATTCATATCGTACAATATATATGGAACTAAAATTTATAATTTAAATTTATGCAGTTGAAAATTGGATAAATACATTGAAACAAAACTTAGGCGGCCGAAACGGTTGTTTAAACATCACTTGAGTGTCTACCGACTCGGAGTCCTAGGCGACCGCCTAGACAACTTTTTAGAACAATGGTTTTACATCAGTTTTGGGTTTGATATAATATCCCACACAGTGCCGGCTCAGATGGGTGGGCGGGCGGTGCGACGGCCAGGGGTCCAATCCCGTGGTTCAATAATTAAGGGGCCCATTTTTAAAAATATTTTAAAAAATATTTAAAAATTAGATTATAACATAAAAATAAAATTTAGAAAGGTCTATAAAATTTTTTATTTATTGTTTTTAGTATTAGTAATTAATATTTTTAACAAAAATAGCATATAAATTTTTTTTACAGCAAAAAAACATTAAAAAAATTTTTCTAAAGATTTTTTTTTGCCCTAGGGCGCATAAAAATATTGAGCCGGCACTGATCCCATAGTGCTGAGTATTTTGTTCAAAGTGAATGATTTGTTTTTCCAGAATCTAGTATTCTAGTGTAGTTGTTTGACATGATAAACCCATGTTGCGTCTTTGTATATTAGTTCCAATTATCATTATTTGTCATTAAGACATTAAATATGATGATGAGTGAATGCTAAACAAGAAAAAATATCCGAACTTATAATATACAACGCATATTAGCTCTTCGGAGATATGTGAAACATAGGATGATAGGATGTACGCAGGGCCGGCCCAAGGCTAAAGCCCGTAAAGCATGGGCTTTAGGCATCAAATGTCTATAAAAGAATTTAGGGGCATCATTTTACTAACATTTATTGTGGTACAGTGGTTAATACCTCCACTCTCTCATCAAAGTTGCTGAGTTCGAGTCCTTTTAGTGTACTATATATATAAATTTTGTTTTAATTATGTATAAGGATGGACCAAAAATTTTTTTTGCTTTAGGCAACAATTTACCTTGGGCCGGGCCTGGATGTACGTAAAACAAATCTTGTTATAGAATTTAAATTTCAATTTCCTCCAAATATAATGCCTAGTTGAAGTTATGAGGATTTTTACACTAAAAGATAACTACTTTGAAAATCGAATCTTGACATCAATTCTAGAATTTTGTTTTTTATTCGATATTTTGGTTACAAGAGAAGCTACAAAAAATGTATGTTAAAGTTTTTTTTTTTTTTTTTTAATTGGACATCCTTTAACGAAACCAAAAGATTACCTTAGACATGGCAAAGATAGAAACATGCCAAACGACATCGTATAATATACTAAAAGATATTAGCTTTAGATAAACTTGCATACGACGTTGTATAGATATTTTTGTAAAACTACTTAATTTAGGCAACAAAAAATTAGAACATGTGAAACGACGTCGAATGGATACTAATCTATTCGACGTCGTTTGACATGATTCCATCTTTAAGTCGCCTAGGTTAATATTTTGGTTCTATAAAAGGATCCAATTCACAGATTTTTACGTGTTCATCATATCCGCCGTATTTTTCTGTTACAAACATAACAAATACATATCCTATGAAAGTTTAGAATTATTCGATCGCATCAATGAAAAAACCTCAAATCCGGTTACATTCTTTTGCAAAAGGTATGTGCTAATAAAACGTAGTTTAAGATCTTTTACATTCATTCATTTTTATTTGAATTCTTTTAAATATTTGCATAACTTTTTGGTTTTCTTATTACTAATACTCATTCATTATATTACTATTAGTTTGATTGCTTGATGGTTTTTATTTTGACTCATGAATTTTCAATGAAAAGAAAAAAGAATTCATAGTGGTACAAAATCATCTAAATTTAATATAAAGCATCTTCAACAAAATAACAAAATTTGATAAATGTACACTATATTTAGAGGTGGAAATATTATCTGAGATCTAAGCCAATCTGATCCGAAATATGATATATGAAACTTCCGGATCTGGATCCAAATATTTTAATATTGAAAAACAAGATATTTAGATCCGACATGGATCTACTTCGAAATTTAATTTTCTTATATGATAAACATAATTTATAAAAATATTTTGTGGTACCTGAAAGAAAATAAATTGTTTGGTATTTTTAAGTATAGCCCTAATAAATTTGTTATGTTTTAAAATGTTTATAATATATATATATATATATATATAATATAATTGATGAAAAGTTTGATATAATTTAATTTTAATATAATTATTCAAAAGTTCATAAAGAGAAAATATATTGAAAAGTCTCACAGATTGTATCCTTTTTGTATTTTTCAATTTTATGCTATTTCTCTTATTTGTCTACAAAATTGGGATTTTTAGAAATCAAATATTTTTTGTCCAAAAAAAAAAAGAGAGAAACAAAATATTTATTTACTTTTTTGAAAATAAATTTTCATGACAAAATAAAAATATATATATTTTGACTGAAATTTATCTAATATAATGGTAAAATGAAGAAAATTTATTAATTTTTATTTTATTTGTATAATAAGATTATAGAATATTTAATTAAGAAAGAATCTTTAGATTTGGTCAAATCATGTAACACAGTTAATGGTGATTAGATTTTTAGATTTGGTCATAATCTAAAGATTCTTTCTTAATTTATTATTCAACCATCTTATTATATATGTCAAATAAAATATTACACTTTCTTCATTTTACCATTTTATTATACTGTATAAGTTTCTAGTCAAAGTCAATTTTTTTTTTTAAAATTCATTATGCCAATTTATTTACAAAAAGGAAAGAAAATATTTTGTTTCTATAATCTTAAAATTTATACCAATGAGAGCTTTATCATATAATAGAATATAGTCAAATAAAGGGTAAAAATCTGAAAACATCTATTAGTGAAAAAAAAACTTTTGAATATATTTTTATTTTACTTTTTTGACTTTTGAATCTATCATATAAGAAGATGGAAGTATCTCTCAAATTTCACACTCATACCAACTTTTGCATTCTCGTCTTCTCTAATTCTATTCTTTAAACATCCGTCGATTTTGTGCCTTGGACTTCTTCTGGTGATGTCATAGTTTGGGTATGGACTGAGTTTGGATATGAGTCAGTTGTTCCTTTGGAGCAACTGGTTCATATCTAAATTTCGACCATACCCAAACTTTAATATCACAAAAAGAAGTCCAATCCTTTAAGATATTTGGTATATGAGGGTGTCGTCAAATAAATTCCAAACAATACATAATTAGACAATTAGTAGTTGTTTTAGTGTTTACTTTTTTCCATTACTTGAACCATTCGATCGTTATTATAGTTATGTTTGAGCATGGCTAGAGCTGGACACTCATCTGAAAAATAGAAAATGCGGAAACAACATAATCGTCACCACAACCCAAGGCAAAATTCATCATCTCTGAACAACTTTGAAGCTTTTATTTTTTTCCATTTGTATCTTTTGTATATCATGAAAATGTAGAGTACGAGAATAGGCCATTATGTAATTTTTACAAGTATGAAAAGTTTAACTCATTCTTATTATGTTTTGATTCTTTGTCCATTTTGGTTCAATTCGGCTTAGTTATATTGTATCGATTGTAATTGGTCAATTTTTTTTGTCAAATGAAAAGTGAAAACCCAAGTTGATTGTGATATCCTACTACTATTAATGGGGGAGTACATAATTTAAATTAACCTAAGTTTTGTTAAAAATTACATAAAATTCTCATTACAACTATGACCATTTGTTAATTTCTTATAAAGGGTATGGTTGTAACTTTGATTAAATACTCTAATCGGATAAACACGCATGTTTAAAAACATCCTAAAAACTTAATCCAGGTTTTAATAGAAAATCTTGTCTGGTGATTGTTGAATAATTAATTTGTAAATGTTAATAGGAAAAGAGTAATAACCAATTGATTCAGATTTATTTTGGTATGATTTCGTCATCTACAATGTATTACTTTCTTCAGGCTTTAGATAGACTGTAACTCAATTTCAAAAGTTATCTTCTCCAAAGATGAGGTCTTAAACGTATAGAATTTCTTGAAATCCACTCAAGCTCTTCTAAATAATATCCACCATAGTTAAAATGTACGTTTGTGTGGCTGCTCTTGTTCATCGCCTCATGGAATAAAACAAAATAAAAGACAATTACGAATTTTTTTACTGGCAGTAGACAAAGGAAACTATCGGACGACTATGTATGTTAGAGACAGGGACATATTCAGAATCAGAAGCTACTCAATGAATCACAATTAACCAAAAAACTGAAACAATTACATCAATGACAGAGGAAAGAGGAGAAGAAACCGATTGCAAAAAAGAGGAGGCACCTGTTGCGACAGCCGACGAGATGGGTGGCTCGTGAGCCCTCAAGATCTCGCGAGATTATGATTGTTGTTGTGTTTATGTTTCTACGATGTTTCTCCAAATTTATCCATAACAAAATATAAAACAAAGAGCATGAATTAATATTAATACAAAACAAAAGATATTTAACTCCAAGAAATTTCTACCGGCAGTGGAAACTAAAAGAAAACAATCCAACGACTATGTATGATAGAGGTAGGGACAGATTCGGAAGCAACTCGATGAATCAAAAAATTTCGTCATTGTTGCTGGATAGAAATCAGAGCAGTTATTACCGCCGATGACGATAAGAAATATTTTTTGTATAAGCTAATTAAAAGCTGTTGAAAAAAAAAAGCTTACTTTTTTTGTTAAAATAGTATCATAAATTTATTTTAATTCAGGATTATCAAATCATTTTTGCTGATATATTTAACTAAATACAAACTAAATTTCAAATAAATATTTCAGTCGACCAAATTTTATTTTATATTAACATTAATAACTAATTTTTATAAATGATATTACCAATTATATTTAAATTCACAAAATTAAATTTTAACCAGCGAAAAATTTGGATATTCTCCATTATATGTTATGACATTCTTTTCATTAAAGCTATTTATCTTATTTTTAATTAATTGTTAAGAAATAGATTTAGTTAATATATAATCCTTCTTTCATTTTAAACATAGGCTATTCATTTACTTTATTTCTTCTCTTAATTTGTGTTTTCTCTTTTTCTTGTTTCATTCCATTCATACCAATGAGAGCTTGTTTCTCCACGAGAGGGTCTCTGAAACAAAAAAAGCACAATTTTGTCGAAATCAAAGAGACGATTCAGATCCCATTTTGTCGTTGACACAAGAACCAATCCACCCACAAGTTTTGGAATCAGAAATGAGTGAGCTTTGTACGAACCCTAAGAAACCCAAACTCAAAGAAGATGAAGAAGAAGAAGAAGCTAATGTCTCTTGCAGAGAAGAGCAAGAAGAAGTTCTTGTTGCTTTAGTAGAGCATCGTTCTAATGAAATTGAGCGTCTTAACCATCACATATCTAATTACCAAAACAAGGTCTCTCTCTCTCTCTCTCTCTCTTCAAAGTTTTGATTTTTCTCTGTTTCTATTTTGGTTTTCTAGATTATTCATAGTGAAATGATTGAATGATTTGTGGGTTTCTTAGCTTGTTGAAGCAGAAAGAAGTTTGCAGAATTCAAAAGCTAAGTTAGCTCAACTTCGTGGAGCTTCAGTTCCATCTATTAGTGCTAAGAAAGATAATAAACCATTGAAGACTCTTAGAAATGTGAATGTGAGTGAAGACTATGCATCTCCATCACCTAGCAAGACTCTAAGGCCCTGTGATAGCTCTGATCATCCCAGAAGTAGTAGTGGTAGTAGTGTCTCCAAGGCCAAGACTGTTGTTTTGAAGCAAAAATCTGAAACATCTCGTGATAGTCCTCATAAGGATAGAGGGATGAAGAGGAAATTTGGTAAAAGCACTTTTGAACATTAGTTATCTTGTATGTATTTGAGAGTTTTTTTTTAGTTTTGACTTGTTTTTGTTGTGTGTTGTTATTGCAGAGCAAAAGGAGCACCAAGAGTTGATTCGGTTGATAGCAAGAAACTCTTCACCAACTACAGTCAAGTGTCATACTAGTAACCAAATCTCTAGTCAGCATAAGAGGAAATTAAGAAGCTTGATTTTGTGTCCTGTAAATGAGCAGCTGTTTGCAACAAGGTACGAGATTACAAGACTCTTTAGTCTGGCTGTTGGGTTTAAAATGGGTTACAAGAATCTAATATTGTTCTTTGTGTTTTCATGTATCATTAAGTTCTCTGGATGGAATGGTCAGTTTATGGCAACTGCAGCCTGGAAGGTGGGTTTTTTCCCATTATAGTTGTTCTCTTTTCTCTGTGGATTGTTTATAGATTTACCTGATTGTTTGTTTTTGTAGCAAGTTTGTTATAAACAGACTTCTTCTGTTGATGTTAGTTTGGACTAGTCTCTTATTGGAGGTGATAAAAATGATGACTTTAATTTACTTGTTTTAGATCTTTTGGGTTTAGGGCCTCAGATTTGGATAGAATCATATGCATTGACGTATGAAACTCAAACCCAGTCCTTCGGTTTGCTTTTGTACTCAATGCATTAACTTAATTGAAAGGGGAAACATTAATGACTTAGTATCTTTGCTTTTGTACTCAATTTTTGTTTGTTTATCGTAGTGTATTCTGTTTGTTGTCTATAATGTTACTATACCAAACAGGGATTAAACAAATGGAAGAAGCTTGTTAGAAGGATGAGTATATATAATAACCAGAACACATGGAACACATTTTAGATATCCGGCTAGATCTAGACAGAGATTCAAATTTAATGGTCCTATCCCAATTAGGAAGAAACAATGTAAACCTGATTTAGAGCCAAATTAGCTCATAGAGATTGATGGTGTCTTTCCATGTAGGGAATCCATCTGATTTCTTATATTTTTGTGCGGTCTATTTAATTTCAGATTGGCTGCATCATTGCTTAGTAGTACCGACTGTTTATCTCGTAAACAAAGAAGATGGGCTGAAGATATGGCATGGCACCCATCTGGGAACACCCTTTTCTCTGTATACACTGCAGACGATGGGGATTCTCAGATATCGATCTTAAATCTGAACAAGACACGCAAGGTAAATGTTACTGCACCACATTTAGTACATGAAGTTTCTGATAACAAAGACTAAGACAACACAACACACTAGTTCTTTGCTTTTGGAAAGTATCTCAAACTAGGTATTTCTTTTGTGTTGGTGAAGGTTACTTTCCTGGAGAATAAACCTCACGTAAAAGGGATTATCAACAACATTAAGTTCATGCCTTGGGAAAGTACCTGCTTTGTCACTGGGGGAAGTGATCACGCTGTTGTTCTATGGAACGAGAGTGATGATGAAGAAAACAAATGGAAGTCGAAAACTTTACACAGGAATCTACATTCAGCTGCTGTAATGGGAGTGGATGGGATGAGAAACAAGAATGTTGTTTTATCAGTTGGAGCGGACAAGAGAATATACGGGTTTGATGTTCAAGTTGGTAGAGCAGACTACAAGCATCAAATAGACTATAAATGCATGAGCATTCTCGCTAATCCTTGTGACTTCAATCTATTCATGGTTCAATCCGGGTAAGAAGAACTTATCAAATATGGTTTTCATTTTTGCTAGCGGTTTTACTAAAGAAGAATCTCGACATTGTAATGTCAGGGAACCCGAGAAACAGCTTCGACTGTTTGATATCAGATTAAGGAAAACCGAACTCCATTCGTTTGGGTGGAAGCAAGACAGCAGTGAATCACAATCAGCTCTAATAAACCAGTCTTGGTCTCCTGATGGTCTATACATAACCTCAGGCTCAGTCGATCCGGTCATCCATGTTTTTGACATCAGGTAACTCTTTCTCAACATCAATGGCTCTCTGTTTACACACTATGTAAGAAGTGATTGTATTGATGTTTTACTCGTGGTAGGTACAATTCTCGTAAACCGACACAATCAATAAAAGCGCATCAGAAACGAGTGTTTAAAGCGGAATGGCATTACTCTCAACCACTACTCATCTCAATATCTTCTGATCTCAACATTGGTCTGCACAAGATCTCATGAAACTTTTGAAGCTCTCATATGTCTTTGTTCCTCATTTCTTATTATCTGAGGATACAGGTTCAGGTGGCTTAATATTTTATCAGTCATCGTACCAATTCTTAGTTTAGACATAAACATCATTCCCATATTGTATTAAACTCTCAAATTTATAAAGGATTCGTTTATTATAACATTACTGCAGAAAGAAAGAACAAAACACCTAAGATTAAAAAAAAAAAAAAAAACTCAACCTTTTGGCCAAAAAAAACAGAAGAAATCTCAAAGTTCTGTCTTTTTCTCTCGTTGTTCTCACCCTCAATTGGAGATGCAGAGAATCTCCATTATTGTCTCCGGAATCAGAAGATTCTGCGTCGCCTCTCTCTCGTCATCTTCCGCTTCAAACCTCACCGGTAAAAATTTCTTCTTTGTATCCAAATCAGCCATTTCTGTGGAATTCCATGACTGATGTTTCTTAGGGTTTTACTTTTCTGGTCTGGGGTTTATCTAATTGTCATCAATCTCCAGTTTTATGGTGTTTACATAGCTTTTTGGGTTGATTCGTCTTTAAAGTTTCTCTCTTTTTGAAATTTGGTGAATTGTGCTAAAATTCACCTATAAAGTTTCATGCTTTCTTTTGTAGATCATCGGATGTTGAAACAAGTTCTTGAATCATGCAAAGCTCCTTCAAATTCTAAATGTGTTCTTCAAGCACATGCTCATATCTTTAAACTTGGATATGGAACATATCCATCTCTTCTTGTCTCCACAGTTGCAGCTTATAGACGCTGCAACCGTTCATATCTTGCTCGACGGCTTCTTCTTTGGTTCCTCTCTTTGTCACCTGGTGTCTGTAACACAAACGTAATCATTGAGAGTCTTATGAAAATTGGAGAGTCTGGTTTGGCCAAGAAGGTTCTTCGTAACGCTAGTGATCAGAATGTGATCACCTGGAATTTGATGATTGGTGGTTATGTTAGAAATGTTCAGTACGAAGAAGCTTTGAAAACTCTTAAGAATATGCTTAGTTTTACTGATATTAAACCGAATAAGTTCAGTTTCGCTTCCTCTTTAGCTGCTTGTGCCCGTCTTGGAGATCTACACCATGCAAAGTGGGTGCATTCTCTGATGATTGATGCTGGGATTGAACTTAATGCAATATTGTCTTCTGCACTTGTCGATGTGTATGCAAAGTGCGGAGATATAGAAACTTCGAGGGAGGTTTTCTATAGTGTTAAACGGAATGATGTGTCGATTTGGAACGCGATGATCACGGGTTTTGCTACTCATGGGCTAGCCACAGAAGCAATCAGAGTGTTTTCAGAGATGGAAGCAGAACATGTTTCACCAGATTCTATAACATTTCTCGGGCTTTTAACAGCGTGTAGCCATTGCGGTTTGCTCGAAGAAGGGAAAGAGTACTTTGGTCTAATGAGTCAGCGGTTTTCAATACAGCCAAAGTTAGAGCACTACGGGGCTATGGTTGATCTGCTAGGCCGGGCAGGACGGGTAAAAGAAGCTTATGAGTTGATAGAATCAATGCAGATCGAGCCAGATGTGGTGATTTGGAGGTCTCTTCTTAGTTCCTCCAGAACTTACAAGAATCCCGAGCTAGGAGAAATCGCGATACAGAATCTTTCAAAGGCAAAGAGCGGAGACTATGTGTTGCTTTCGAACATCTATAGCTCCACGAAGAAATGGGAGAGTGCTCAAAAGGTTAGAGAATTGATGACTAAGGAAGGAATCCGTAAAGCAAAAGGAAAGAGTTGGGTGGAATTTGGAGGGATGATACATCGGTTTAAGGCAGGGGATACATCTCATATAGAAACAATGGCTATATACAAAGTATTAGAAGGTTTGATACAGAAAACGAAGTCTGAAGGATTTGTGTCTGACACAGATTTGGTGTTAATGGATGTCTCTGAAGAGGAGAAAGAGGAGAACTTGAATTACCACAGCGAAAAGCTTGCGTTGGCATATGTGATCTTGAAGAGTAGTCCAGGAACAGAAATTAGAATTCAGAAGAATATACGGATGTGTAGTGATTGCCACAACTGGATAAAAGCTGTGTCGAAGTTGTTGAATAGAGTGATTATAATGCGGGATCGGATACGGTTTCATAGATTTGAAGATGGGTTGTGTTCTTGCAAAGATTACTGGTAAAAGAGATAGGCTACAAGAGCTATCTATCTGCATTCTTTCTTCGCAAACTCGCAAAAGGAACGATCAAGAAACTGAAATATTACAGGAACTTTTAAGCTGAGTTGAAGCATGAAGCTGAGTTATCAGATAGATGCACTCTGAACTATTGAGAAAGTTTAGTAAGTTTTGGGAATGTTAAAGTTTTATGGAAACTTGGTGATTTACCATTTTGTCCTACTAAAGTGGCAGTAATGTGTCTTGGATCGGAGGGTATAAGGGTAATAATAAAGAAATGTTAGAATTGAGAAAAAAAAATCCGACCTGCCGGAATCGAACCAGCGACCTAAAGATTATCTGTTGTGAACAACTACAGTCTTCCGCTCTACCAACTGAGCTAAGGTCGGTTTGTGATTTCAATCAACTTTTTATAATCATATTATATTATGTTTCTTTTAGACTGTCACGTAAATCTTCTCATATTTGCAAGAATACTCTAATCCGTCAACACAACACAATGCACCATCAAAACTTCACTGGACCATCATCATGAAGACTACTCGGATGGCAATATGTAATTCACTTCTCTGATCCTACGCTACACCGGACTGGGATGAAACACTTTGATCCTTGCACTTGCACGGTAGAAGGTACAACACCACTGACTAAACCCTCCTCTGTTTTCAAGCCATTGTCTATCATATTTGGAGAGAAAGGAATGAGCTAAAGCATCTACATCGGCTCTCTATCTCTCCCGTATCATGTACAAATAAATTATTTCTCTCATCACTTCGCTTCATAATCCTCCAGGCTCCAAGCTAAGTGACTTGATGCAGCGTTGGTGCCCCACACGAACTTGATCTTCTCTCGGACTTCTCTGTGTTGGCCTTTGCAGGAGAAGCACAAAACCTTCTCTCCCATTTGTCTTTGTCTTATAAATTGGTTCCACTATAAACACATTCTTTGTAATTTATTTCATTTGTTGATTAATTAATTTAACATAATAATAAAAAAAGTACATGATCATCAAGAAGAAATGTAATTCTCAAGATCACATATATAGAAGATTATGTTCAAGAACCATGAAAAGCCAAAAAAACTTCATTGATCCATATATATATATTAAAGTTTAGTTTCCCATCAGCATAAACTGACTGACCAGTCTTGGTCAAAAAGACATGAGAACACTTGAGGAAGAAAAACAAAACATAAATGAATGAAAAGTTATTATCGCAAACTATGTAATAATAGACTAAAAATCTCCTCATTTTCTTTGGCCTCTTGCAAGTACTGGAACCTTACTGGATTTGCACCGAACTTGGAACATAAGAGCACATATGTAGATTACTTTCGGGTTTTCTACATTCCACTTCTCTGCAGTATCCATTCTCTCCAACCATGTAAGATTTGTAGTTGATCCACGTTTTGCTGTCTATATAACAAATCATTGCTACTTTCTTCTTCTCGTCGACGAAGAAAATCCAATATGGAAACCAAAATCTTTCAGTCAATAGTCTCATATCAACTTTTAAGAAGTTGCTCCACAACACTATATTGGGCTCAATCTTAGTTGTAATCCATATTTTCATCTCATTTGTATCACACTTCGTAAATAACAGTACAAGCTTCTCTGTTCTAACAGTAGATAGAATTACAGCATCCTCAGGACAAGAGCGAAATGGAAGAGGAAGACGCGGTCCAAATCTCTCACTTGTAAAATCAAAAGAAAGTAAAAATCGTTTTACTTTAAATTTTTCATGAGCAATAGAGTAAGCATTGCCCTTCAAGGACACACTCCAACTACTATATATATTACAGTCGGTAGTGACATCAACCCTCCATGCATTAGACTTAAAATCGTAGATTTCATACTTAAGGTGGAAAGACGAGAACTTCAAGATTTTGTGGTTGTTGTTTGTGTCAAATCCCATAGAAAACATGTCTAATATAGACAAGTTGTTTCTAGTTCGGATCCACCTGGTTTGGCCCAAATACGGGTTCCAAACCATGAGCCTAGAATTATCCTTAGCGTTGCATAACAACAATAACAATAAGCCATCACAATGAAACAGTACTTGACTTATTTTGACTTGATTAAGTTTACCTATTTGCTTTAGAGATGGATCTGCCAAGTCTTTGTGATTATGGAGATTGACGCTCATTAAACAAGCCTTATAATCATATATCATGATCACCAGAATCTCCTTGGCTTCTTTACCATAATGGTTTTTTGTAAAGCTCGGATCTTTGGATAAATCATTCCATTGTTTACAAGTTAATCTCACTGCTCTCAAAGATGTTATTGGAACCCTAGAGAGTATCTCTTCTACCAAATCCCGGGAAAGATCAGACATCGTCGACATTTTTTTAAATAGAGATTAGGGTTTTTAACTTTCACGATTGCCCACACTAATCTTTTTTTATATATATAGAGTAAAAAAAATAGTAAAGATAAAGAAATACATACGTATAGGCGTATAGCCCTTTAACATTAAAAAAAAAGATAAATAAATACGTGATTTACTTTCTTTTTTTTTGGAATATTTCAGGAAAATTGTTGCTACTAAATTAGTTTTTCTTTAAGCAACAAGTTTTCTAGAATTAATTCAGCTTGCTAATTCCAAATTCCGTATCAACTAGATTGTTGCTACTAGATTTTTTCAACATTTGTGAGTTTCTTTCATTAGATCAGCTCAAAGCATAAAGGTGTTCTTTATATACAAGATATTAAACCAGATAATAAACCATAAACTTAAGTAACATTAAACCAGAATATAAGACTTCTAATTCTCGTATTCCATTCTATCATGTGCTTGTGACCTCTATAACATTCTCAATGAGAGAAGCATATATATGTGAAATTGAGAAGCATGAAACTGAAATCACAATGAACTTCTGGTGGTCATGGTAATGACACATAGAGTTCACCACCAGTTAAGCAATCTGCTTTTGATGCATAAATTTTACATTCATACAACAAAAAAAATCACCAATAGAGGAATGTGCTTAATCGACCAGAATTATCCACAAGCTCTTGTTCAAGAAATCCACCTTTTTCAAGAACCAATAACTACCAAATGACCTCCCCATTCATAGACATTTGCAAAATCTTGATAACCACTCCAGTAGGCAGTGAGTCCACAACAGATCACATTGATGGATTATTGATGTTGCCTTGCAAATTCAGATGCTATCACAACAGCGGCCCACATGCGACAATAAATTCAAACATTACATCACCACAGATCTTTGTTCCGTGCATCAACAAAAGACTAGCAAAGAGGATCACTCCAAAGAAGAAAACGAATTGTTGTAAGTTTTTAACAAAACCTGTAACTACATGGAAATAATTGACCAGTCTTGTTCAAAAGGACATGAGAACACTTGATGGAAAAAAAAAACATAAGTATTAATGTAAACTATATAATAAGACTAATGAATCTTGTCGTCTTGTAAGTACTGGAACATTACTGGATCTGCATCGAACTTGGAACATAAGAGCACATATGTGGCTGACAGATAGATTCTCCGAGATCCACTTCTCTGTAGTGTCCACCCTCTCCAACCATGCAAGCTTTGTAGTTGTCCCTCGTTGTATAGTCTACATCACAAATCACTGCCACTTTCTTCTTCTCGTCGACGAAGAAACTTCCATTTAAATAATGAAATCTTACCATGTCAAGTTTTAAGAAGTGGCTCCACAATACTTCATTGGGCTCAATCTTATTTGTAATCCATATCTCTATCTCTAATGCATCACGCCTCCTATATAACACTGCAAGCTTCTCTTCTCTAACAACAGATAGAATTACAGAATCTTCAATACGACAGTGACATGGCAGAGAAAGGCCCAAAAATCTCTCTCTTGTAAAATCAAAACAGAGTAAACAACCTTTCGACGTTACTTCTTCCACTTTCCTCATTCCCTGAGCAATAAAGTAGCTATTTTTCTGAAAGGACACACCCTGACCACGTATATACAACTCCATAGTGATATCAAGAACCCTCCATGAATTACACTTAAAATCATAGATTTCACAAACATAATTATCAATCCAATAAGAAAGCCTCAAGATTTTGTGGTTGTTGTTGATGTCGTATCCCACACAATATATAACAGAGCCTGATATGTCGTCGTTTCTAGGTTGGATCCACCTGGTTTGACCCGAATACGGGTTCCATACCACGAGCTTATATTCATGAGTGACGCATAACAATAAGCCGTTGCAGTGAAATACTTCACATATTTTGACGTGTTTAAGTTTACCTATTTTCTTTATAAATGGATCTACCAAGTCTTTATGGTTGTGGAGATTGATGCTCATTAAATAAGCCTCAAAATGATACATCATGACTACCATAATCTCCTTAGCTGCTTTACCACAATGCTTAAAGCTCGGGTCTTTGGAAAAAGTGTTCCATAGTTTACAAGTTGATCTCACTGCTCCTAGAGAAGTCATCGGAACCCTAGACAATATCTCCTCTACCAAATCCTGTGAAAGATCAGATATCGACGTCATTGTTTTCAAATAGAAATTAGAGTTTTTAACTTTGACGCTCTTGGGCACTACTCTTTTTATAGACAAACTAGATTATGAAGATCCACATCAAAGTGAATAACCTAAAATATAAATCAGCAATAAAATAGTCTCGTGATTTGTAGAAAATATTGAAAATCATCATGAATAATTTTAATATATATTAGAAAAATTAATAATTTATAATAATTTTACCCAAGTTTCATTTCTTTTTTTTGTTTATTACATTTTCCAATTTTACTTTACATTTTTTCAAAAACCATATTCTTTTTTTCTTTTAACTTTCCATTTTTTTTCTAAACATTTAACACTTTATTTTAAATAAGATGGTAAAGTTTTCCGATTGGTGATTATACTCTAAATATGTTCTATTAATTAATGATAATTGATATTTTAGTATATAAAAAAAATATTTGATTTAAAAAAAATATTAGAAAATTTACATAGATTCTTAATATGTGTACCAAAAACCTTAAACACCTTTAGAGTAAAATATATTGAATATATGCTAAAAGTAAATAATCTATATTGAAGTGTCAAAATGATAAGTTAATTAGCATCAGTAGATTTTTTTATATTTTTGTTTCTAATAGAAATTTATCTATGTATTTGATGTGCAAATTAATCATAGATCAAAATCAAAATGATCAATATATAAATTAAGCCATAAGAACAACAACAAATATATTAGACCAAAAAACAAAAAAACAAATCTGACGTGGTGAGTGGAAAAAATAAATCTGACGTGGCGAGTGAGAGGGCTTGTGAGGAGCACACTCTTCCACATCTTTCTCCAACTCTTGTATTCTACACTCTTCCTTCTTATCACTTTCCTCTTCTTCTCCGACTCTGATCCCACCACACTTTTGACTTTCACTCAATGGCGATGCAGCTTTCTCCAACGACTCTTTACGCCGGAAGATCCTCCGTGGTCTTACCTCCGATGACTCCAACCCTCCACAGATCATCTTTCTTGCCTTATTACTCGATGAGACTACTTGGCAACAAGAAGTCTCTTTCCAAATCTTCATCCTCTGCTCCTAGATTCTCCATGCGTGTCTCCTCCAAGCAAGCCTATATTTGCCGTGATTGCGGGTCTCTTTCAATCTTGATCTCTCTTTTCTCTCTTCTTGATTATCTCTAACATACAAAGTTTGTTTAACTATTTCTTTCTCTTTGATTTTGCAGGTATATTTACAATGATAGAACTCCATTCGACAAGTTGCCTGATAACTATTTCTGTCCAGGTATGGTCATTCCTGTTTAAAGAATCGACAAGTAAGTTGTTGCTTTGACTAGTTGGGATTGTGTTTGGTTTCAAATGGGTTCAAGGTTTTGTTTGCAGTGTGTGCTGCTCCTAAACGGCGTTTTAGACCGTACATGCCTGATGTGAGCAAGAATGTCAACGACAAAGATGTGAGAAAGGCCAGAAAAGCTGAGCTCCAAAGAGACGAAGCTGTTGGGTATATAAAGGACCCTCCTTTCTCATCAATTTCACATATTTGTTACTCTGTTTCTTATAGTTATCTTATGGCAATAACGCAGGAAGGCTTTGCCTATAGCAATTGCGGTTGGAGTTTTGGCTCTCGCAGCTCTTTACTTCTATGTCAACAACACCTCATGAATGCAGCATCAAGAGAAGCTACATTCTGCTTTTGAAATCATAATTTTGTTTTGTATAAACATTCATCTTCGACTTGTTGACCACTGTAATGAAGTAAAGTATTGAGCTTTCTATGTACCAAAACTATACTGAAAGTGGCTGAGATGAGATGAATAAAGAGGCTAAGTGTGGTACAGAGGAGATTAGACAACAGAAAAGGGGTTAACATTGGCTAGTCTTGCAAGATAAGGGACCCTTGGATTGGTTTATCAATTGAAGATTGATAAAGGATGTTCAAAGCAGACAAGTTTTCGTTGATGCTTGATGATGTCGCTGGCTTGAACTCGTACGGACCTTCCTTTGGTCCCCAAACCTGCCATGTCCCAAAACCAAAACCCATTTCATATGAGATTTTTTTTTGAGAATTTGTTGGTAGTAATATCTTGAAACAATCCAATGCATTCGATAAGTGCGAGGAAGATGGGATGTACCTGGTTTCGATTCTCATCAAAGCCGCGATCCCAGAGGTGTATCTCATTGTTTTTCAGAACTGCAAGATCTGAAGTACAATAGCTAGCCCCGTTCTGCAATCCAAGAAAGAAACGTCAAGCGTTTTTGTGTGGAAGAAGCAGAGTGTAAAAACCGATATACAGTGATTTTTCTTATAAGAACATTACCCATGAATTTGGAAATCCACCAGGTGAAGTTGAGCCTTCGTACAAGCATCGTTTCCCACGGTCACAACAATTGAGGTGTATAGTTGTCAAATGCTCCCCAATATCCTATTAGTTTAGTCCATTATAAGCTTAATTTCCAGTAACCAGATATCTCTATCGATACAAAACCTTAAGACTTACACCAATAACTTCTTCAGGAAGTGGGCGTTGGTCCTTAGGGCGGTCACAAAAGTTTTTGTATTCCTCAGCATCTCTGATTGCATATGAACTTACCTGGAATAATACTGCTTCAAACTCTGTTGCATTAGAATACATAAAAAGATCTCAACAACTCATACTCACCTCGACATCACATTTTAGCTCTTTTGGACATGGTTTCACCATATATAATCTCTGCAACCAAACCAAAAAAAGGTAAAACGATGCATAAGACTTCAGCAGCACTACACTTTTCTAATGGGATAATCCGTGAGGGGATGATTGCATACTTGTCGAAACGGTTTCTGAGGAGTCCTCCAAAATGCCTGAAGAAAAGAGAGAAAAATGGCTTAAACAAAGAAAACACACATTTACATCATTCACCGTAACACAACGGAGAAGTAAAAGATCGGTCACCTGTTCGAGATACAAAACCTCTGAACCATCCACCATTTCAGCAGCAGGACAACTCAGCATTCTGCACAACAATTTCAAAACTCAGATGCCAGAAACAAACTAAAGATAAGAGATATAACAGTTTCAATCTTGAACCAACTTCCAAATAGAACATCAAGGTCTAAATTCCACTAAAGTTTGAGAAGAAGAACATCATAAACCTTATGTTGAAGTAATTCTCAGGATCTCTTGACGCTTGCTCCCTTGTAAACTTCAAAACCATGTAAACAAAAACCTCAAAATCAGAAATTTATAGTCAAAAATCCTCAAGTGTAAGCATTGAGATTGTGGGTTTAAAAAACCTTCTCTCCGGTGAGAGAACGAGAGACGACACGAGCGTGATCTCTACGAGTGGTGGATTTAGTGAGACGCTTTATGAGAAGAGCACCGCCAATTAAAACCAGAGTCTTGACCACTAGACCACGAGCACGGCTCCAACCGTTTGAGCTCGATTCCGGATCCGAACCCGACTCTGTACCCATTAAAAGGTTTCGAATTTAGTTTAAAGATTCCATCTTTAGTATCTGTTTGTTTCTCAGGAGCAGAAAATTTTGCCGATTAGAGAAAGAGGAAGAGCAGGAGGAGGAAGGTTGTGACGATCGACGTTTTCGTTTCTCCGAACCAGTGGTGAGATTGTTTGCCACGTGTAAGCTTTCTTTTTTCCTCACTTGTTGTTTTTAGGGGGTTTTAACCAAACCGAACCGAAATACTTAAACCGAGCCAAGCCGGAAAAGGAAAAAATTGATCGAAAATCAAAGTTTTTTTAAAAACAATTTAGGATGTATTAACTAAAAACTGAATTTAAAGTTTAAACCATACCAAGCTATCCATGGTAAATTAGAATTAAGTTTGGATACAATTGTGGGATCCCTACAATTATTTTGAAACCGAAAATTCGAGTAACCTAAAAACCGAAACGAATCCGAACCGAAATCTCGATAATACACTCTGAATTTTTAACTTATGTGTAATATTGATCTACTCTTATGACTTATCATTTATTTGTTTTTTTTTCTTTGAAATTCCATTTATGACATAAATAACACCTATTAATTTATTGTTAACAAAATAAATTCTTACTATAGTTGGATCAAAAATGTTGAAATATTCGATTTGGAATTTAACATATGCATAAGTGATTGTGAGAGCATATAAACTGAAACTACAAAAGGTTCTATTGAACATAACGAGATTAATAATTATTTTTAAAAGCCAAAGAAAACGGTGAATTATATATATCACTATGAACATATTTATAAACCAAAAAGAATGATCACAATCACAAATACAAAAGAAAAAAAAAAAGGAAAAGAAGAGAAGAATCTAAACATATTCATAGATAAATGGTTCTTCATATCAACTCTTGTATCTTAAGGAATCAAACTAAAAACTAACTTCAGTATCAACTCTTGTAGAACACCAATTTAATCTTCTCTTTAGAAATTGATCTCACGTCTCTCAGCAAAGAACTTTCCAGTGATAGCTTGATCAGGAAGCAATGCAAGCCAAACTCCAGTGTCAGCTCCATCTTCTGCTGAGATGTTCCCTGCATAACCTGTCATTGCGGTTTTAACCCAACCGGGACAAAAGCAGTTTGCATATATCTTCTCTCCCTCTGGTCTCTCAGATAGTTCTCTAGCTAGTACTCTTGTGTATGCGTTCACCGCCATTTTCGAGACAGAGTAGTCTGTGAAAGAATGTGGCCAACCTCCAGATTCCCATGTTCCTTCTTCCACTTGTTTCAAAAACTCTGAGACTGTTTTGTCAACGATTTCTTCTGTTAGAGAGTCCACATCCATAAGCTTCGCTCTCACGGCTTCATTCTCAAGTTTCTGTTGAAGAGAATTAGGTAAAAAAATTGTGTTGCTACATAATGTTTGAGGAATAAGAATCAAGTTAGAGAGATATATAGATGTATATGTACACTGTGTCGGCCTTTTAATCTACCGAGCCTTGAAGTGACATTGACAATACGAGCTCCTTGACAAGCATGTCTCATCAATGGAATCATGGCTTTGATTATGTTCTTGGTACCATAGTAGTTGGTAGATATAACCATATGCGAGAACTCAACGGAGTTATCTGATCCAACATTGTAGTTTACTCCTGCATTATTTATCTACAAGATGAAAAGATTTCACATTATATAATTCATCAAGAGAAAAGCCTATATATATCATCAAACTCAAATGTGATATAAATGAATGAACAAAGGAATAAACTTACTAAAACATCAATCAATCCATATTTTTCTTTAATCCATTTGCAAAACTCTTGAATTGAGGAAGAGTCCAAGATATCGAGGCGGTGGAAATCAACATTGAATCCACCTTCTTGAAGGATCTTGGCGGCTTCCACGCCTACATTCTCGTCTCTTGATGTTAGAATAACTGTTAATCCATGTCCAGCCAGTTGTCTCACCATTTCAAATCCTATCCCTCTATTTGCACCTGTTACCACCGCCACGGTTTCAGAGGTCCACCACCTAAACAATCCCCCATTCAAGAATAAAAACCAATATGACACTTCGTTATACGAAAGACAAAAAAAAAAAAAAAAGATCGAATGAATCATAGATAAGAAATCATAAAATTATTTAAACTTCCAACAAAATTGTTTTCAGTTTGAAATATCGATGGAAGTTATCATGTAACATCAAGAGAGATCAAATAATCAAAATGCAATGGAAACAAGAATTTCATAATTGCATCTCTTGGACGATAAACTTGTACAAGTAAACTAGTTAATTTAATTTATATGTTTTGATTAGGCCTAAACGTAATTCTTCCTTATAATGAGTGAGGGATATATACAAACATTTTTTATAAGCAAAATATCATAAAAAATTAACACATAAAATGTTTCTCGCTCAAGGACCCTGCACATGTGACAATGCTACATGCACTAGCGGATCCAAAGTCCAAACCACCAAATTTCTTCATACAAGAGGTTACGTTAAGGAAAATAAAATTTAGAATGAGAATCGATACCTCTGGTGATCAGAGTAAGGAATAGTACGAAGGAGGGAGATCTCTTGGAGTCTCTTATCTCGTTTCTCTTTCGATTTTTCTTTGCTTCCTACCATCTTTCTCCTTATTTTCTCTCTTTCACGATCCTAAGTTTGTTTATTTTTTGACAAGAGGAGGCACGAACGAACACAGAGCTTCGTCGTCGTTCTCATCTCCCTCTCACGTAATTTTCTCATCCTTTTTGTGGGTCAAAAGGTGCAATCCCCCAATTTCTGCGTAAATTTTTTGTGGCCTCTCATTTCAAATTCATATGATTCCTATTTTTAGTTATATAATCTGTTATGGGAACATAATTATAACTAAAGTTGTTTATCTTGTTTTAATTTCTATTTATTCGACCGTTTGGTTTTGTGGAGGTTTAAAATCCATAATGGAAAGTTCAATCTTATTTAAGAGTATCTCGACTCTCACTATGACGACCGACATGCATGTCACGTTGCATCCTCTCACTTTTTAATAAAATTTAGATGAGACTCATTTTTTGCATCGCTCAGGCTCACACACTCTCATCTAGCACTTATTCTGGTTTTGATATGTATTTGTATTTTCAAGTTTTACAATTTTTTAAAAATAATTTTAGATTTTCTTATCTCTGTTCTATCATTATGCTAGAGAATGTTACCTCTATTGGATTATTAAATAAATAGAAATCTTCTTGTGCAAGTCAATTGTTGTGGAATAATTTGATAAGTGGGTTAGGTAGTATTATGCTTAAACGAGTATTTGAATCACATGATTTGGTCGGAATTAAAACCAAATGGAAAAACGTTGATTGTTCTATTTAACTAATTGGTTGGCTGGATGTATTACTGATTTTCTCTAGTATAGAGTAAATACAGTTATCTTTTCATTGCGGTTTAAACCATTTAAAAATTTGAGTTGAAATACTTGCCATCATTTTATAATTTTTTAAAAATTTCATTTCATTTTTTTTTAAAGAAATAAAAAACCATAAATTAGTAAAAAAACTAAGCTCAGAACAACGGACAAAAAAACAATTAAACAATACTACAATTTATAACTCGCGCATAAAATGGAATGAACTATCAAATCATCTAATAGATTTTGTTGTTCTATTTCTCAAGATTTTTGTCGACTTTCGGTAAGATATCAATTTCTACATTGTTTTGCCCAAAAAAAAAAAAAAAAAAAAAAAAAATCAATTTCTACATTGTTAAGCCAAAAAAAAAAAATGTAGTCATAATCCTATGTGATCAAGAGAAGGCCACGTCAAGTATAGGCCCATTAATGGGTCCATAAGTACCACTTTCATTACAAAACAAAACTTTGCTTTCTTCATTCGCAGCGACAAGAGAGAAAACAAAACAAAAATGGCTAGCCGAAAAGCTCTGATTAACGTTCACCGGATCATTCGCTCCAACGCTGTGGTTGGCCGGAGCTCCGTCGTTCCTGCCGCCGCTAACCGGACATATCCTATTTTCCGGTAATCTAACTTTTCATCCACCGTAATAATAATGATCTTTCTCTGTTCGTGAACACGCCTGAAATTGTGGGATTGATCTTTTTCTAGGAATGGAGTTGATTCGGGGACGAGATTCTTCTGTGGTAACACTGCGACTGCTCAGAATTTTGATATTGATCTCTCTAACGAAGAGAATAAGAGAAGAACGATCAACAGGTATGGTTTAATTTCGGATTCTTACGTTTGTTTCCAAAAATCAAATGTCGGAGATTGATTGTTTTAGGGTTTTGGTAATAGATTGTTGTATAGGAGCAAGCAACGAGGTTTTTTGGAACTTGATCTTGTTTTGGGGAATTGGGTTGAGGAGAATGTTGATTCCATGGACGAAAATGGTGTTAAATCCCTAATTCATGTCCTCAATTTGGTATGTTTCATTGTCTCTTTATCTGAATATCTCTTATGTATATTAGTATCTGCATGGTTAGGTTGAATTTGAAGCTTCCAATTTACTTGTATGGAGGAATTGTTTAGGCAGATTGAGGCTGTTTCTGTGATCTAAGCTTGAAATGATCCATTTAAGAGTTAGGGGAATGTTATTCTCAATTGATATCAGTTTAGAGGACATGCACAGTAATGGCTCTTCTGCGGTAACTAGATGTGAAACCTTGATTCTGTTCATAGTGACCTCAAAGGGGGAATCATGAATTTGTAAGATGATTGGATTCAATCTTTCTTGCTATTTGTTAATTCATTTTTGTGCTCTATGCAGGAAAACCCTGATCTCTGGAAATGGCTAACTGAACAGGAACAGCCTCCGGAGGCAGTGAGCTCTAATCCGGTAACCACAATCTCTTTAGTTGAGCCTACGTTTAAACAGTCTTCTTTTGTTTACTTCAATGATGAAAACAATCCTTGTTGTGATGTTAAAGGTGTTCTCGGCGTTACACGAGAAAGTTATGAAGAATCTGAACAAGCATGCAGCACCAGAGACACGTGCAGCGGCTGGACAGCCCTGGGTCAAAGGCTGGGACGATTTCAAGAGAGGCCGTGATGCTCCTATTTCAGGGAACCAGTAAACATAAACTCCTCTTTACAGAAGCAACAAACTGAAAATACGTTATGATATGAAGTATCTGAAAATAGATATCAAATCGTAGCAACCATTACTTTTACTATTGTATTAATAAAGAACCAGGCCGTGAAGAAGGTCCATTGACGTTGAGATAATTACAAAGTTGTGTCTTGTACTCTTGTTTGTTGAAGTTTCTTGATAGTAATATCAGTATCATGGGATTGTGGTTTGATTCTCTATATATGTGCCAAGTTTGAATATTCGAGACCGTGGAACCAATAATTTCACTGCGGCTATTAGTAAGCTATGGATGCACTAAAAATCTATCAAGTTCCAGGACAAGTTTGGTAAAGGTAAGCCTCTTGAATTTTGTGTATGTAGTACTCTTACTTCAGCAGTGGTGAATGTGAGGAGAGTTGTGGACTGTCAAAAATAGAGATTTTATCATGGTTATTTATGTTTAAACAGTTATCCAGATTAAGATCTCAACGCTACCAACGTCCTAAATTTTACTATCACCTTTTTTTGTGCTTTTTTCTTCGGTACTATTTATGCAAACAAGGCTGAATTTTCTTGATAGTTCCATTAAGTCGGATTAGGCCATGGCATTTGAATGTTAGTCCAAAATGTTCTGGGCATTTGAACTAATTTGTAACATCTCAACCTTGATCTGTGGATTAACAATTGTTCATAAAGTAATATTTTGGACCAAACTATGGTTAAACAAAGGATTAACAATCTATTTCTCACGAGACAATCACATCACACTAGAGAAATCCCAAACTAAGGCTCAATGCTAGATATCTGCAAATAAAAGTTTGAAAGCTTGGCTCTATTTGGTGCAATGTGATAGTTCTCGTGAGGAAATAGATCGTTATCTCTTAAGAAAAAATAACTTTTTTGAACTGGACTTTGTGTTATCAAGATGGGAAAATCAAGTGGATCGGAATGATGGGCTAGCGATTCATATTTGCTTGGGCTAAACAAAAATAATAAAGACGGGTATAGTTGGACTCGAGATAAGAAATAGTATTGACTAATGCAAGAAGAAGAAAATAAGTTGAACAGGGAGAAAGACGAAGGCACAAAAAGGGAAGCCACATTAAAAAAAAATCTGACAATTAAGGAAAAATCGGTCAAATGAGATAAAAAATCCCGCTAGGATATGAAATTAAAATCCAATTAATGGCAAAATAAAATGTGAATATCAGCCAAAGAAAGATAAGAAAAAAACAAGTGGATAGGAAACTCGACCGAAAAGATATAAAGATGGATGATTTTCTTTTATTTGGGACTTGGGAGACCATCCAATACCTAGAGAGAGGGAGAGAAAGAGAGGGAGCGGGAGCGGGAGAAGTGAAGAAAGAGATACGATCGATGAAGAGATATACAGTATGCACCGTGTTTCACATACGACCTAGCCATGAGATCAGGTGAGATTGGATTCGTAAAATCAATATATATATATGATCTTCTAGATTTTTATATGGTTTAAGGGTAATACATATGAACGTGGTGATTGAAAATCAAATTGAATGATGGCAGGAACATAGATATGAATATGGTGAATTGGAATCAATGGTCTTCCAGACCAAGAGAGATTTCAAGATGGTTATCATTTGAAAGATCATCTTGTGAAGAATATCCTCCAGATAGCGAATTAGTTTTGTCCAGGTGAGTGTTATAAGACCTCATAAAAAATATTTCATCAAAAAGCCTCGACTCAATTTTTTTTGCTGCCTCATTAATCGCTAGGGATGGAAAGGATTAGGATATCCAAAATGTTTGGAATATCTGAATCCAGACACGACTTTTGAATATCCTGATCCAGATCCGTGGCTTCTGAATATTCGGACTTCAAATATCCGTCCAAACATCAAGATATCAGCGGATATTCGAATCTGGATTTATATTTCCCACGATGAGATTATAGAAGCATCTTCTTTCTAGACATTTCCATCATCATTTATTCTACGGTATCTCGGTGAATGAGCCTGTAAATCATTATCTACTTTAGATAATGATTTACAGCCTCGTTCATAGTGCTACCGTTGAAAAAAGAATAATAAAGATAACTAAAAAAAAAAGATTTTTCTAGAGCATCTCGAAGTGGGAGATATAAAAAAATATATATTTTAATCAGGTATGTTTTTGTTGTTCAAAGTTACATTCTTTCCACATGATATACTATTTCTAGATTAGCTTATGGGTGTGTATTGTTTACATAGCTAACACCCTCACTTCTATGCATTTCACACAATGATCATTCACTAAAACATTAGCTATAGTTATCCCTTAAGGAATCTCTTAACCTCTTACAAGTACAATTAACCTCTATAAATTAATAATGTTGGGACCATGAAATTTTATTAATTTAGAGAGGCATTAATTTATCGATAAATAAACTAATAATTATTAATTTATAGAGATATTTTACCAATTTTATAATTTGTTATAAAAAAATTCTATCTAAAAACAAATTTTTTCTTTATAAGCAATGTCTTTTTAAAACCAATTGCAAGTAGAGAAGCAAATATTAAGTTTAAAAAACAACACAAATTTTTTTCGAATAATAGAATCATATTTCATTAAATTTTTGACATATAGTATTTTAAATATATATCATAGTTATTCATATATGACATATATAAATTTATATCATATATATATATATATATTAAGTTAAATATATATATATATATATATTAATAAGTTTATACAATTATTAATTTATAATATAGATGAGACCATATGTTTACATGGGATTTTCAAAAAAATTATTATCTTATCGATTTATGTCATATTTTACACCGGTCCCAACTCGAGATCGACAGAATTTATTAATTTAGAGAGGTTATTAATTTATAGAGTATTAATTTATAGAGGTTTTACTGTATAACCAACATTTTTATCAAATAATTATCATTTTGTGACTTAACATCAATCAATAGCTCTCGTTTGGTCATTTTAAGTATGGTACACACCCATAAACTAGTATAGAAATAGTATGTCATGGTAAAAGAATGTAACTTCGAACAACAAAACATACATGTCTAAGATTTGTATTTTCATATTTTCCACGATGAGACTGTAGAAGCATCATTCTTTTTAGTCATTTCCACCATTCTTTCTTCTACGGTTTTTTGGTATATGAGCCTATAAATCATTATCTACTGTAGATATGATTTACAACCTCATACATAGAGTCACCGTTGAAAAAAAAATGATGAACATAACTAAAAAATAATTCTTCTAAAGCATCTCCTCGTGAGAGATATGAAAAAAGAAAAAGAAAAACAAATTTTAGTCATGTATGTTTTTGTTGGCCGAAATTACATTATTTCCACCCGATATACTATTTCTATATTAGCTTATGGGTGTGTTTTGGTTACATAGCTAACAACATCACTTCTATTCATTTAATGCTCATTCAATCACATCAAAAATAAAACACAATGCTCATTCACTTAAAACATCAGCTATAGTTATCCTTCAAGTAATCTCTTAACCTTTTACAAGTATAACCAATATTTTAATCAAATAATTATCATTTTGTGACTCAAAATCTATCAAGAGCTCTCTTTTAGTCCATTTAAGTATGGAACATACCCATAAACTAGTATAGAAATAGTGTATCAGGGTGAAGAATGTAACTTGTAACAACATAAACATACTTGCATAAGATTTGTTTTTTTAATATTTTTACGATGGAACTGTAAAAACATCTTCTTTTTAATCAATACCACCACTCTTTTCTTCTACAGTATCTCGGTGTATGATCATGTAAATCATTATCTACTATAGAGATACTGTTGAAAAAGAATGATGAAAATAACTAAAAAGAAAATTCTTCCAGAACATCACATCGTGGGAGATATGAAAAAAAAAACAAATTTTAGTCAAATGTGTTTTTGTTGTTTGAAGTTGTATTCTTTCCACCCAATATACTATTTCTAGATTTAAAATATTCATGATTTCGCAATAGTAAAGATACAAATAAATTTTACTATATGATCTTTTTATATTTTAGGAATGATAATGTCTTTTTTTTTGGATTAGAAAGGATAATATTTTGGTGTAAAGGTTTATTTGTGAGAACAAAAATTTTAAAAAGAACTAGGATATAAAGAGGAACACAAACAAGGAAGAACTTATAGCACAACACATATTTTAAGCCACCTCTACAACTTATGTAGACTCTTAACATTTCATCCCAACTTATAGACCTAACTTAGCTCTAAAAGAATTGTTTCAATGTTTGATACCTATGAGAGTACCATTTTTTTTTTTGCCAGCCTGAGTACCATTATTTTAAACATGGGATATTGCACATTAACTTTTGGGATTATTACTGAACTGGGTATTTATTGGACCAAAAATTTCAGATAAAGGGTTATTTACCTGGGCTTCAGTTTTAGGGTACACATTTACCCTTGTCTTCTACATCTTTTCCTCCTCCTCTCCCCAAGCGCAACCCACCTTTCTTTCCCCAAACCACAACCCTTTTTTCTGACGACAACCATCATCTCTTTTCCCAACCACAACCCTCTTTTCAATTAATCAAGTGTTGAATAAAGAAAACTAAACCCTAGATAATATAGACTAAACCCAAGGGTAAATGCGTAACCGTCGGAGAGAGGTTTTCATGGCCGGAAATGCTATTTCTCCATTCATCTTTAATTCCAGCAATTTATCTTTAATTCCAGCAATTCATCTTCTATATTCTTTGGAGATCATTTTCTTTTGCCTAATTGAGTTGAAATTTGATTTAATTCAGAGTTTAGATTTTTGTTTTTTTAGTTAGGCTGCTGCAGTTTTGAAGGGTAAAATGGTCCTTCCATGACAAAAGTAATGCCTAAAACGTGAGTCCCGACGATCTGTCCTAAATCTATAATTTTTGCTGAAATAAAGCCCAACCCGGTAATTGATTCTTTAACGGTTTCAAATTTGGACCATTTATGCATGCTCCGGGAGGTGTGTCAAGAAAAATCTAGTCTCTTTGAACCTGTCAACAATCACCCAAAAATAAACCTTTTAGAAAATAATAAAATATGTTATACGAATTCCATTTTTTAAGTTAAAAAAAAAAGAGTTTATAATATTTCTAAACAAAGTTACGAATAAATCAATGAAAAATGGAAGAATATCCCATGAGAATCTCAACTCCGCACCATTGGAGAGATTGGCCTCTTCTTCCCACACCTCTCTCTCTCTCTCTTCTTCTTCTTCTTCTTCTTCTTCCTTCTTCTTCTTTCAGCTTCACCTGCATCAGCACATATTCCAATCTCTTCTTCAAATTTAGATCCTTTCTTTCTTCAATCTCTGTATTCAATTCATCTTTCTTCACTCGAATAACGGATTAGAGATTCTCTCTACGTTACGGGTTTTAAATGGTGACCGTTTCTGGAGATTCATTGCAGATCTGAATAGAAGGATGATATGATCACAAACCCAGAATCTCAAAATCTGATTTTTATTCCGATTTGTTGATCATCATCATGTCGACGACTCATGGCGTGGAACATGTTGGTTTACCAACGAAAATGGAAGCTACGAAATCGAAACAAGGTTGTTGCAACCCGGTTAAGAAACCCGGACCGGTTTCAATGGATCATGTTCTCTTAGCTCTCCGTGAGACGAGAGAAGAGCGAGATTTACGAATCAGGAGCTTGTTCAATTTCTTCGATTCTGAGAATGTTGGTTACTTAGATTGTGCTCAAATCGAGAAGGGTTTGTGTGCGCTTCAAATCCCAAGTGGGTATAAATACGCTAAGGAGTTGTTTAGGGTTTGTGATGCGAATCGAGATGGGCGTGTTGATTATCATGAGTTTCGTAGATATATGGATGATAAGGAGCTTGAATTGTATAGAATCTTTCAAGCTATTGATGTTGAGCATAATGGTTGCATTTCTCCTGAGGGGCTATGGGATTCGCTCGTTAAGGCTGGTATAATTTTATTTACATGCTACAAGTTCTTTATGCTCTGAGCTTATTTTGATCAAGAATCAAGAATCAAACTTGCAGATCATATTGTTGTTCATTAGTTGTTAGATTATTGGAGTAGTTAGTCTTTAGCAGGAGAGTTATAGATTTGGAGAAGTTTGTACTATTTCTTGTGATGCAATCTTGGAAAGTAAATGATGAGAATGATAGTTACGGAGATTTATGGTTCGTTGATAAGATTGTGCTAATTTATATGTATGTATGATCATTAGTTAAGATGAGACTCTTTTGAACCCGAGTGGTTAAGTAAAACATAATTTGTTTATAGTTTTTGGTTATTTGAGTATATAATTATCTCAAACATCTATGAAGTTTGAGTATGTTGTAGTACTTATGAAGACTTCCTACTGGTGTGTATTGGTTTCATTTTGGTGTACCATAGTTAACACCCTCAGTGAGTCATTTCTGTGCATTTAAGAATAAGGCTTGTGCTCAAATCTTGTCTCAGTTCTACGCGTAGACATTGAAACTATTGACCACCACTTTTTTGTTTATGCTCTGTTTTCGTCCTATAAGCCACAACAGTTTCTATTTTGCAGGGATTGAGATAAATGATGAGGAGCTTGCTCGTTTTGTGGAACATGTTGACAAGGACAATGATGGAATTATAATGTTTGAAGAATGGAGAGATTTTCTTTTGCTGTACCCTCATGAAGCTACCATTGAAAATATATACCATCACTGGGAAAGAGTATGCCTTGTAGATATTGGAGAACAAGCTGTTATTCCGGAAGGCATCAGCAAACATGTAAAGAGGAGCAACTATTTCATCGCAGGTGGACTTCCTTAAATTGTTAGGAGCTTAGTTTCTCTGAACAATGTAAAATGATTTGGTTTTGAAGTTTTCTGACAACATAATAGTGCTGTCACAGGTGGCATAGCTGGTGCAGCTTCTAGGAGTGCTACTGCACCTCTAGATCGCTTAAAAGTTCTTTTGCAAATTCAGAAAACTGATGCTAAAATCCGAGAAGCCATAAAGTTGATATGGAAGCAGGATGGAGTTAGGGGTTTTTTTCGAGGTAACGGGTTGAATATTGTGAAGGTAGCACCAGAGAGTGCCATCAAGTTCTATGCATATGAGCTTTTCAAAAACGCTATTGGTGAATACATGGGTGAAGACAAAGCAGATATAGGCACAACAGCTAGACTTTTTGCTGGAGGTATGGCTGGTGCAGTGGCTCAAGCCTCTATATACCCTTTGGATCTTGTGAAAACTCGGTTGCAGACTTGCACAAGCCAAGCAGGTGTTGTTGTTCCCAGGCTTGGAACGCTCACCAAAGACATACTGGTTCATGAGGGTCCACGCGCCTTTTACAAAGGTCTTTTCCCTTCTCTTCTCGGGATTATTCCATATGCGGGTATTGACCTTGCTGCGTATGAAACATTAAAGGACTTGTCCAGGACATATATTCTTCAAGACGCTGGTAAAATCACTTAATTGCTATTCCCATTATGTCTGATTATGCTTGAACGTAAACTCATAAAACGTGGCTCGGTTTGGACCTCAGAACCAGGTCCGCTCGTGCAACTAGGATGCGGAACAATCTCAGGAGCTCTTGGAGCAACCTGTGTTTATCCTTTGCAGGTTGTGAGAACAAGGTAATTCCATAGCCTATATGCTTCTCCTGTTCTCTATCCCTCAACAAGCATATATCACTTCTTGTGGGCATTTGAAGTTATTTTCTTATATGAAATATATGTCACTGTCACACAGAATGCAAGCGGAACGAGCAAGAACCTCCATGTCAGGAGTATTCAGGAGAACAATAAGTGAAGAAGGTTACAGAGCACTCTACAAAGGGCTTCTACCGAACCTTCTAAAGGTTGTTCCTGCTGCAAGCATTACATATATGGTTTACGAAGCAATGAAAAAGAGTCTAGAACTTGATTGATTAGTGGTTTCACTTCATTTTGATATTGACGAAAAAACGGGAATAATAAAAGGAGAACCTCTAAAACTAGGTTATTTTTAACATACTTAATTCTTCTAAACATCATTTGTATGAGATAATACTATAAGATTCTTGTTTCCCCAAACCTTCAATTTTTTTGTCAAGTGTAGAAAGCTCTCTTTACTTTTTGAGTTCTTAGCTGAGAAATTTGTAGTGATGCTTCTTGACTTTTGCTTTGATGATTCCAATTGTGATCTATAAGGCAATATAAATAATAGAGGTTCCTTGTCTTGGGATAGATTTTGGTGTAGTGGAGAGTGAAAGCAAGTTAGGTAACGTCTTGTCATTTTGGTTTCAACTGAATAGAACATCTTCTCGTTTTGGTTCGGTATATATGATCATCAAGAAAATTGAGAAAGAATTCGACAATTTGTTCTGGGAACAAAAAAATGAGAAAAAGCTAAAGAAAAATCGGTAAATCACCTCATAGGATCTATCAAAATTCAACGTTGGTAGTAAATTAATAATGTCCATTACGAAGTGAGATAGACGAATAATTATTTAATATATGCTCCAATGACAACAAAGTGGACGTGCCGGAGTGGTTATCGGGCATGACTAGAAATCATGTGGGCTTTGCCCGCGCAGGTTCGAATCCTGCCGTTCACGTTTTGGGTTTTTTTCCGTGCACTTTGGTGTAAGAATTAAGAGCACATGTCCTTGCATCGCCGAGAGTCCTAGAGTCTAGAGAGAGCACAAGTAAAGAGAGTATTTTACTAATGATAAATTTGGAAAAAATATATATTATTAACGTAAAATACGCTGTAACCATCTACGAATATCATATTATTTAGCAATATAAATCACTACACATTTCGAGACTGTTCATGATTGTATATTTTTCTCCTTCACTTTGAGAACAACTAAGTTCAAGTGAAGGATTATATGGTTTAGACTTTTAAGTGTCACATAATAAGATAAGTTCAACTAAGTCCAAACGGCCTTGTTTATGAATACTATATGGTTTAGACTTTAAAGTATCACATAATAACACTTCATGGAGTAAGACAACTGATAAACACTGTTTAAGGCTACAAATAACAGATCTCTTTTTCCTTCTTATTCATTTGCAAGCACTATATCTTTCGATTCTCAAATTAATCTAAAATTCTTCAAAAACGTGAAAAGTCAAAGATTTTGAGAGATGACAAAAAAAAAAAAAAAGTTCGAGCCTTTGAGCTTAGTCTCAACACTACTCCTAAAACGTATTTTCCCTTTTAAAACCTTTGCTTCTTTTTGCACCGTTTTTCTCGTCAATATAATTAACGTTGTTACACTTCTCAAGAGAAAAAAAAAAATACAATTTAAACATACGATCAAAAAGCATAAAAGGAAAAGCTACAGTCAAGAGAGTATATATATGTATACAAATATTAATTAAGAAAAAAATATAGTAAGGGGAAGTGAAATTACGAGAAATCACAACTCATGCTTCTTTCTTTTCTTCTTTTGCTTATGCCTTTTACTCTGTTTCTCCTTTAGAAATTCTCTTTGTGGAAGGAGAATCTGGTGCTTGTCTTGTGGGTGAAATCTAAAGCTAAATGCCTTAGCTCCTTTGTCAATGCTGGTGCTCCACAGTAGAACACTCCTGCACACACCAAACCAAGATTCTTTAATCCTATATCACTTTTAATTTCTATATAACCTCGATCGAACATAGTAGAGAAGAAAGATGTGAACTTACCAACTTTGGAGTTAGGATGATCCATAGCTATACGTTTGTAAACATTTCTCCAATTAGGTTTAGCGAAATGGGACATAACTCTTGTTCCAGAGACTATGTCAACGCCGTTCTTTGCATGGTTTAGTGACTGAAGCATATGTATAAGTGCGGAACGAGCGTCTCCTTCTTCATAGACACTTGTACAATAATTATGCATCTCGATGACGCGGTTGGTATCTCGTTCCGCGACTTCGTTCATGATGTTCTTGAACCAATCGAAAGAGCCTTGCTCACGGGTAACCCAATAGAAGTAAGCCCTACGTGTCCTGAAACTCTCTTTCTTGTTTCGTTGTGGTTCGCTTGTTCCGCTCTCCATTCGGTTGAGTTGGGCTTGTTCCTTGGCCTTGATGTTGTTAACAATGTCTTTGACGATACTGATCATTGGTGTGGCTCCAATTCCAAGACCAACCAGTAGAACCACCTCGTACTTCTTGTAGTCTTGTGCTGGTGCACCGTATGGACCATCGATCAAGACTTTCGGGAAGCTGTGAAGTCAGGGTGACTACTATTAGCCAAAGAAAATGAAAGAGACTAACGAGATGGAATTGTTTAGCAACAAACTAAAATATCCTGGTTATAACCAAATATTACGTCAAAAATAAAAAAAAAAATAAAAAAATCTAAACATGTCTCTCTTCATAATCGAATTAACTAACATGCATCTTTTTTAATCTGATATATCTTTCAGCGTTAGTTAGATCAAATAATGTAAGACTATTTTTTAATTACGTATATACCATATTTCTAGTTATTGCTATGTTCACTTTCTCTTGTGATTTATACGAAGATATATCATGAGGTACAAACAAACTATAAGTAGTAATGGTTAAATTTTTTTTATTACTAGATAGTTAAAAATATTAATAGCACCAAAAAGAAAAACCTTATAAAGCCAAAAACAGTTTCAAATTGGAATTCTTAAATGAATAGAATAATCATGCTTATCCAAAACAAATTATTTTGGCATGCATGTGACCAAGTTAAAACCAAAACTAAGTCGAAGAATATATGCAAGTATATTCTTACACCTGGATCTATACATATCTACATGTGATGTGTGCCCTCAAAACCTAGATAGGAAACGAAGACCATTTAAAAAGTCAGCATCTCTTTAATAATTGTTTTTATTTAGAAAAAATGGGAACTTGATAAAGTAAATAAACCATATTGGCAACATAATTGAGGTGATGCAAAATATGTATTTTAAAAACGTAGAATGTTGACATTGCCTAATTAATTATCCGATCACCTTGCAATTTGTTTTAAGGAAAACTTTGAGAAATAAGATATTGCAACCCAAAGATTTACGCGGTCACAAAACACATGGAGAAGCAAAAACATCGTGCTTGCATGATACATATAACCAAATAATGCGTCTCAATCACCTATATAAAATAGTGATATTTGGTTAGGTACATAGTTTGTGTTTTTAGTTGTGGTCTCCCACACCACTTTATTATAATGTATTAGGTACATTGGTCTCCCACACCAATATACTCAACAATGCTTTTCCTAAGTGGATATCACGATTCACGATGATGCATCCGCTCAAAAAACCTTCTAGAACCTATCTTCTATTTAGCATGATTTAGTCATTTACGTGTAGAAGAAATAATTAAGATAACGACGCATGGATCACATTTTTCAAGATATAGTGGTTAGGATTTTTACTTACTCGGGATTATTTGCACCATGCAACATGTCGGCTCTGAGCAGACCACTAACTCCTGCCGGAGGTGGCTTACACACCTGAAACATCACACAAAGTAATTAAAACCATTCATATCAAACTCTTTTAACTTCTAAAACATATTCCTTATTTAGAGACTTTTTAGTAATAACCTCAGAAAAGACTCCTTTGAGAGCCCTTGTCCAATCCCCAAGAACTCTAATGTGAACACTTAAGTAATCATCTTGTGGTGCAGATGTGATTGAAAATGGATGCCTACATTGCATTATGATGAAAACTTATTAGGTATGTGTAAAAAATATGAAGTTATCGGTTTGGTTTGGTGCGTACCATTCAAATGGAGAAACAGCAGCACAGTTAACAAACATGTATTGACCGCTCTTGTATTTGAAGTTTTGAGGCCTTGACAAGTGAATTGCCAAAACGTTTCCTGGATAAACTGCTACTTTCCTAATAGTCACCGCTTTGATGCTCGACCTGAATGCTCTTATCAACCTTTCACACGCGTATAGAATCACTGGTGCCACCAAATACATCCATGTCTGAAATAATTTTCATGATGACCAAATTATTTATCTTGTGATGATTCAAAGAAAGGAGCTAAATTTAAGTTAATGTACCGTTTTGTTGTGCCAGTCTTTGGTGAGATACAAGTAGTATCCATGAGCAACAAGAAGAATGTAGACTATGACAAACAAATGATGAGTGTACCAGAAGGCATTGAAGCTAGCTAGTTTCTTTAATGGTCCTGGAAGATAGTTTAGCTTCCCTCTTCTGAACCAAGGCGTGGCTAGTGTGAATGCAATTGCCATTAACAAAACCATTACGAGTCCGGTGATACCTTCCACCGAGTTTACAAAATGCCAGTAGCTCTTTGGTTGCTCATCCCCGAAAAACTGCCTTAAAGGCCTATATGCCTCTGGAGTTGCTTTTAGTAACCGCGGGAAATCACACGCCAAATGTGCCCCGGCGTGCATAGTTACTCCAACTATAATTCCCACAGCTATAACCTAATGTTTTAAGCATCGGTTTATCATAAGAAAATGCTGAAAACAGAACAAGTTTTAAGATAAGTTTGTTTTTGTTGTTTACCTTGTGGAAGTTGAGATTGTCATCAAATGGGACAACAACACCCAACCTGGTCTTATTCCTAAGCCATGTGATGGTGTTTCTACAAACAGGTAAGAGAATCAAAGCCATGTTCAGCTTTAATGTTTCTGCTGCACCTTTGGCCATGCACACACAATCTCCCATCACTGCATACACAGGGCTACGCTTGTACTGGATGTATTTGTAGGTGAAGAGGATAGCCATAACTATGAGCCATAGTACTATAACCCAACATCTTTTCCAGTTGTCTAACACGAAGAATCTAAGGCCACGGTACCATCGCTTCAATGGATTGCGGTTAAACGTCGGCTTAAGCCTCTGACTCATCATATGGCTCAGATTCTTTCTCTCCCCAGTACTTGTTATCACAGACTGTGTTGCCGCTTGCAAAAGCAGAGTCTCAAGACTCTCCAACTGTTTCAAGATTCACCACAAATGCTTCAGACTCGAGCCATAATATGGTAAATTCAAGCTAATTACTTACCATGATGTATCCTATATTGTCTGGATCCAGCTCTTCCATGATCAATGCTGCATACTCATCAGCTCTCTTCTGAATTGTAGATAGATTATTCGCAGAAGCACTAAGAGTGATAATCTGTGAAACAAAACAACAAGATAAAAGCAGAGTTAACACTGAAACAGAGCAGAGATAACTTATAAAACTCTGTATATTTACCTCTCTAACTTCGTCTTCTGTTAGTCTACCATCAGCATCTTTATCCACCCTGCATTTTCATAACTTTCAGATTCACATTCTAGAGAAAGAGAAAGCAAAAGAAACAAAAATCGGAAACCGAAAACAGTACATGTCGAAGAATGTTTTAAGCCGAGAATCGAAGCTTTGATCATTGATCTGTTCCCAAAATTCCTTTAGTTGATCTCCATCAATCACTTCCCCTGTTATATTCCTTCTTCTAGCCAATGCATCAAACAGTTCCAAAGCAAAATCCTTTGAAGTCATCCCTACATTACCAAATTTTCATTCAAACTTTCAAATCAAATTCTGTTACAAAAAAAAACATTCAAGATTATAACATTAGTCTTTACCTATGCATTCACCGAACTTAGTCCGGAGAAGTAGTCCACCGGTAGTCGCGGTGATCTGATTAAACCGCTTCTCCACGGCACTCCAGCCCGCGCCACCATCGGTTTTACTAATAAACTTAAGTCCCTTCAACGCTTGCGTCGCGGCGGATTTAGTCCGGTCTAACTTAGCCGGTCGAGGTGGTTTTCTCCCACCAACACCACCAGAAACCGATGTCAAACGCTTAAGCTCATGAGAAACAGACGCTAAACGCTTCACCACCGTTGTTTTCTTCTCGAGACGGTTCCGTTTCAGCAACGTAAGCTCTGGACTCTCTTCAACGCTAGATCCACCTTCCATTTTCAAGCTGTGTACAGAGACTCTGTCGTCTTGTACATCTACCGTGAGGTCCACGTATGGCGCCGCCGTACGTGTTCTCTGACTGTTCTCCGCCGTGAATCTGGAGTTCGCCGGCTTTTTATAGATCGGTGGTAATTGACCACCGCTCATTGGACCGCTGTTTCCGGCTTCTGCGTCAGAGTGATAGCCTCCTGACACTTCAAAACTCACTCTATTCATTTTTTCAACACTCTACCTGAAAATTTCTCCTCGCCGTCTAAAGTCACCGGTAAAGTAAATCAAAGAATGTGTAATTTAGTAAGTGGAAGAAGAAATTCAAAACTAGTTATGGAATCTCTCACTAATTCAGAGGAAATTTTTGTAAACGCAGAGTAAACATTTTCCCGAGAAAATGAGAGAAATTTTCCGGGAAAATATTCGATGTTATTCTTCTCTGTGAAAACTTGTGGATGTTATTTTGAGAAGAGAATGAGAAGAAAATGGATTTGTATAAATAGTGAGAGGAGAGACGAGTAAAAGAATTTGAATAAAGAAGAGAGACGTGGTCGGACTTGGCCCACTAAATTTGTCATCTGTGATGCAAAATATTTAACAAATATCAACTAATTGAGGTTGTAACGTGCATTTGTAATGCAAATACATTGAGAAAAAACAAATATTATAATATAACAAAGTTGAGTTTTTTTCTCTAATTTTTTAATTGAAGAATTGAAACAATAGTCCACTGTTTTTTAACAAGTCCATAGCGAATGTTTGAACTTATGTTTAAAAAAATTATTAGTTGGAAGTCCAAAGAATTATGAAAACAAACTGTATTTGATCAAAAAAAAAGTACAAATTGCTTTTTTTTTTTAAACAGCCCATAGAATATGGAGGATTCATCTTCATATGACATATATATATACAACTAACCACATATTATCAACAACAATCAAATAGCGATAATAGCTGTGAACTTTTTTAGCAACGAAATATCAAACACATATTTCATGAGTACAACCATGTTTTAGAGATGAATTTCATACGACATAAAAAAATGTTATAGTAATGCTTATGTTAAATAAAGAAAAAAAAATCATGATGAAAGTGTAACCATTTAAGATATATGTTTTACTAGATATATCATATATGTAACATATTTTAACGAAGATGTATGTAGAGTACTATGTTCATAAAACTCCACAAATATTACAGCAGTTAGAATTTAGATTCATCGAGAAATGAAATTTATGTTGTATCGCATTTTCATGATCTGTTTAAAAGTTATGAGCTAATATATATTATTGGGCTGTGGAAAACCAACTCAACCTCCCATTAGTAAAATATTATGTATTTTGGGTTAAGTGGCCAATTCTGCCCATATTTCGTTTTGGGCTTATTTCTAATAAGTCTCACATTAGTTAAATTTGATTTATAGATTAGAATTAGATAGTTATTTTTTGTATCTTCTAATGTGAGACTGATTTACAAAATATTTATATATTTACAATCCCTTTTTTAGTATATTAAGAAATAAATAATGCCATTTTAAATATATACATTTAAAAAAAAACATTAAGTTCAATACTATTACCTTTTATCAGATACATATTTAATGGAGAGTTTATTATATTTCAAATAATTTCATCAAAACCCCACCACCACCAGTGGTGGATATCGGGAAGCTCGTGTACAGCATCGGAAAATGCATAAAAGAACTGGAAAAAATTTACAGACTTTAGCGGAATGATCAACAAAATAGTCGACTTAAAGTTCCTGATTGATAAAGAGGTTTACGAGATCTACCGGCATAACAAGAAGAAAATCCTGAGATGAAGCACTAGCCACCGCGGCAAAAACTAGTTGGAGTTTCTAAATCTGACCGATGTTTTGGGTCTCTTCTCCCGAATACATAGTGAAGCTAGAGTCGATAACTTTGGGGCAACAAAGTCTACTGATCTGAGTAAATCAAAACCAACACCGGAGATTCACTTCCGCGGCACACGAATCTCTTGACCGTCACAAGTTGGATCTTGAATCTTCAGGCCGGTCAAGACAAATCCTAGACGGCAAAATCTAGACATATTCGTGAAGACCCGCCATCTTCAACGAACAAGTTCTATGTTGCCGAGAAGTTTGAAGAGACGCGGTGCACATCCCACCTAGTCGCCTGTCTTCTTCCGCTGTGAATAAGTAACTAGCAAACGCATCTCCGCCTTTATCGCAACTCCTTAATTAGATCTCTCCGCCGTCTTTGAGCAATCGCAGACCGTTTATTAATCAATAATAAGTAGCAAAAGAATACTTGTGTATTTTTCTATTGTCTGGTTTTAATTTTCAAAAATTTAGTAAATTAAGACAAAACAATACTCCTAGAAAAGTACACGCGTATTCTTCCAATCGTACGTTAAAAGCTCGTGAATTCACATTTAACATGCATGAGTACGATTTGGGTAACCAATAAATTGACTCTATTTTTGTATGTCTTTCTATTTTTCTTCACATGGAAAGAATTTCCCAACGAAAAGTTAAAGGGGAGACAATTAGGAACACTAAATTGTCACTGTTAGGCTCTTAAGCTTTAAATTTGGAAACCAATTTCATTTTCTCTATTCTGGATCTTTGGATTGGGACCGTTTTCTTTGTTTCCGTGTGCAACTTGAGCTTCTCTTTCACCACCAATGTGCTGCGTTTGGTCTTTAATTTATTTTCCCACGTTATGTGTTTTCAACATTTGTTGATTTTATGGGGTTATCAAAACGCAAACGTGATTAAAACCGTAGCCAAACAGTCCCTTACTTCGTTTATATAAATGAACCAAGAATAACCGAATAACAAAAAAAAAAAAAAAAAAGTTGCCTTGACGTGTCATCTTACTCCATCCCTTCCTTTTGCTTCTTCTCCTTTACTTCCTTTTTTTTTTTTCCATTTTCCTCTAAAACAATAATTCTCATCATTTTGTCACAAATCGGAGAAAAATCTCACCGGAAACTTTTTCTGATCACCGACGACGACGACGACGACCATGGAGGTGTTATCTACTTCCTCACCACTAAGGCTTCACTCACGCCGTCTCCTCTCTTCTTCATCTTCTTCTTCTTCACATGTCACCTCCATCGCCGCTTCTTCACTTTCTTCATTCGCTTCTTCATATCTCGGAATCTCCCTCTCCAATCGGACGATCCACCGCTTCTCCACCACTCCGACGAACTTCCGACGATTTCCGGGAAGAAAACGGAAGAAATTCACTCCGATTTCAGCGGTTTTCGAACGGTTCACCGAACGAGCGATCAGAGCTATAATCTTCTCTCAGAAGGAAGCTAAATCGTTGGGGAAAGACATGGTTTACACTCAGCATCTTCTCTTAGGTTTGATCGCTGAGGATCGTGATCCTCAAGGTTTCCTTGGATCCGGTATCACCATCGACAAGGCTCGTGAAGCTGTTTGGAGTATTTGGGACGAAGCTAATTCCGATTCGAAACAGGAGGAAGTTTCTTCTACTTCGTATTCGAAGTCGACGGACATGCCTTTCTCTATCAGTACGAAACGAGTCTTTGAAGCTGCGGTTGAGTACTCTAGGACTATGGATTGTCAATATATAGCACCGGAGCATATAGCCGTCGGACTCTTCACCGTTGATGACGGTAGCGCCGGCAGAGTCCTCAAGAGGTATATAGCTCACCTTGAATTGTTGCAGAAAACTACGATTTCCATAGATAATTGACTCATATAATGTTGAAGATGCTGAAATTGGATGATCAACAGATTATTTTCTTTGTATAATTGTATTTTGATCTTGAAATTTGTTTGTGTGATTGATATATAGATTGGGAGCAAATATGAATTTGCTCACAGCAGCAGCGCTCACAAGACTTAAAGGAGAGATTGCTAAAGATGGAAGAGAACCATCTTCTTCATCTAAAGGGAGCTTCGAGGCTCCTCCTACTGGTCGAATTGCTGGTTCTGGAGCTGGTGGAAAAGCGAAAGGTAATGTTTTTATGGATATTATGTTCTCTTTATTCGTTCTGTTGAGTTTGAGAAGAGAGATACTGATAAAACGTTAACCAAATTTGTGTTTATCAGCGAAAAATGTACTGGAACAGTTCTGTGTGGATCTGACAGCACGTGCTAGTGAGGGTCTTATTGATCCTGTTATTGGTCGGGAAAAAGAAGTTCAGAGAGTCATCCAGATACTTTGCCGCAGAACTAAAAACAACCCAATTCTTCTTGGTGAAGCTGGTGTTGGGAAGACTGCCATTGCTGAAGGACTAGCAATTAGTATTGCAGAAGCAAATGCTCCTGGATTTCTCTTGGTGTGCAACTGCATCTAATCATATGAAATTCTTTTATCTGAAGTTGGTCAGCCGTGTACATGACCAGTTTTATGTTTTTCTATATGTAGACGAAACGCATCATGTCCCTGGATATAGGACTGCTAATGGCCGGTGCAAAAGAAAGGGGAGAACTGGAGGCGCGGGTCACTGCTTTGATAAGCGAGGTTAAAAAATCAGGTTAGCGATCTTATATCTTAATACATCAAAGACTGTAACATTAGCATGGCACATTTCTAACAGTTTTTTTTTTCTTACTTTTTGTTCTCTCATAGGTAAGGTCATTCTCTTCATAGATGAAGTGCACACACTTATTGGGTCTGGTACAGTTGGAAGAGGGAACAAAGGTTCTGGGCTTGACATTGCCAACCTCTTGAAACCATCACTTGGAAGAGGTGAACTTCAGGTACGGATACTGAATGAATCGATGTTTTGCTGCTTTTACTTGTGCATGAGAAAGAGTACAACTTTGGGTTATTCTCAAAGATTTGAGTGAAAATGAATGCAATTTTTTGGGAGTATATGGTGCTAAAGCTTGCTCTAATAATCAACCATTTGCAGTGCATTGCATCCACAACTCTTGACGAATTTAGGAGTCAGTTTGAGAAGGACAAAGCCCTTGCAAGGAGATTCCAACCAGTATTGATTAACGAGCCAAGCGAGGTTTCTTTTCAAACCAGTGTTTCCTATCTTATTAACCAACCGACACCTGTTTTCTTATCTAGTATATTCATCTTAACGACATTTTAGGAAGATGCGGTGAAGATTTTGTTGGGCCTTCGTGAAAAATATGAAGCCCATCACAATTGCAAATATACTATGGAAGCCATAGATGCCGCAGTGTACCTTTCATCACGATATATCGCTGATAGATTTCTTCCAGATAAAGCTATTGATCTCATTGACGAGGCAGGAAGCAGAGCTCGTATTGAAGCTTTTAGGAAGAAAAAGGAAGATGCAATCTGTATCCTATCGAAGCCACCTAATGATTACTGGCAAGAGATCAAAACAGTTCAGGCCATGCACGAAGTGGTAAAAGAACTAGACATTAGTCCTGCAGTGCTATTGGATGTTGATCATTTTTACCTATTAAAAGATTCAATATTTGTTCTGTACCTAGGTTCTCTCAAGCAGGCAAAAGCAGGATGATGGTGATGCCATTGCAGTTGAGTCTGGTGAACTAGTTGAAGAGTCTTCTCTGCCGCCTACAGCAGGCAACGATGAGTATGACTTCCTTCTTTTACAAATTTAGGTCTTGAGGGGAAACCTTCAAAAAGTTGTTTTAAGAACACACATGAAGGAACCTCCATAACTGTAGTTTGATTATGCTTTCAGGCCTATTCTGGTGGGACCTGATGATATTGCAGCCGTTGCATCGGCTTGGTCTGGAATTCCAGTTCAGCAGATCACTGCAGATGAAAGAATGCTTCTTATGGGTCTAGAAGACCAGCTTAGAAGCAGAGTTGTTGGTCAAGATGAGGCTGTAGCTGCCATATCTAGAGCGGTTAAGAGGTCCCGGGTTGGCTTAAAAGATCCTGACCGTCCAATTGCCGCTATGCTTTTCTGTGGACCAACAGGGGTTGGAAAAACGGAGCTTACAAAAGCTCTGGCAGCAAATTATTTTGGATCGGTACAGCTTCATTAACAACGTAATGCTGACAAATGATTTTGGTTTTTGAACCGATTCCTTCATCCCCAGTTTTTCATTGGTTATTGCAGGAGGAATCCATGTTGAGATTGGACATGAGTGAATACATGGAGCGTCATACTGTGAGCAAGTTGATAGGCTCTCCTCCCGGATATGTTGGCTTTGAAGAAGGTGGAATGCTTACGGAAGCTATCAGGAGGCGTCCTTTTACAGTGGTATTGTTTGATGAGATAGAGAAAGCCCATCCGGATATCTTCAATATTCTTCTCCAGCTGTTCGAAGATGGCCATCTAACCGATTCACAGGTTTGATGTCCTAAATTTACACTTCAAAACATTTACTGGTACCTGAGCTTTCTTGCTTCATCGAGAGACCTTTAGAGTTGAAACTCATCTTTGGATATTATTGATTTGTTTGCACATTTTTCCATGTTTTTGAAGTTTATATGGGCTCTGTTTCTGGAATCTGTTTACAGGGAAGGAGAGTATCTTTTAAGAACGCACTAATCATAATGACGTCTAATGTCGGATCATCGGCCATTGCAAAGGGAAGACATGGTTCAATAGGTTTTATCCTCGATGATGACGAAGAGGCAGCATCTTATACCGGAATGAAAGCTTTGGTAGTCGAAGAACTCAAGAACTATTTCCGTCCAGAGTTGTTGAACCGGATAGATGAAATCGTCATTTTCCGACAGCTCGAGAAGGCTCAGGTTAGTCATTTTCTCCACTTTTAACCTTTAAAAATGTAGGGTTGGGCATAAAAACTGAACCATACAATAGCAATAGCTTTATGCCGAACCAAAACAGAGACATTATGAAGTAGAGGTGGTTGATTTGTTAGTTTAATGAAAAACTTTAAACTCTGATTTTGCAGATGATGGAGATCTTGAACCTGATGCTACAAGACTTGAAGTCGAGGCTAGTGGCACTTGGAGTCGGTTTAGAGGTGTCTGAACCAGTCAAGGAGCTCATATGCAAACAAGGCTATGATCCGGCTTACGGTGCACGGCCACTCCGTAGAACTGTCACAGAGATTGTTGAAGATCCACTCAGCGAAGCCTTTCTTGCTGGGAGCTTCAAGCCTGGTGACACTGCTTTTGTAGTTCTCGATGATACCGGAAACCCATCGGTTCGGACCAAACCAGATTCTTCCACTGTACGAGTTACAGACAAAACATCGATCGCATAGTTTCACCATTGGAGGATTGTATATAAAGATTCTTTGATTATACTCACTCGTCTTATACCTGAATCTCAATTGCTTGTTGCAAACCTGTATATATAAAAGATACATAGTGATTAGTGCGAGCCTGCGAGGTAATTGTATTAAGTATTAACTATTAAATTATTAAAGTATTCGTTACTCCTCGTATAAAAACTATGCTTTAATTTTCTAAACGGAGTCATGCGATTGTATGGGCGAAAGAAGAGTTGCCAATGGCTTAACATGAAATTGAAGATCTTGAATTATCTGACATTAACCTCTTCTAGTATTTCCTCGATGATAAATTCTTATAGGGTTTATATAAAGTCAACTAATTTTTGGCTTGAAAAATCTCATGTACAAATTCTCAATACTCTTTTCTTTAGTTTCCTCTTTAATCCTTTATAAAGAAAAAAGTTGGAACCATTCCATTTCTACATTGATTTAAGCAACCACAGTCATGTTCCTACATTTCCCAACAGATGATTCCTATTATTATTTAAGAAAAAACCAAAGATTTACATAGTGGTTGATCCCTGATGGTATAAGCCGAGACCTTCGATGAAGAGGAATCGCTGCACGTGTTCTTTAGAGACACCACTCACACTGTTAGATAAGGGGATTCAGGTTTAGATGTAGCATACTAGCATGGACAAGAAAAACCAAAGCTCTCTATATTAGTTCACCGATAATATCCTTTAAGCCACTTCAACTTCTCCTTCTGTAAATAATCCATCATAGATTTGGTTAGCTTTCTGTAAAATTTGATCCCCATAATGTCAAATGCAGAGAAAAGGGAGACTAGGATGTCTAACCAGAAAGACGAGCAGCCATATTTGCCTGTTCATCCGCATCAGAGTTTAAATTCTATAAAGAAAAATGCCCACAATGGCACAAACTCGCATTAGAAAGAAGAAAAAAAAAAGCCATGTAGGAACTCTTGCTCTCAAGCACAAGACGAGAACTATGCGGTACTATTCATTTACAGAGAGAAAGAGATGCAAGTAGAAACATACCCTTAGTACTTGACTGATCTCAAAAGAGAGACATTCGTCGCTAAGTTGTTTTGCTTCCTTGTGGAGCTTCGAGAGTACCTCGTGGTTTACCTTCCATTGACCTTTCATCTATTGTTTCAGAAAGAATTGAGAAGGTGAGGAGGGAGAAGCACATATGATTCATTAAATCACCTTATTGCACAAAGATAAACGAACCTGCATACAGACTAGCTTGGAGTCAGTTTTCACTTTAATTTTCGGGTAACCTTTCTCAATAGCATGCTTCAAACCTAGGATTAATCCATGATATTCTGCTGCATTGTTTGTGGCAATTCCTAAACCTTGCCGCATTTTACAAATCTGTTTTTGAGAAAATTGATATTAAGAAACAGAACTGCAGTCACTAATTAACAACCCGTGGTTCAAAAAGATTCATACCAAGCTTCCGTCCTCAGTTTTCAGTACAGCTGCAGCGCCAGCAAGACCGGGATTTCCTTTTGATGCACCATCAAACTCAATAATGCAAGTTTCCTACCACAAGAGGAGAAGGAGAAACAGATCAACTTAAGCAAAACATTCTGCATCCAGTTCATTGGAATTATGAAATATGGTATATACAAACATATCACAACACTCACATATGAGGTATCAGCAGATGGCTTCTGCTTAGCAAGCTTTTCCAAAGGATTAACAACTGACATGGAAGCTGAAGGAAGTTGATCCTGGGAAAAATGAATACACATGCAATGAGCTTAATCCTTTTTCTCATAATCATTAAACTTCAGCTAGTTCTTCAAACTACAACCTAAGAGTACAAAAATCCTTGTTCTTATGGCTTACTTTTTTCTTGTCTTTAGTTTTATCTAAAGACTTCATCAAGGCAATTGCAGATCACAATATAATCTCACCTGGAAAAGACAAGGTGTAAGAGCTCCAAACATATCTTCTTTTAAGTCTGAAGCTCTAAAAACATAGAGTGGTTTCTTCAGCCCAACACTAGAAAGATACTCCTCCGTCTTGTCTTTAAGCAACGAGTATCCCTTACCCTTATAAACGCTAACTGGAAGATCATATACCTGCCATCGAAACAAAAAAAAAAAAGCAGCAGCTTCTGTTATTATCTTATACCATCTTAAAAAAAGTATTTATATACAAAAGATTGTAAGGTAAGATGAATTCACCGAAGATCCAACTTGAGCTTGACAATCAATGAAATCTTTATAAATTCCAATAATATCACCCTTCCGAACAACGAAAAAGGCGTCTTTCTCTTTATCCGAATCCGAAACAGAAACAGGGCTTGACATCTTTGATTTGGCAGTCTTTGATCTTGAGGAATAGCAATGAACACCAGACAGTCCAAGTGCAGTCACACATGAAGGCTTTAAACTAGATTTTAAAGACATATAGAAGCATTGATTCCATGGAATGTGGGAACTGACGTAGCTGGACTTCTTAAACAGCCTCAAGGAAATGTATGAACGCGCACGGTTCATTACAATGTAGTTTATACAGCACTGAGATTTATGGAAGAAAAAGGACACAACTTTAGATAACTACAGAGAGACAAGAACAACTGTAGGATTTTATATTGCCATTGAACACTAAAACAAGAATCACAAGTTTAAGAGTTTTACACTTTCGTACAAGACCACTAATAAGAATACCAAGTGGGACAATCGAAAGAGAAGAAGAGACAAAATACCAGAGAGAGTTTTTTTGAGGTGGGAGAAGCTCGCCGGAGACTTCTGTTTCTAGTCGGCGTTGTGATTGGAGTTGTTTGAGCGGTGTTTCCGGTGCCGGAATTGGAAACAAAGTGGGCCAAATTTTGGTCTTTTTAGAATTTTAAGGAATTTGAAACGACGTCGCTATCAAACCCTAACCCCTCTATAACTAACGATGTCGTTTAAGAGAAACATACATACTTGAGATAAAGCCCATTTACCACGTCGTTTGTAATCGTAGTGTGCCAGAAATGGAACAAGAGGCCAATTTGGGTCTTTTTGGGTATAGTTTCAAACTATAGTGTTGTAGACTATATCTAATACAATGGGAAAAACGGTATACTTTTTCAAGAGAAGTATCGCATCATATCAGATAGAATTCATTCTTTGACCTCAGTCCATATCTCTATAAAATAAAAGTTTTATTCCTATTTCTCTCCAAATCAAAAGTTTTATAGCTAAATGTCCTCGAATCTGGGTTATATCGGTATGTGCTTTATACCCAAAGTAAACCGAATACCAAACCACTAAAATTTGATTCTCAACTGAATTAAAACATGACCCATCCGTAAATGCTCCGATATCATCTTCTTCTTCACCCGATTCTTCAAACAACAAAAACAATTTTGGAAAATTTGATATCAAAATTACAAAAGCTCATTGGAGAAATTCATTGTAATTAACCAATAATCAAATTCGATGGTAATAAACTTACAACATCCTCTCCCTATAGTCACCAAATCCATATCAGTTTAATCGCCGAAATTCTTAATCGACAACGACTGCAATCCTCCACATAAAGCCACGCCGTCGAACCTCCATTCTGTAGCAGAGTAAACACCTTGGAACTATCCTAGCTTCAATGTTCTTAGCTTCTCAAACTTTTGACTCGAGGACATTAAGCTATAAAACTTTCGATTCGGGGGGAAATAGGAATAGAACTTTGATTTCATGGAGATATGGACCGGTCAAAGAATGGGCTCTATCTGGTATGATGTGATACTTCTCGTGGGGAAATAAACCGTTTTCCCAATACAATGCGATAGTTCTATAGTTTGAAAATACAAAAACAATTGTTTTACACAAAAAAAGCTCTGACAAACTTTCAATTTCAGATAAAATATATAAAATATATATTAAATTATATATATATATATAACGATCAAAATCTATCCCAACTATCTTCATGCGACATTTTTTAACCAAAACTCTGACTCATGCATTTATCTACCCGAATTCACACAAATTTTAAAAATAAATCCGAACAATGTAATTGTTAGCCAATTTCAACATAGTTTTTTTTTGTACTTGTTAATGTCGATTAGAATTGTTAAATCATAATTATCTGTCCTTTTGTATTTGAATCATTCTTTTTATTCAATTGGCTAAATGTTATATAATTTAGGTTTATTACATTATTTAACGAGTATGTGTTGAAATTGGCTAACAGTTACATCGTTCATGTTTGTTATTTGAAATTTATGTGGGTTCGGGTTGATAAGTGCAGGGGATCAGAATTTGGATTTTAAAAAGCCGCATGGAAATAGTTGGGGTTGATATTGGTCGTTTTCCCATATATATATATATATATATATATATATATATATATATATATTATATATATGTAAATTTATATGATTATTAATTTATGATATTAACGGGATAATATATTTACATAAGGATTCTAAAAAAAAAACTATTTTATCGAATTTTGTCAATTTTTATACTTGTCCGATTTAGGACAGAAGAATTTTATTATTTTATAGTGTTTATTATTTTATCGAGGATTAATTTATAGAGGTTCTACTTTGAGATTCATATAAAGTCAAACATATCTTCAAATTTAAAGGAAGAATTTTGGGAAAATCCTAGAAAAAACCTCCAAATTAAAACATTTTCCCAACTAAAACCTCAAACTTTTTCCGTTCCCATATAAAACCTTCAAATTGAATTTTTTCCCAATTAAAACCTCCACCTTTTTTCGTTCTCAAATAAAACCTCCAACTAATTATTTTTTTCTAAAAAACCCTTTAAGTCGTCAAATTTATGCCTGATCAATGATTAACTAACAGTAAACGGCTTTTAACGACATGTTTTCCGTTTATTTAGTTATCAAAATTTACATGTGTTAGTTACAATAGAAAAGATGAAAATCTTAATTACGAACCCTAGAATACATTTTCTCTAATTTTTAGGGTTCACAAAAAATTTTGGAAACTAAATAAACGAAAAATAGATGTCGTCAACGACTAATAACTATTCCGAACAAAATTACCAGCGATCATTGGTCAACCATTGATCGAGCTCAAGTTTGACGACTTGAAAGTTTCTTTAGAGAAAATTAATTAGGTGGAGGTTTTAATTGGGAACGAAAAAAGTTGAAGGTTTTAATTGAAATTTTTTTTCAATTTGTAGGTTTTATATATATGGGAACGAAAAAAGTTGGAGGGTTTTAGTTGGAAAAATGTTTCAACTTGGAGGTTTTTTTCTGGGATTTTCCCAAAAAATTTTAATCTTCTCTTTATCTTTAATTTCTCTTAGTGTTAATGTAAAAGCGGATAATCAGGCACAAAAAGTTCGTACATACCCGCTTCATGTCACATATGTAAACAACATTCCCCGAAATGGATATTTTGAGCTCTATTTAATTTCGCTGACAAAAAAAAAATCTTCAAATTTAAATGCTAACAGATTTTATTTGTTTTTTGTCGTGAAACTGACAAATTAAGTACCATAATAAAAAGATTTGAATTAATAGCTGCCATATGTGTAAAGGTCAAACTTGCAAATGTTTTCCTTTTTTGGTAGTTTAGATAACTTCTCTAGTTACAATTTCTTTGATGTAAAATATATATAAAAGAACACAAAATTTGGAATTTATCGCACAAAATTCACAGTTTAGGTAATAAACTCTTATTTCTGAACTTTTAGTTGATAGCATTATAATGTTTAAGCGTTTAAAATTCTCCTTTATTTGTAGTGAAAATATGTGGTATCTTTGAAAATGATAGAATTCGTAAAATATAGTATCAGTGCAATCATTTGGGTTAGATAGCACGCCACAGAACATTCATTTTAGTTTGTACAATCTCATTTTTAAGGGTGAATATCTCAGAGACCCTCCTCGAAAGGCATTCCAGTGGCGTCCAACCATAAGTCTTTATTTATTAACTCTCCCACCGTAACCTTGATAACTTCCTTCAGATGTGTGATTATCTTGAACCCCTTCCACTAGACTCTTTGGCTTATATTTGCTCTCGGCCATTGTTTTGGTACTCACAATAGGATAGTCTGGACAAACTTCCAATGGTGATGTTATTCTAGGGAATCCATCCCATTAGATCAATCAAGCCACCCATAAAGCATTCCATAAACACAACCCTTAATAATTTACCCCAGGGTTTAAAAATATCATCGTTTTGTGATAGAACTACATTAATAAACAAAATATTTATTTTAACAACATTTTCAAGCTTTATTAATCCAATCTAAAAAAAACATGAATCAATCATCACTATAGTAGATTCATAGCTAATTATTTAATATTTTTTGTTTAAAATTTGAGTAAAATAATACAAACTACTCTTATTAGATTAAAAACAAAAATCATAACGAAGAATCTTATGATTTGATTATGTGGTCGATTTATAAATAGAGAATAACAGAAAAAATGCATCGAAAAAGTTTAGATTGGTGATTTAGAACAAGCTGATAATTAATTCTTTTTCTTCTCTAACCTTTTTTTAAAGGAGTCTTCTTAATTTATCATCTTAATGTAGTAACTTATCAATAAATTAATTATCAACTTAATATGATAACTTATTAGAAGCAGCCAAAGACTCTAAGTTATGGTCTTATGTTTATTTCTATTTGTTTAGAATCTCAACTTTGAATCTGTGAATTTTGTTTGTCAATTTTTAAAAATATTTACTTATGTTTTGCTTATTTTTTGCTTACTTTTGATCAATTTTTTCTCTTGATTATTTAAATTATTTCAATAATCATAACATATTGATGGATGTGTAGTCACTATAAAAACTTTGCATCGAAATTTATCTAGATTATAATTTTAAAAAATTCATAAATTATATTGTTGTATGCATGGACTTCTTGTTGGAAAGGGGTAATTATATTACGTACCAACGGTTGCCGAATCGAAGGTTTTGAAACCATCCTTTGCATTCAAACTTCCGGTTAAAATTGTAAAGTCTTGACCATCTCTTACAAAGGTTAAATTTGTTTTTGTTAGACCAATGTTGACGATCTCGTACTACACACACTCTCTTTTCACGTATATAACGTATCTTTTTTTGCTATTCTCCGGGGCAGTAGCTATTGCTTCTTTCACCGTTTTGTTGTTGCATGTGTCGTCTTTGGCAACAACAATATTGGCTTTACTTTTGAGTGAACAACATAGAAAACTTAATAAGCAATTAAAAAAATATTTGTTTCTTTTCAACCAACGACATTTACTCTTAAGAATATTTAGGCATTTTGGGCTCTACATCTAGGATATTTTCATGCGCCTACTCATATCGGATTGGATAAATGTATTATTATATTCATTCTTTTTAAGCTTAATGCAAAATATGTTTAATATTGTTAATGACATTATATTTAAAGGAACCTTAAAAATATATGTTTGCACACTGTATTCTTCATAAATTTGATGCAAAATATTTATCAAATTAAAATAGATTTTTAAAAAACGAGAAAATAGTGTTTACTAAAAACCACAACATTCTAAGAACACACATTTAAAAAATATGTTTTTAACCATATAGCAGAGAGAGAAATGATATATCATCATGAAGAAAATGTTGATAAATTTATAGATACACAAAAGAATACATAAATCTTTCAATAGTTAGATTAAACAAAACAAACAAATTAGGGTGTGTTTTTTTTTATTACCTCGGTAGAATCAAGATCCGTCACCAAGACGGGAAGCGGAGCATATCGACGGTTAGAAGGGAAGATGCTATTAAAAGAAGATGAACCCCCATTATTGAATGTTGCTTATCTCTTCTATGAGTTCAAGACGGAAATAGCTAAGTTTTCACAATATAAAAAGTTTTAGAGTGGTCGATTCTGCTATATTTTGAATAGTTTGTGGATTTGTCATTTTCAGGCTATAAAAATGTAATATAACATGCGTTTTACCCGTTATATTTGGATTTATTCGGTTTTAATGGTATTTTCGTTAGATTTTCCAAAAAAAAAAAAAGCATTTTCTATGAGAATTCCTTGTTTTAATTTGGCTTTTAGTTTTAGTTTTGTACTTTGTTACTATTTCTACTTAACTATCGATTTGGCAAAAAAAAAAATTGATATAAAAAAATATACAGTTCAATAAAATTTGGTAATTTGACTAATTTCATAGAATTTAAGATTTTGAGGTAACGATTTTTAGGAGAGTCGAAATTAGGGCTTTTATTTAATTTTCTGCAATCTTTCTTCTTCTCCGCATTCTCATGGCCAATTATCCACCGACGGTGGCGGCGCAACCCTCAACGGCGGCGATTCCACTGCTGCACCAGCGACATCAATCTGAACGACGACGTGGAGAATTACCGGCGGTTGTCAAAACAGAGTCTACAACTATGGATATTTCGATCGGTCAATCTAAGCAGCCTCATTTTTTGAAATCCATAGACGAATTGGCTGCGTTTTCAGTTGCAGTGGAAGCATTCAAACGCCAATTCGATGATCTTCAGAAGCACATCGACTCAATCGAAAACGCAATTGATTCCAAACTCGCCGCTTCTTCCAATTTCCATCAGCCGTTGTTATCGCCTCCGCGGAACCATGCGTCTGTAGAGACCACCGTGAGTGTGAGCCAATTGTCTCAGGAGGAGCCTGCGGAGATTGTACCGGAGACGTCGAATAAAGCGGAGGGGGAACGTTTGTGTGAGTTGATGTGTAGCAAAGGTCTGCGTAAATATATCTACGCGAATATCTCTGATCGAGCTAAGCTAATGGAAGAGATTCCTTCAGCTTTGAAATTGGCTAAAGAGCCAGCTAAGTTTGTATTGGATTGTATTGGGAAGTTTTACTTACAAGGGCGTAGAGCATTTACTAAGGAGTCGCCTATGATCTCTGCGAGACAAGTTTCGCTTCTTATTTTGGAGTCTTTTCTTCTAATGCCTGATCGTGGTAAAGGGAAGGTCAAGATTGAGAGCTGTATAAAGGATGAGGCGGAGACGGCTGCTGTTGCGTGGAGGAAAAGACTGATGAGTGAAGGAGGATTAGCTGAGGCAGAGCAAATGGATGCAAGGGGTTTGCTTTTACTAGTTGCTTGTTTTGGGGTTCCTTCAAATTTTAGGAGTATGGATTTGTTGGATTTGATACGAATGAGTGGTTCGAATGAGATTGCGGGTGCTTTGAAGCGGTCACCCTTTCTTGTCCCTATGATTTCAGGTACCATGTTCTGTATCCACTCAATGAATTTCACTGCAAAGGTGATTCCTTTTTGTATAAAATCAATAAGCATTGAGTTCTATATTTGTTTTTTGTTAGCTTTCGAGTAGAATTGTATGTACCATGCAATAAAAACTAGGAGATCACATGGCATTTTAGAGTGCAATGACTGATTGAGCCAAATCCTAGCTAGAATCTAATCTGGAAAGAACTTGGAACTCATCAGTCATAACCATAGCTTTGATACAAAATTGTTGTTTGGGAGAACCAAACGAGATGCTATTTATTGCCTTGAAAGTAGTGTTTGCTGTGGTTTTCAATATTGCAAGTTAAAATCATAGGACTTTGCTGTTCAATAGTAATTACGCCATAAGCAATGCCAGCTTACTAGGGTTAATAACTGGTCCTGACACGATATTTTATTGGTCATAGGTATAGTGGAATCAAGTATCAAGCGTGGAATGCATATTGAAGCTCTTGAGATGGTTTATACCTTTGGGATGGAGGATAAGTTTTCAGCTTCTTCAGTCCTAACTTCATTCTTAAGAATGAGCAAGGAGTCATTTGAGAGGGCAAAACGGAAAGCCCAGTCACCACTGGCATTTGTATGAACCCTTCCCTTGCACATTATGCACCTTTATGAACTCTCTTTCCTCATCTGAATCTGACCATTGATATCTTTATTTCTCAACAGAAAGAGGCGGCTGCAAAGCAGCTAGCTGCGTTATCATCAGTGATGCAGTGTATGGAGACTCATAAGTTAGATCCTGTGAAAGAACTACCAGGGTGGCAGATCAAAGAGCAAATTGTTAATTTGGAGAAAGACACTCTTCAGCTCGACAAAGAGATGGAAGAGAAAGCAAGATCCATCAGTTTAATGGAGGAAGCGGTACTCGCCAAGAGAATGTATAACCAACAGATGAAACGTCCAAGGTTGTCACCCATGGAGATGCCACCAGTAGCTTCGTCATCATATTCTCCTATCTACCTTGATCGAAGCTTTCCTAGTCAAAGAGACGAAGATAGAGATGAAATATCAGCTCTTGTGAGTAGTTACCTCGGCCCGTCATCATCTTTTCCTCATCGCTCAAGTCTCAGAAGATCCCCTGAATATATGGTTCCACTTCCACCTGGTGGGTTAGGAAGAAGCGTATATGCATATGAACATCTACCTCCAAATTCATACTCTCCAGGTCATGGACAGAGACTTCCTCGACAGTACTCTCCGTCTCCAGTTCACGGACAGAGACATCCACGACCGTACTCTCCTCCAATTCATGGACAACAACAAATACCATTTGGTCTACAAAGAGTTTACAGACATTCACCATCTGAAGAAAGATATTTGGGTTTATCCAACCACAGGTCTCCTCGCAGTAACTCATCACTAGACCCCAAATAGGAGGAATGTAAATTTGTAACAAAGCTTTTTGTTTTTGTTTAAGGTAGTCATTTTTTCCTCACAACAGTCTCAAAATTTAATTTAATGTTTGGGGCTTAAGAATGCAAAAAATTTTGCTGTCTGTAATTGACATTTCAAATGCTAATGTTATTGCTTCACAGGTTTTACCGTTTTAGTCAACCTCAGATACATCAATATCACTATCTAAATAGACCTCTGGCTCTTCATCATCTGGATTCTCTTCATCTTCTGTCTCTGTTCCTTCTTGTTCTCTTTGCAGTGCTCGAGCCATTGCGGATTCTAACCTTGTGCTTACAGTTTCCCATGACACAAGCTTTTCCATGAATGTATTTATGTATTCAGCTCTTCGGTTCTGCGTAAAACACAACAAACATGAGACCATTGCTTTCAAATTTAGTGAAAAATTATTTGGGGTTATGATGGTACAATACCTCAAAATCCAGATAGTAAGCATGCTGTGTGGCACAATGAGGGAAAAAGAAAACTATGTCAGCAATCAAGAAACCAATCTTTTTAGGTGAAGTTCAGATAGAGAGAGAGAGATGAGTAGCATATATTATACCTCCCAGGTATCAATGGTGAGAAGTGGCTGCACATAAAGGACAGACCAAATGTGTGAGGAAATAAATATCCATAGTAGCCAACAACAAAGATTTTCGCGATATTGGAAGTTTAGGCACTTACAGAATAATCCCATACAAGCGGATTTACTGCATTGGGCGTCTTCACTATTACAAGCCTCTTGTCTTCCTCCTTTGGGAGTGGATTTACGGCATTTGCAACGTCAAGTCTATTCGCCTTATCTGCATCAATGAATCCCCAGAAGCTTACGTATGTAAGTAATTTGGGAGTATTCATATTTGACTAGGGAACAAAGTTAAAAACACTCACATGCTAGCCATGTCCAACCTGAACCAAAATTAGAAGCTGCAGCCGACTTGAACCTTTCCAAAAACTCTTCGAAAGACCCGAAATCTCTCTCTATTAATCTGAGGAGCTCTCCAGTTGGCTTTCCTCCACCTCCAGGTTGGATAGACTCCCAGAAGAACTCGTGGTTCCAAGCCTGCAAGCCCCTCATACATCTTTAATTCACATTCAATCAACCCATCTCACATTAAGAAACTTGCCACTATGACCAGTGGTCCTAATCTGATTAAAGATATGGATTGTCAGGTGGTTTGCCCACTTATCCTGGATGTTATTTCTTGTCCAATACAGTTCACAAGAAACTAAATGTGTCATGTCAATGCATGTAAGCCAAGTGATTTCTTGTTTTATTTTTGGTCAAACCAAGTGATTTCATGTAAACCAAGTGATTTCATGTAAACCAAGTGATTTCTTGTTACGTTCAAATTTATCTACCTATCTATGGAAATATTTCTACATGACCTGAAGATCTTCAACACTAACACTGCCACTTATACGAATACAGCGTACTTATGGGTTCCAGTCTACTTTATACTTTATTTTTCTTAAGAAAAACAGGTGGAAAGCAATATGGCATTTACCTGTGCAGCGTTGTTGAAGGCAGGAAGCATATTGCCTCTGTTGTATGAAAGAAGCACAACTTCTTCCAAGGACAGTGTATCTAGATCTGTGCCTACGATTTGCTTGTTCAGATTCTCTACGTAAGTTCTGTGATGTTTGCCCCAGTGATAATCCAAGGTTTCCCGGCTCATATGCGGTTCCAGAGCATCCTACAATATATACAACACGCCAACGACACAGAGTGAGCAACATCTCACATACGTTTCCAAAGCAGCAACCCCATCATTTCATTGATTTATTGAGTATGTGATTCACATAGTGTCCAATTAGCTTTTCTTACATTCATCGTTTAAACTAAAAAGTCACGTTACATCATAGCTTTGATATTATAGTCGCCGTCAACCTTCACAGCCTAATATCACTAGAACAGAATAAGCAAGCTCTGATTCAATGATAAGATTATATCAACCAAAATTCACACCTAAAAAGCTGAGTCTTTTCAATATACTCGTTTCCAACTATTGATAACAAATTCAAGAAAACGTACAAGAGGATAAGGAGGCGGCTTCAGCTCAAACCCCGCAGTTATTACACCGGAAACAGCCACCTTTCTCGAGAACTGTCTCTGCGTGATAAAAACCAAAGAATGTGTTTTGAGTCGTCAAGAAATGGTTATTCCCTATAGAACTAGAGTGAGCTTAAAACAAAAGAACTTTTTAAGTTTCATTCAAGCATTTCATCAAACACTTTCGCTACATAGTTCATTAGTCATGTCACCACCTTAAAAAAGAGTTCTTTGTAGAATTTATCAGTTAATTCGAACTTCGAGGAGATATAAGAGAAGTTTCAAAACCAACCTTATCGTTTCTTTTCCATTGCATTCGCCGTTTTGGCCCTGCAATTCACCAACAAACCCCATATAAAAAACCCAAGTGTTCATAATAAGCGAGAGAAAGAAAGATAGAAAAAGGAGAGACCTTGAGAAGGAAGAAGCAGAGGAGAGCACGAGAGAGATGAGGAAATTGCTGTCACTGCAAAATTCATCATCTTTCCTCAAAGCTTTATTGATCTCTACAATAATTATTTGAGAAGTAGAAACGCACCATATTGAAAGTTAGGGCATTGGAGGCCTGTGGTTAAAAGTTAGAATGATTTGTCCTAAACACCCTTAATGAATTGTTCTTCTCGAAATTTCTCCTTCTTCGTAATTAGGGGTATATAAGTCTAATCGTGTGTTGATCTCTATAATAATGTCCTAATCACCCTTAATTCGAAATTTTTTGTTCGTAATTGTTAAGGGTATATAAGTCTAATCGTGTTTTGTGATGATTAGTCTTAATCACCCTTAATGAATTACTCATAAAATGCTAATTCGATTTTTTTGTAGTATAATTGTTGAGGGTATGATGGTCCAAATCTGTCGTATTTCAGAGAATATGGAATTTTAGCTTTTTAAAATCTTTAAATCTTGAAGATAATTCCATATAACAAAGTGAATATTCGTAATCAGAAATTTTCCAATTAAAAAAGTTAATTTTCTTAAGATAATACCAGAAATTTGCCCTAAGTTTGATGCTATAAATATAGAGTCTCGGGCACATAATTACTAATCAGTTTATTTAGGCTTGATAGATAGTTTTAATATTATGTTTTTTTCTATTGCTCCAATTCTTTTCATGAATCGATTTCTTTTTGTATGGTTATTATTTTTGTTTTCTACGAATTTCTGTTTGTTTTGTTTATGATGAAGTGTGCTTGTGTTTTATAATTTCATATTTATATTATTTTACTGATTTACTCTTGATTTGTGTTTCAGGTTCATCGATTGTGTTTGATGAAGAAAACAGAAAAAAGTTTGATAAGGTAATTATGACGGTAAACCCTAGATTTTCAACTAGAAATATAGAGTCTCGGTCATAACATTAGCATTCACATTCGTTACCCTAGATTTTTAGTTTTTGTACTATAGCTCACGCTTGCTAATGATTTTGTGATTAATGATTTTGTAACCAATATTGTTTGGTATTTGTTTTAGGTTTACTGGGCATGGGAGTTTCGATCCAGAATCATGTTAGTTCGTGATGTGTGTGAGAAGAAATCCACCACGTACGTATGGGTGATGGAAATACAGAAATTCAATGAATGAGGAGATAATTTTTTTTCCGTACTATTATTAGTAGTCATGGTCATGTTTTGATCTCTGCTTTTTATGTTTTTATATTTCATTTTATTTTATTTTGGATTCCAAGTAGTAACGTGTTTGATGAGGTGCTTCGTAGATGGGACAAGTCAATTGTTTAAAAATCGGCATATATTAAAATCTTCTCGGTGGACAAACATAAAGAAACCCTAATGTTTTTCGTTTTATATCGATTAACTTCCTCTCTTTCAATTAGGTTTCCTTGACCCTTAGCAATCCATGGAAGAGGTATCGTCACTGGTGACACCAACTCCGTGTCGGTTTGTGACTTCACATGTGATGGTCAAGGTACGCTATTTAATCAATCCTAATCTATTGTTTATGGAATCGATATTACTTTGATAAAATCATTGCAATATCTAAATTTCAACTAAGATGCAGGTGGAACTTATGGAGTTTGATCTCATACAAGGCAATAATGATTTGCTTCTCTTTTGGGAGTTGGATCATCGTTCTCTGCATGCAGCAAACGATGGGACAGCGTATACAGTGCAGTGAATGCAACATGGTAAGGATAGTTTTGTCTTGTGGTGATTAATTTGTTTGTTCATGACGTGGGTGGCACTTGATAGCAATTGAGAATTTCTGTTAATGGTGGTTAGTGTGTTTTAATGTTGTTGATGAACAAATATGGTGAACATGTGCTTAGAGCTCTGGAGAATCCAAACTGGATTTGTCCTATTTTGTCGCTGAATTTGCAATTTTGTTTGTGCCAGAATCATAAATGATGGGTTTTAACTGGCCTTATTTATATAAGGATGTGTTGTTTTATCTCTTAAAACTCTTACGTTTCGTTACCATCTAACAAAAATCAGAAGCTGTAATAATGGGAGCTCATCGAATTTTCATAGGTCTCATCGCTCTTTGTTGTTTTTGTTTACCTCATCTCATTGAAGGTAAACCATTCGGAGTATACCAACATGTGTTTGTGGATCAATCGAGCCATTGAAATTTCACGACAATACAAAAAGCTATTGATTCTGATCCAATCAACAATCGTCATTGGTTCTTCATCAACGTTAAAGCCGGTCTTTACAGGTTTGTCTAGCGATGTTTTAATTGATTATGAATAAAGTTTCTAGGATTGTTTCCAGATAGCTGCACTTGGGTATAAGTCTATAGCACATTATCTGGTTCAAACCAAACAGTCTCAAACTACAAAGATCACTTTCCTTTCAAGAAAAGATTACTTGCAGAAAGAGGAAGATGAGAAGACAAATAAAAGTAGAATGTGATCTCCCCGAATAGTAAAAAGATTCAAGAGCTTTTGATTCAGCTCCAGTCCAATTCAAGCACGAGGAAACAGAATCAAAGAAACTGATCTTGGGATAGGAGTTGTTAAAAATGAGAGGGTTTTGTGTCCATGCTCCCTCGAATCCTGCAGAGCGCTCCTTGTGGCACCGACCCTGAAAGTAAAAGAACAGTATGGTGGTGTCTGTATCAGACCATCATCAGTGATTTCAACACGAAGAAACTGGAAAACGGAGAGATAGAAGCAAATAATTGGTAGCAGGGCAATTGAGAAGTTGAATATTTGACTCACCAGCCTACCAGGATGGAATGGAATCTCAGGGGCTCCAGTGATCTCAGCAGCAACAACTCCAGCTAGCTACATTAACCAAGAAGCACATGAGTCAAGCCCTTAAAGCCATGGGAATACAAGGTAAGCTTTTAGAGAGAATAATATGGCTCGATTTGATAGTATCTCTGGTTCGAGTCACTGATATGGTGATTACTAAATTTTGCAGCCCCTCTTCTCTGATTCAGGAAAGAAGAAGAAAGATATCGTCGTTGTTACGTTTAAGACTCCTAAACAGTGAAAGTTTTTTTATTGTTTTAATGGCAAATCGTGTGGGTCGGAAGAAGCTATTACTGAATTTGTGACATTGATGGTGGATTTCGTGGCTTCTTCTCTGATGACTCCAAAAACGGTGGTGGTGAAGGAGCTCATCATCCTTGCGTTTCGAGACTGAGAAATGTAGTCTCTCCTAATTGGAGAGACCTCATCAACTCCAGTTGGTAAGTGCTCTGTTATTTTTTCCTAATGAGATTAGTTTCTTCATTGATTTTACAAATTTATAAGTGTGTTTGAATCTCAAATTTGTGAGCCATCAACTTGAATATCGAGAACGAACATTGCAGCAAAAACCCTGATTTTATTCTCTGGATCTGAAGGTTTGGATATGAAGGGATCAACAAAATTGAATTTTTGGTCAAGTTGATCTGCTTTTTTAGTCATTTGTCTTAGTTACAGATATGTTTTCCTTTTATGTTTAATCTCCGACATTTCATGTAGTTTTTAGAAGAAATTTATATATACATATTTAAAATTGGAGAATCCATATGTTTTTAAATTGGATAATGTTATATTTTGTCTTCTAACGTCATGAGCAACTTAGCCTTATGATGTCTTCTCATTTTCTTGCTCTAATGATTGCATTTCAATTCTTCCTTGATTAAGAACCATTTAGAAACCCATAAACAAGCTAAACTTTGCAAAGGATTATGCTAAATTAACCTTATATGGTGTCTGAAGCTAATCATGTAATGTGAGAGAACAATGAATACTTTTGTTTTTGTTTTGTTTAGCATGAAATGCTAAATAATTAGTCTTAACAATTTTTAACCTTTTGATTGATTTTTTGTTGATATAGGAAGGATCCCAACTACAAGAGAACAATAATGGCATGCTTTATTCAAGCAGTCTATTTACTTGAACTCGACAGAGGAGAACAAAATCGAGTAAAACGCTCATACCGCTAATGTTGCTCTTGAGATATGGGAGCAGTAATGTCTGTATAGTGGATCATTTGTTAGGAGCTGGCTTTGCATTACAAGTTTGTAGGCTTTGCATTACAAGTTTGTAATGCATTGGCTAAAGTAGGGCTATTTGTGTATGCTCATTTGATCCACCTTCTAAACTTTTATAGCTCTGATCGTCTGAAAGACGCAGTGACAAAGATATAGCGGTGAAGTTGACTACGGTCGCTGAAAATGATTACTGATGACGTTGTTAGTTATGTGTTGTAGTCGCTGTTTTAATTAGCGACAAAGAATTAAGCCTTCCACATCGCTGTATTCAACACCAAGCGACACCTTCTCCACATACTTGATCCTAAGCAACGATTATTTATTATTTTTTGGTGGCTTTCCTGTGTCTCTGCGGCTTGCAGACAAACAAGGCTATATCTCTTGCTATAAGCTTACGAAACTTTGGTGAAAAAGCTGATGTTGCTTTCACATTTTGCGGAAATTTACATTTTGTATTGGGATGAAAGAATGAAGCTTTCATTGTTTGTTTGATTATCGTTTCTCCTTGGAGTAATCCTTCTTATGATACAAAAGTGAATAATTTTACAAAATCCAAAGCATAAGCATGATTGGAAGAATTGCTGTTAAAAAAGGAAGGCATGATTGGAAGAATGATTTTATATTAAAAAATTATGGTATAAAATAAATTATGAAGTTAAATAGTATGTTCGCTTGATTGTTTCAAATGAATAATCTAATCGTGTGTTCTATTGTTTTCAGTAAATCTTCGTCTAGAACAATAAAAAAAGAGGAAGAAGAACACGAGTAATAAGGTTACGTTGGCTTGTGACTGATTTTTACGTACTAACATTATGATTTAAAAAAAATAAAAATTATGGATGTAATCAATTATTGTCAAGATAGAATATTTAAATAAATAAACTTTTGACAATATTAATTTAACGTTACATCATTTGTGTTAGATTAATTAAAATTAGAAAAATTTAAATTTTAAAAGGGTAGTTGACATGTAAGAGCATTTCCGTTGGATTTTTTTAACTAGAGACATTTAGAAACTCTTATTTAAAGTAATTTAATATTATTAGAAAGTTAATTTATAAATAAATATAACTAATTAAGATAATTAAATTTTATTTTGATATAATTTGATATGTTTTAAAAATATTCACAAAAATTTAACATAAAAGTTTAAATATGATTAACATTAAATATATTAATATTATATTGATGTGAGATACCCAATGGAGATGGTATTCACTATTTAGTAATGGAGATATTTAGTAATAAGGATTTTAATGTAAATTATACTAATATTTTGTTGGTAAGATTCTAGAATACACATCCAATAATATCTTCTAAAAATTATTTGAAAACTCACGTTAAAATTAGTTTGGGCAACTTTTTGTTCGAAAGTTGACGTAGAAAAACTGGAAAATATCCTTAATGAGAAAAGAATAGTTTCGATTTGGATTTCGATCTTTTAGGATGAGAGGGTAAAGACGATAAAGGTTTTGAATATGTAATTTTTGTTGTATTATATTTATAAAAATTGAAGAAAAATTCTAAACTATGCGGCAAATCTTCTTATATAGAAAATTTCTAATAAAAGAGAAAAAAAAGTTTAGAAGATAGTTACGACAGTTTTACCTAAGTTGTCATATATAAATATTGATTCTTGACCGCACAGGTTTAGATTCGTTAGGCCATAACTTGACTAATAGTTTATCTTATTTTTTATTATTTTTGTTTTTTTGTAATGTTTCGGTTGTTATAGAAACCAATCCACTAGACAAGACTATTTGGGTGTACTTGCTTTACTTTTTATTGATATTTTAATGCATATTTTCTTTGTTAATTAAAACAAACAATAAATGCGTGCAAATGTTATACTTATACGTAGTGATTTCTGTAGCTTTGTAGTTTACTTGAATTACAAGTGTCTTGAATTACTTTTGCTATGTATTTGGGTTATGATCAAGCGGAATCAGACATAGTGTAGTATATAGTGAAGCAACACACTACATAAGCTCGAAGATATGGGAAAGTCAATGGTAGAGAGCATGCACACAAAAGTCAAAGATGGGAGTGACTAAGTTTTGTGCATTGAAAACCCCAATCAGTCAGTAAGAGGAAGAAGATCATGACGAGGATAAGACTATGTACAATGCAAAAACATATTCAACACCCTCCACCTCAACTTTTAACACTCCACATCATTTTCTCTTTCTTCCACATCACAATTCAACACCCACTTAATTTTTTATCACTCCAATGCTTTTGTTTAATAAAATTCAACACCCTATCCCACTATTTTTATTATATATTCTTATTTTCTTATATATTATATTTTGGTATTGCATAATAATAATTGTTGAACAAATTAAGTTAAAATATCGATTAACACTAAACTAAATTAACTAAAAGTGACATAATTTTTTAATATTTTTTTTTAATAATTTTCTATTTTTAACTAAATATTTTCAGATTATAAAAATAAAAACAATTTATTAAAACTTCAAATACAATACGATACAAGCATACAACACAATTAATATTAAACACACATGCGATTCAACTCACAAACAATAAAAATCATAAATCACACCACACACATATATAAAATCTCCTTAATCTCGGAACATTCCGAATTTCGCCCATATGTGTTTGACTAGATCTGCTTGCAATTCATGATGAGCATTTGAATCACGTAATTCGGATCTATCACGCACATGATTTGCAAATACAGGTAACACCTCGGTCGAGAATGGTTGTGGTGTACTAGAACAACTTGCCTCAGATTGATCATAATCGGTCCAGTGTTGAGCATATGTATCTCGTTCATCCTCAACAATCATATTATGCAATATGATACATGACCGCATGATGATAGCCAAATCGGTTATGTCCCACATGCGAGCTGGTTCGAGAATAATTTTAAATCGAGCTTGTAAGACTCCAAATGCACGCTCGATATCCTTTCGGCATCCTTCTTGATGTTGCGCAAATAACTTGTCTGGTTCACTCTGAGGAAGCCGAATTGATTTAACGAAAGTTGGATAAGAAGGATAGATACCGTCAGCTAGATAGTATGCCATATTATACGGACGTTGATTGACGAAGAAATTCACTCTTGGCGTATTTCCTTGTTCAACATCATCGAACACTGGTGAACGATCTAGAACATTTATATCGTTCAATGTTCCCGGACACCCGAAAAAGGCATGCCAGATCCAGAGATCATGGGATGCAACTGCTTCAAGAATAACAGTCGTGGATGGATTTTGGGACATTTTGAGGTTGGTTGAAAGATGGATTTTGAAATTGATAATTGTTGGGATTTGGATAGGGAAAAGGGTAATTAGTAGAATTTTGCGTAGGATTATTGTTGAAATTTGGATAGGGAAAAGGAAAATTAGTAGAATTTTCCATAGGATTATTATTAGAATCCATTTCAAAAAACAATTAAGGATATAACCAAGCGTTTATGGGAGAAGAATAAGAAAATTATGGTAGAAATTGTGTTTTTTTTATGTGTCCAAATGAAATGAACCAAGTCTCTATTTATAGAGTTTAAAAAGTTATAAATTTTCATATAAATATATATTTTTTTTAAGTTCGTTTGGTATGTAATAATTGATTGTAAATAGATAATATGAAATAAAAATCTCCAAAATCTCAATATCCAATGAAAATATAGCAAGTGTCAGCATCTAAATAATTTCTTCTTTTTTCGAAAAAAAAAATAAAAAAAAAAGGTTTTAGAGAGTACACTCTCCTTTCCCCGAGTTTGAAACACACCTCCCACTCACTTATTGACACGTGGCATGCGCGGACCCAAAAATTTTCTTTTCAACATGTTGAATAGTTTCAACCAAGTTGAATCCACGTAAGGTTTTTAAATTATTCAACAGATGCAATGTGGAGATTCAACAGTTGAATAAGTAATTCAACACCTGCATTGTAGATAGTCTAAGAAACGTTAACATTGCATGTTACAATATCTAAAGTTATGAGCTTAGGATCATAAGACGGCTCTATCAAATACAAAGTCCTAACAAGGTAAAGGCATAATTGCTTACAAATGGGGAAATAATTCGGTGAACCGAATTTGGCTAAAGAAAAATCTAGACAAATGGCTAACTGTTAAATTTAACTAAACATAAATTTGAAGAAAATGATTTTAGTTTCAATCTTTTGACTAGGATAACACAATAAAATCGTGTAGAGATATGCAAATTTTATTTTTTTAGGTTTATATCTTTTACAGATAAATGTCTAAATTATGCAATAAATATTCTTATCTAAAGAATTTTCAGTTAAAAAGAAAAAAACATACTATTCGATAGCGGCAAGAAAAAATTTAACTAACTAAAGTAAATTTTTTATTTCTTATTAGATAATGACGCAAAAAGAAATTTGTAAAATTAGGACATGATCTTTTACCAAATAAAAGTAAAAAGAAAAAAGAAAATTGATAAATTCTATCTTTTAGAAAGAAAAGTAATTTTTTTTCTGAAGTAGGTTTAAACTGAAGTAAACTTTCTTTTATTTCTTATTTGATATTAATTGAAAAATTTAACTAATTTGATATTAAAATTAGGTTTTCAGTTTTTTCTCTTTTTGACGTATGATAAAAAATGTGAGTATCCTAAATCTGGATCATGTTACGCTTTTTGTTTTTGTATTTGTCTCTTTATGTTCATAAGGAGAGAAATAAGATTTCCAGTTTGATTAAACGAAAACATATTAAGAAAGGGCAGATAGAAATCACATATATGGAAATCACATATATGGTAAAGAAATGTCTCTTTATGTGCTTGATTTAGTGTTTGTAGATATTTGTTTTGTAAGCAATATTTTTTTAATTAAAATTTAAAATAAGAACTAAACCCAAACTTTATATATATAAGTATTGATTTTTTAGGATTTTCCGGTTTACTTGAGAGTCACGTTTCTGATATCACTTTTGCTCTGTCTTTGTGTTATCATCAACCGGAATCGGCCATGGTGAATTATATAGTGAAGCAATACACTGTTGCAATGGAAGGAGATACGGCATTGGTCGCAGTGGAGAGCATGTATGTAATAGGAAAGGTCAAAATAGCATCGAAAACCCTAATTGGAAGAGAAAGAAGAAGATGATGAGATATGAAATGTTAACAACGTTACTTGAGCACGTAGCTGAAGATGAGGATGAAAAGAACATGTTCTGCATCCTTTAGTATCTTGAAATCTTTCTTTTGCAAGTGATAGAGAACACAAAAGTTATGATTGTATCTATAGAGGACTGAGAAGGAATGAATGGAACACTATTGCATACCAGTAAAAGAAAGAGAGGAGTTAGCATTAAGGGAACGCGAATGTTTGAGTCTGATTCAGGCACTCAGTTATTGTTGTTGTTACCCTGAGGTCGCTTCACCAATGCTACGATGATCATGCATTGGTTTCATCTAAATTTGTTTCGTTTAGTTTGTAGTCATGCATGCCTTTGTTTATATGTTAACCTCAATTTCTTCGTCAGTTAGTGGTTTTACTTGTACAAACAAGGGAGATACCGCTGATGTTGAATACTTACTTCATATTCGAACTTGGCCGAGGATCTTGAGACCGATGAAGATGAAGAAGAATAATTAAGACAATTATTGGTATACAGAATAGAAAATGAGTGAATATTATTGATATACAAAATAGAAAATGAGTCAAGCTCATTAGTGATTCAAAATTGATCAATTAAACTCTCATATATAATAGTTATTTATAATGGTTGGTCCATCATGTATAATTTATTTTAAAATTGATAGTAAAATTATTTGATAGCTATAGTATAGTTAACTTACTTTATAAAAAACCTTCATCCTGCAGAAGATACATAATTTTATTATTAACTTCTACATGAAATTGACAAATAATTTTATAAAACCTGATCCAACCGGTTGAACATGATCAACATGATAACAAAACAAGAGGAGCAAAGTTGATGGTTTTCTGAAGTCTGATGAAAGAGGTCTTAATAAGCGTAGAAATCATTTGTTGCATGAGTTTGGCTATAACAATGATAACAAAAAACAGGAGCAAAATAGCGATTTTCTGCAGCCTAATGAAAGAGTTTTTGATAAATGTAGAAATAGTTTGCTGATTAATGAGTTTGGCTATAACCATGATAACAAAAAAAAAAAGAGCAAAATTGACGGTTATTTGCAACGTCATGAAAGAGTTCTTGATAAACGCAAAAATTATTTGTTCATTGATAAGTTTGCCTATAACCATGATAACAAAACAAGAGAGCCAAAATTAACGGCTTTCTACGGTCTGATGAAAGAGATCTTGATAAACGTAAAAATCCTTTGTTGATTGATGAGTTTGGCTATAACAATGATAACGAAAAAAAGAGAGCAAAATTGACGGTTTTCTGCAGGCTCATGAAAATATTCTTGATAAACATAGAAATCATTTGCTAATGATGAGTTTGGCTATAACCAGGATGGAAAAAAAGAGCAAAATTGACGGTTTTCTACAGTCTGATGAAAGAGCTCTTCATAAACGTAGAAATCGTTTGCCAACTGAAGAGTTTTGCTATAACCATTATAACAAAAAATGGGTAAAATTGACGGTTTTCTGTAGTTCGATGAAAGAGATCTTGATAAACGTAGAAATCATTTGTTGATTGATGAGTTTGGCTATAACAATGATAACGAAAAGAATGAGCAAAAGTGACGGTTTTCTGCAGGGTCACGAAAAGGTTCTTGATAAACGTAGAATCTTTTGCTGATGATGAGTTTGGCTATAACCATGATAACATAACAACATAGACAAAATTTACGGTTTTCTACAGTCTTATGAACGAGATCTTGATTATCATAGAAATTATTTGTTGATTGATGAGTTTGGCTATAACAATGATAACGAAAAGAATGAGCAAGATTGATGGTTTTCTGCAGGGTCACGAAAAGGCTCTTGATAAACGTAGAATCTTTTGCTGATGATGAGTTTGGCTATAACCATGCTAACAACAAAGAAGGAGCAAAATTGACGGCTTTCTACAGTCTTATGAACGAGATCTTGATAAACGTAAAAATCATTAGCTGATTGAAGAGTTCTGCAATAACCATTATAACGGAAAATGAGCAAAATTGAAGGTTTTCTGCAGCCTCATGAAAGAGCTCTTGATTAGCTTAGAAATTATTTGCTGATTGATGAGTTTTGGCTTTATCCATGATAACAAAAAAATATGAGCAAAATTGACAGTTTTCTACTGTCTAATGAAAGAGCTCTTGATTAACATAGAAATCATTTGATGATTGATGAGTTTGGCTATAATAATGATAACAATAAAAGATAGCGAAATAGACAGTTTTATACAGCCTGATGAAAGAGCTCTTGATAAATGTAGAAATCATTTGCCGATTGATGAGTTGGCTATAACTTTGATTACAAAAAAAAAGAGCAAAATTGATGGTTTCTTTTAGCCTCAAGAAATAAATATTGATAAACGTAGAAATTATTTTCTGATTTGTGCGTTTGGCTATAACCATGATAAAAAAAAAAACAATAGGAGCAAAGTTGACTGTTTTCTGCAACTTCATGAAAAAACTCTTGATAAACTTAGAAATCATTTGCTGATTGATGAGTGTGGCTATAACCATGATAAGACAACAAGACAGACAAAATTGATGGTTTTTTGTAATCCGATGAAAGAGATCTTGATAAACGTAGATATCATTTGCTGATTGATGAGTTTAGCCATAACAATGATAAGAAAAAAATGAGCAAAATCAGAAGTTTTCTAGAGGTTCATGAAAAAGCTTTTGATAAACGTAGAAATCTTTTGCAGATGATGTAATACCATGATAACAAAAAAAGAACAAAATTGATGGGTTTTTTACAATCTGATGAAAGAGCTCTTGATAAACGTAAAAATCATTTGCTGAATGAAGAGCTTTTCTATAACCTTTATAACGGAAAAAGAGTAAATTTAAGATTTTTTGCAGCCTAATGAAAGAGCTCTTGATTGATTGATGAGTTTGGCAATAGCCATCATAACAAAAAAAAAAAGAAGAGTAAAATTGACAGTTTTCTGCTGTCTAATGAAATACCTCTTGATAAACGTATAAATCATTTGTTGATTGATGCGTTTGGCTATAACATTGATAAAAAAAACAAAATAGACAGTTTTCTGCAGGCTGATGAAAGAGGTTTTGAGAAACGTAGAAATCATTTGCTGATTGATGAGTTTGGTTATAACAATGATAACAATAAAAGAGAGCACAATCGACAGTTTTCTGCAGCTTGATGAAGAGCTATTGATAAATGTAGAAATTATTTGCCGATTGATGAGTTTGTCTATAACAATAATAACAAAATAAAATAAACGAAATTGACGGTTTCTTTCAGCCTCATGAAGAAATGTTGATAAACTTAAAAATTATTTTCTGATATATGTGTTCGGCTATAATCATGATTAAAAAGAACAAGATGAGTAAAGTTGACGGTTTTCTTCAACTTCATGAAAAAGCTCTTGATAAATTTAGAAATCGTTTGTTGATTGATAAGTTTGACTATAACAATTACAACACAAAAACAGGAGAAAAATATCGAATTTCTGCATCCTGATGAAAGAGGTTTCGATAAATGTAGAAATAATTTGCTGATTGATGAATTTAGCTATAACCATGATAACAAAAAAAGAGCAAAATTGACGTATTTTGCAATGTAATGAAAGAGCTCTTGGTAAACTTAATAATTATTTGTTCATTGATGAGTTTGCCTATAACCATAATAAAAAAAAAAAGACAAAATTGACGACTTTCTGTAGTCGATGAAAGAGATCTTGATAAACGTATATATCATTTGTTGATTGATGAGTTTGGTTACAACAATAATAAAGAAAAAAATGAGCAAAAGTGACAGTATTTTGTACATTCATGAAAAAGCTTTTGATAAATGTATAAATCTTTTGTAGATGATGAGTTTGGCTATTACCATGATAACAAAACAAAAAAAAATTGACGGTTTTCTGTAGTCTAATGAAAGAGCTCTTGATAAACGTAGAAATCGTTTGCAGGTTAAAGAGTTTTGCTATAACCGTTACAACAGAAAATGGACATAATTGATGATTTCTGCAATCTGATGAAAGAGATCTTAATAAATGTAGAAATTATTTGATGATTGATGAGTTTGGCTATAACCATGATAATAAAAAAGGAACAAAAGTGACGTTTTTTTTGCAACGTAGTGAAAGAGGTCTTGATAAACGTTAAAATTATTTGTTCATTAATGAGTTTGGCTATAAACATGATTACAAACAAGAGGGATAAAATTGATGGCTTTATGCAGTCCGATTAGTGATAACTTGATTAACGTATAAATCATATGCAGATTGATGAGTTTGGCTATAAAAATGATAACGAAAAAATGAGCAAAATTGACAGTTTACTGCAGGCTCATGATAAAGCTCTTGATAAACGTAGAAATTATTTATTGATGATGAGTTTGGCTATATCCATGATAACAAAAAAAAAAAAAAAAATTGACGGCTTTCGCAGTCTGATGAAAGAGATATTCGATAAACGTAGAAATCATTTGATGATTGAAGAGTTTAGCTATAACCATTCTAACAAAAACAGAGCAAAGTTGACAATTTTCGGCAGTCTGATGAAAGAGCTCTCGATAAACGTAAAAATTATTGGCTGATTTAAGAGTTTTGCAATAATCATTATAACGATAAATGAGCAAACTTGAAAGTTTGAATAAAGCTAAATTCTTTGTTTTTTTTTCCAAAAGAATGTTGATATGTTGCCGTGAACAATGCACCAATCCTTTGTTGCAGCCTAACGAAATAGCTTTTGATTAACTTAGAAATCTGCTGATTGATGGTTTGGCTATAGCCATAAAAAAAATATGAGCAAAATTGACTATTTTCTACTGTCTAATGTAAGAGGTTTTGGTAAACGTATAAATTATTTGTTGATTGATGAGTTTGGTTATAACAATGATAACAATAAAAGAGAGCAAAATAGATAGTTTTCTACAGCCTGATGAAAGAGCTATTGATAAATGTAGAAATCAGTTGCCGATTGATGAAGTTGACTATAACAATGATAACAAAAGAAAAGACAAAATTGACGGTTTCTTTCAGCCTCATGAAGAAATGTTGATAAACGTAGAAATTATTTTCTGATATATGTATTTGGCTATAATCATGATTAAAAAGAACAAGATGAGCAAAGTTGACGGTTTTCTTCAACTTCATGAAAAAGCTCTTGATAAACGTAGAAATTGTTTGTTGATTGATGAGTTTGGCTATAACAATGATAACAAAAAAAACAAGAAAAAAAATAACGATTTTCTACGTCCTGTTGAAAGAACTTTCAATAAATGTAGAATTAATTTGCTGATTGATGACTTTGACTATAATCATGATAACAAAAAAAAAACAAAAAAGAGAGCGAAATTGACGTTTTTTGCAACGTAATGAAAGAGGTATTGGTAAACGTAAAAATGATTTGTTCATTGATGAGTTTGGCTATAACCATAATAAAAAAAAAACAAGAGAGACAAAATCGACGATTTTTTGTAGTCCGATGAAAGAGATCTTGATAAACGTAGATATCATTTGTTTATTGATGGGTTTAATTACAACAATAATAAAGAAAAAATGAGCAAAAGTGACAGTTTTCTACAAGTTCATCAAAAAACTTTTGATAAACGCATAAATTATTTGTTGATTGATGAGTTTGGTTATAACAATGATAACAATAAAAGAGAGCAAAATAGAGAGTTTTCTATAGCCTGATGAAAGAGCTATTGATAAATGTAGAAATCATTTGCCGATTGATGAGTTTGACTATAACAATGATAACAAAAGAAAAGAACAAAATTGACGGTTTCTTTCAGCCTCATGAAGAAATGTTGATAAACGTAGAAATTATTTTCTGATATATGTGTTTGGCTATAATCATGATTAAAAAGAACAAGATGAGCAAAGTTGACGGTTTTCTTCAACTTCATGAAAAAGCTCTTGATAAACGTAGAAATTGTTTGTTGATTGATGAGTTTGGCTATAACAATGATAACCAAAAAAATAACGATTTTCTACGTCCTGTTGAAAGAACTTTCAATAAATGTAGAATTAATTTGCTGATTGATGACTTTGACTATAATCATGATAACAAAAAAAAAAAAAAGCGAAATTGACGTTTTTTGCAACGTAATGAAAGAGGTATTGGTAAACGTAAAAATGATTTGTTCATTGATGAGTTTGGCTATAACCATAATAAAAAAACAAGAGAGACAAAATCGACGATTTTTTGTAGTCCGATGAAAGAGATCTTGATAAACGTAGATATCATTTTTTTATTGATGGGTTTGGTTACAACAATAATAAAGAAAAAAATGAGCAAAAGTGACAGTTTTCTACAAGTTCATGAAAAAACTTTTGATAAACGTATAAATTTTTTGTAGATGATGAGTTTGGCTATTACCATGATAACAAAAAAAAGAATAAAATTAATGGTTTTCTGCAGTCTAATGAAAGAGCTCTTGGTAAGAAAAATACTTGGGTTCACCCCCTTTATTTCAGCCAATCAAAATCTGCCACCTAATAATAATAATAATAAATTTAAATTAATTATAAAATCTAATTTGCCACTAAAACATAATTATGTATCGGTTTGGGTTTATTAGAAAGGGTCTGAGTTTAGATTTTATGATTAAACGAGACTAAATATCGGTTTAAGTTTATAAACAGATTTAGATTTTACAATTAAATGAGGTTAAATATCGGTTTGGGTTTAGAAAATACGATTAGGATTTAGATTTTATGATTAAACGAGGTTATATATTGGTTTGGGTTTATAAACAGATTTAGATTTTATAACTAAACGAGTTTAAATGGCGGTTTGGGTTTACAAAGGAGAATTAGAGTTTAGATTTTGTAATTAAACGAGATTATATATCGGTTTGGGTTTACAAAAGAGTAGTTAGGGATTCGATTTAATAATTAAATGAGTTTATTTTTTTAATTATGTGGCGAATTCTGATTCGTTAAAATAAAAGGGGTGAATAAAAGAATTCACCCTTATGAGTGAACCCAAGTATTGTTCTCTTGGTAAACGTAAAAATAATTTGCTGATTGAAAAGTTTTAATATGACCTTTATAATGAAAAATGAGCAAAATTGAAAATTTTTTGCAGCCTGATGAAAAAGCTCTTGATTCGCAGAGAAATCATTTGCTAATTGATAAGTTTGGCAATAGCCATGATAAAAAAAAAAAGTATAACAATAAAAAGAGCAAAATAGATAGTTTCTATAGCCTAATGAAAGAGCTCTTGATAAATGTAGTAATTATTTGCTGATTTATGAGTTTGGCTATAACCATGATAACAAAAATATGAGCGAAATTGACGGTTTTTTTCAACCTCATAAACGTAATAATCACTTTTTGATTTATGATTTTGGCTATAACCATAATTAGAAAAAAAACAAGAGGAGCAAAGTTGATGGTTTTCTGAAGTCTGATGAAAGAGTTCTTGATAAGCGTATAAATCATTTACTGAAGATAAGTTTGGTTATAGCAAAGATAACAAAAAACATGAGTAAAACAACGATTTTATGCAGCCTAATGAAAGAGCTTTTGATAAATATAGAAATCATTTGTTGATTGATGAGTTTTTGATAATTATGTTGAATCCGGATCTCAGTATTACCAACGAGATGCTTTGTGGATAATTACTTTTTTATTTTTTTTGTCGTCCACAATCAAAACTCTAAAAATTTCGACGGAACGTTAACTGATTCTAATGTTATAAACCGGGTGTCAGGAATCCTAAAACCGACGAAGTACCTATCGTCACATGCAAAGAGAATAGCATGAAGTGATAACATTCGTTGTTTTCTTATTGTCTTGGAATTTTTTTTTTTTGTTTTTTTAATGAGTAGCATCTTATTTTCTTACCATTTATAATATTCTCTTATCTCTCATGATTTTACCATTTATAATTTTCGAGGTAGGAGTGTTGGAGAATGTTGCTTCTAATCCCAACGATGTTAATGGCATGAGAATTTTGTTTAAGCTCAGGAACAAAGAGTGAGTATTGTTTTATGTTTATAGAGATTCGTACCATTGAATGTTTGGTTATTTAATTGGTGTCGTGTTCTGTTGGTGTAGTAATGAGGTGTTGGAATGTTTGGATGTGAAGCGAGAGGCTCTAGAATTCGATCGTAACTATCATATGCTAGGAGGTGGGGTTATTGTCGCGGTACTTGGATGGTGGAAAGTCGATCGTTACTTTGGTGGCCCTAAAAATGTAAGGATTTGTAGCAGTGGTCCTATATCGACTGTCTACCCTGAACCCGAGATTCCCGAGGCCGATGATATTCGTGAGATGTAAGCTATATGAGCTGTGAATCTCTTCGTTTCCAATTTTTATTTACGAGTCGTATTTATTGGACTAACAGTATGGTCGTTTTGGTTTTGTTGTCTATTTAGGCTCGCAATGAACAATGCTTGAAGATCCCGTTGAAAGTCAATCTATCTTTATTATCTTTGATTATGGATGCTAGCAAGTATGTTTCATATCGTTATGTATAATTATGTCGGGACGACTGTATTGAACTAATATCTACTCCTTTTTTTTTTCTTAAGACATTTGTTGTTTCGGATAATTTTATTTTGGTCTGTATATATATCTAAGCATGGTTTGCGGTTGGTAATGTTATTGTATTCTCGCGTTTAAAGTATGTCAACCAATCTATACAATTAGGGATACTGTTTTGATATGCATCGATTGTGTTAAATACTAAATTGACATTTTTAATAGTTACCATTTTATTTATATAGTATAGTTTCTGAATATGCGTTATGGTTCTATATATATTTCGCTTTTAGTGAGTTTTGGTAATTTAGTCTAAAAGATGTTATATGATATTAGTTAAAAACTCTGTTTGAGGCGACATACATACCTTTTCATTGGTTATTGTTTTTTGTATTACTCATTCAAAAAGGTTGTTCGTCAAAATGCATCGTGTGGTTTCGGTTTCCGTCGTTAGGTAAAATGGAACTGTATTTGCGTGCCTAATAACTTACACCATTTGTATATATTATTATTATGGTGTTGATAATAGAGTGATATATTTTTACCCTTAAATTTCGTTAGTATATATTTCAGTTTAACTGTTGAGATTTAGTTTCTTTTTTCTAAACTTAACTTATTAATCTTATGGATAAATTCTATATCGTTTAATCAATATTCGTTTTTGTTAATTTCCTGATTTAGTTTTTAATATATATTTTCCATTTTTATGTTCTTTCCAAATAATTGTTAGGTCTACATATACGTATCGCGCGTTTATACCTCATTGGATTGTTTAGCCGCGTAATCTTTTGATATGGGTTCTACAATGATACCTTTTACCTCTGATTCATGTGATGGTGGTTATTTTCATATTGCGTCTCTTAACCCTAACATGGGTGAGTGGTCTGTCTCGGTGAAGATTTTGAATTGTTGGTCTGTTTCGCGTGGCTCGGGTAGAGAGCTCAATATGATTTTGGGTGACGAGCATGTTAGTTTTTGATAACTTACCTTCTATACATGTTTTCGATATTAAATTGAATTGGTTTTGTCTTTAACGTTTTATTTGCAGTTCACCCAAATCCAAGCCGTTGTTCGTGATGAGTTAATTGATAATTATCTTTCAAGATTGATAATCGATGAGTGGGTGAGCATTAAAAATTTTGATGTATCACGGGTTAACAGCATATTGAGACAAGTACCGCATAGATTCAAGATTGTGTTTCGTTCGGACACTTTAGTGCAAAGTATTAATATGTGCTCCAGTAGAACCTATTTCAATCTAACTGAGTTTGTGAGTATATTGAGTGGTATTGTTAATCCGAATATTTGCGTTGGTAAGCCTAATTTATAAATTTATTTTTGCTTTTGGAGTTTATTTGCGGTTCATGTTCTGACTGTATTATTCATGTGTGTGTTTCATAGATGTTGTTGGCAAAATTGTCAACGTGAGAGAGTTGGTTTTTGTTCCTTCCGTGGAACATTCTCAAGGAGGATATTTTGAGCTGTACTTTGGTTTACGTGATACTGAGTAAGTCACTATTCTTTTAAAGATTTAAACCAGAATATAAAGTCTTATGGCTTCTTCAAATCTTAAAATTAGGTGTATCCATCTAGAGTGTCGTTTAACGGGTGACCTTGCAGTCGAGTTCTATGACTTATGGAAGCATCGTTCACGTAACACAGTGATATGTATTATCAAGTTTGTGAAATTAGAGCTATCACAGGAACATAAGTGGAGATGTACCAATGTTACCGGAAGTACGAGGATTATGTTGAATCCGGATCTCAGTATTACCGACGAGATGCTTTGTTGGTAAGTATTTTTTTTCCGTTTACAATCAAAACTCTAAAGTTGGCGACTGAACATTCACTGTTTATGGTGTTCTAAATCGGATGTCAGGAATCCTGAAAATGACCAAGTACCGATCATCACACGGAAGGAGAATGCCATGGAGTGATGATGTTCGTTGATTTCTTATTTTCTTGGTGAATGCTTTTAAAAGATGATTTATTATTATTTTCTTAGCATTTATAATATTATATTGAATTTTTTAAATTTCATCATTTTCCATATTTTTACCACACTAAACCCTAAACAATTTACCATATTTTTCTTACACTACCAAGTAACACCTAAACAATCCCTTATTTCACATGATTTTACCATTCATACAACATTCTTCCCGCGCATTTGCGCGGGCAATCACCTAGTTTATATGATTTGAAGAAGTCTGCAACAAAAATATACAGAGAGCCTTCTTATCTCAAAGTCAATTAGACTTTTTGATTATCAAATTTGTTAGAGTTGGGCATGATTACTCGTTGGTACCGGTTACTTGCAATTACAACCCAAATAACATTTAGTTAAAAAAATATAATACTCTTTCACCTGTTACTCGTTATTGTTTTACCATATAGAAGTTACGTCAAAAATAAAGTAAAATTTTAACATGTAAAATTTTTGAAAGTATTATTTGGAAATTAAAGTAACTCAGCAAATAGCCGTGTCTGGTTCTTTTTTTTTGTCACTGCTAAATACTAATATCTCTGTCCTTCTGAACCAAAAAAAAATGGTTAAAATAAAATAATACAATGGAATTTCACTATAGTTCAAATATTCGTATGTTTTCGAAACTGACCTTTTGAATCATTTTATAAAATTCCTGATCATTTAGGAAACCGCCTAAAAATAAAATTTCTAAAATCTCAAAAGATTAGGAGATGATATAAATTAAAAGATTAAAGAGATCGATTTAAAAAAAATTTGGGATTGCTTCCCTTTTGTGAGTTCTGTCATCTACTTAATTTCCTCCTATTGTTAAGTCGATCAAACCAAATTACAGTGAAGAATCCAACTGTAATATCGAATGACCAAATACAAAAATGGTCAAAAATCCTTTTGATATCATCAAATTTAATGTGCCTCATTACTCCATTATCAAACGTTTTGACTGTTTTTTATTTTCTTCCAAAATTAAATCGAAAAAATTGATTTGAAAGTATCTTTTTAATTACGTTTCGCCAAACTAATTACTGTCCCTACTCCACTGTTTTCCATATAAATTGGACCACAAAGCCTAATACTTAATCTCATCAAACAAAAACTAGTCATCATCTATTTCTCTTGTTGCCTAAACCCCAATATATCTATCATGTCGATCAAGAGTGTTGTTTCTCTCCTAGTGGTTGTATGCATCGCAGCCTCCGTCAATGCCCAGCTACCGCAGTTGCCCCCACTCCCATTCCCATTCCCGTTTCCAAATCCATTCCAGCCAAGTCCTGGTATGCCAGCACTTCCCAACCCGTTCCATCCAAGTCCCGGTATGCCCGGAATGCCCGACATGAGCAAATGTTGGTCAACAGTGATGGATTTGCCAGGATGCTTTCAAGAGATTCAACAAGCCGTAATGACCGGTAAATTTGGCAGCATCGGTCCAGCTTGTTGTAAAGCTTTCCTTGACGCTGAAGCTAACTGCACACCGAATCTTCCATTCAACCCGTTTTTCCCTCCTATGGTTAAACAAAAATGCTCCAAAAGTGCTGCTCCTCCAACCACCGCACACTAGGGTGCAAATAGTAGTTGTGTTAAACATTATTTTCGAATTTTTTTTAGTCCCAGAATGTTTTAGAAAAAAAAAACTAAAATAAGAAGCAATGATCTAAATCTAATAATAATGTCCCCTTTCTTATATTTTGCTCAGTTATAAAATCTTTTGATTGATGTTATTTTTTCTTTTGATTGATGAATGAATCTCAAAGACATGTCGCGCGATATCTCTTATGCGATTATGACAATGCTTTCCAAGATGATGATGAATACATAGCTTCTATAAAACTTGACATGTAGTCATGTAGACCGATTCATACACAATTAAGAATCAATCCATCACATACATTACATATATTATCAAACAAAAATGTTACAAAATAATGAAAAAAGGATCATGCCCAAGCTCTTTTCCTAGGGGAAAGATCAGAAGTCTTGATATCATCTATTTTGGCAGCCATTATGAAATCATTCATGCTCAACCCTCCTGCATTATTCATCCAAAAACCAACAACAAACCCTCTTAAGAAACCATATCTTAAAAACTCAAAACACAAACAACGGATATTAATTTGTATGTTAGACATACCAATAGAAGTGGTGGATAGTTCAGCTCGAACTTGAGTAGGACTTTCCACATGAAGAGAAGGGTAATGACCAGAAGCTTCAGCAACCTTATTGATCCTGTTTATGAGTTCAACACCGCACTCGGAATCCCTCACTTTCCACATACACCTTATTTTCAGACCGCCAGCTTCATCCTCCACTATACTCCATCCCAAAACCTAAAGCGTTTACATAATAATCATTGAGATTGATGTAGCATATCATTTAGAGTTATCACCGTGAACCAAAGAAGGTTTAAACACCATTTGGTCAATGAGAAGAGTAAACCATGAGCCTTATCAACACTAATATGTCTCTCATGATACTAAATCTTCTTTGGCTTATTTTTTTGGGTCAAAATTCTATCTTTATGGACTAGAAATCTGTTAAAACACTGGATCAATCTTATCTTCACAACATTTTGATCAACCAAAGAAAAGGAGAGCTAGAGAGAACTAGTATAAATACCTTATGGAGGAGTGTTCTTGCATCATCAGCCGACAAAGGAGATTGTGAAGGCGAAACAGGGGAACATTGAAGCTGAGAGAGAGACAAAACAGAAGCGTTTGGTATCAAAATCTTGTGCTCAGTGCTTTGGCATCCCAACACTTTATCTCCGAATTGACTCGCTATCTCCTCCGGGTAAGGGTCACGAGCTCCGAAATCACCGAGAAAATCTTGCGCCAGATTAGACCGGGTCACCGTTAACCGGCCTAGTTTACGGTTACTCCTACTCGTAGGTGGTAATAAACCGAACACTTTGAGGATTGTGCAAGATGGTTTACGGAGGAGGAGGGAGGGGACGGAGATGTTACACGGCGGAGATGATGACGTGGCGGCCATCGGAACCTGTGTTTTGTTGCTCTGTGTCGAAGATAAGAAGAGTTTTTGGTTTTAGAGAGCGAAACGATTTTCAGACCACTGGCTTGAGTTAAAATGGGTGAGGTGCCACGTAATCATTAAATGGGACCCATAATAAACATTCATGGGACCGACATGACACGTCACATATTTAATCTGAGAAGCCCATTGGGTTTGATTGTACTTTTGTGTCTACTTTTGGTGAATCTACTTAAGATTTTGTAATTTCCAAAATTATCCTTTTTGGGTATCTTTAATTACAAACAAACCTTCCCTTCTTTCCCGATTTCAAGCCCTAAAATTCTGTTTTCTCGCTTTAACGACAGTCGCCGAGTGAGAGATATAGAGAGAGAGGGAGAGAGAAAGATGCCGGTGCACGACGAGCAAGAGCATGAGGTGTACGGTGGAGAGATCCCGGAAGAGGAAGAAGGAGAGATGGATACGGAGGAGTACGAAGAACACGGCGGAGAAGAAGGCGCCGCCGCCGGAGATGAGGAGCTTGAACCTGGCTCTAGCTCTAGGGTATTGTGATTCTTCGATCTATCTTTTACTTTTATCTAATTGAGACTCTTCTTGTTTGTCACTGTATTTAGTCTGTTCTTTGCTTTGATGGGTTCGTTTTAGGACTTAGAGGATATGAAGAAACGAATTAAGGAGATTGAGGAAGAAGCTGGAGCTTTGCGTGAAATGCAAGCCAAAGCTGAGAAAGATATGGGTGCTGGTCAAGGTTTGTGCTTTCTTAACTAATGCGTAGAATCTTGAATCTTTGTTCCTAGCTTTACATAAACCTTGAATTGATAGATTAGGTTTAGAGCGTGACTTGTTGATTATGATATTGCTTTCGGTTTACATATTGGAATCTTTTAGTGAATCAATGAATCTGTCAAGAAATTTACTGGAGTTTGAGTATGAGAAGGAAATCATTAGTAGTATTTTGCTTTGGTGCTGAATTCGATTGAAACATTCGAGTCTTATCGGCAAGAATACCCTTTAGCTAATCCGGTCAATACCCTTTTTGTTGTTGCATATCAATGAAGATCCTTCAGGTGGTGTTAGTGCTGCTGAGAAGGAAGAAGTGGATTCGCGTTCAATATATGTCGGCAATGTGAGGCTTTCCACCATTAATTTTCACATGCTTCTCATTTGTGTTTGTATCTTTTTCAAAGAAAGTCTGTGCTTATACTGGTTTGATATCAATGAAATTTGGGGGCTGATTGTTGTTTGTTTCTTTGTCTCCAGTATATGCTAACCTACTTACCTTCATATTTCATAAAGCCTTATCTCCCATCTGTGGCGTTTTTTAGTATATGTGAATCGTTATTCCCCGCTGATTCTTTAGCTATAATGTGTCTTTGGTTTTGTGTATATTAGGTGGACTATGCATGTACTCCAGAGGAAGTCCAGCAGCATTTTCAATCCTGTGGGACAGTGAATAGGGTTACGATTCTGACAGATAAGTTTGGTCAACCTAAAGGTTTTGCCTATGTCGAATTCGTGGAAGTAGAAGCTGTTCAGAATTCTCTTATTTTGAACGAGTCAGAACTTCATGGTCGCCAGATAAAGGTGCAAACTCATTCACCGAGATGGAGTCAATTGTCTTGTATCTAAAGATTTGTCATAACGAAACTTTGTTTAATCTATTTCCAGGTATCTGCAAAGAGAACTAATGTCCCCGGAATGAGGCAATTTCGAGGAAGGCGTCCCTTTAGACCAATGAGGGGATTCATGCCCGGAGTTCCATTTTATCCTCCATATGCTTATGGGTGCGTTCTAGAAACTTATCTGCCTTTTCCTCTCTTTTAAACAAAACTAGCAACGTTTAGGTTTTATTGACTTATATAACACTTAAGAGTCTGATAAAAGGAGATATGAGAAGTCCATTTGTTTGACGCATCATGGTTGTTCATAAAATCACTAATGGTTGATGGTTTGTGCAGGAGAGTTCCCAGGTTCAGACGGCCGATGCGCTACAGACCGTACTAATTAGGCAAATTGGTGTTAAAAGTAGCAGCTGCCTTTCGTTTCAGGAAGGCTTATCATCATCAACTCGGTTCGTCGGGTGCTGTAGTTGCTTCGATTAACAGAGATGAGTTGAAGAATTGTATGGCAAAGAGAGATGGGAATTATATTTTAGATTTTCTGTACAATATTTGATGACAAGAGCAACATTTTGAGTTCCTTTGTTTTTTTTTTTTAATCTTCAAAACAAGTCACAATAACTCACAAGCTTTCCATTGAGAATTACCTCCACCTACTTAAACTCAAACTCAAACTCTTCTAGATTTGATGCATCTTTTGGCATATTATGCGAAAAACCGTGAAGGCATAAAAATAATTTACCAAATAAAAAATGAAAGAAAAGGAAACTTTCGTATATTTACATAAATCGGTTTTAAAAATATAGTAATTAAAAAAGGAGAGAATTACTTAAATTAAGAGACTCGTTAAACCCTTTTCGATTTCAAAGTCGGTTCTTCTTCTTCTTCTTCGCTCTGCGCCGCTTAACCTCGAAGAAAAACCTCTCTAGGAGCTAGCTTCTTCGAATCTCTCTATTTAGGCTGATCGTTTTGGTTTTGATTCTAATCATCTAGCTGATAGCGGTAACATAAAAGAAACCCTAACTTCGCAAACTTTGTTCATCAACCAACGGCGTGTGAGAAAAATATGGGTTTAGACAACGATCAGAAGAAAAATAAGAAGAAGAGAAACAGAAACAATGAGAATGAGAAGAGTGTTGAGAAAGTAGTTACTAATGAAGAGAAAGTCCCAACACAGCAGAAGCAGAAGCAGCAGCAACAAGGGAATTGTAATCAAAGCAAGAAGAAGAAGAATCAAGAAGTTTATCCCTTCGGAAATTACAGAAACTACTATGGCTACCGAGTAACTCTCTCTTCACTTGTTATTTCCTTGTCTTGTTTAGTATCAATATTGGTTTTAGTATCTGATTTTTGGATTTCTTTTGATAATAAAAAATGTAATGTTTTAGATAAGCCATGATACGGATGAGGATCCTCGGCTTAAAGTCTTGAAGAAGGAATGGTTTGAGGGCAAAGACTGTCTTGACATTGGTTGCAACAGCGGCATTATGACTATCCATATTGGTATGTTCTGCTTATGAATATCATTATTTGTTCCTAGTTCAAGAACCTATATGCCCATTATAGTATTTATGTAATGGTTAATGTAGATGTAGCCTAACTAGGATTTTGTTGAAACTATACTTGTCCTTATGAGAATACTATTGTAAAGTGTGATAATGACTTTCATTGTGTCTGAGCATCTACAATTTTATGTAATGGTTACCTGATATCTGTTTTTCCACTTCTTCAGCTAAAAAGTTTGGTTGCCGGAGCATTCTTGGAGTTGACATTGATTCAAGTAAGAACTACTGCTTGTCATAATATCTTTCAAGGTTTTCTTTGTATATGAACTGAATTAAACTATTTATCATTCAAGTCTGCACTAAATGTTGTGTTTGATTTAATCAAGTATCTCATATTAACTCAAGTGAAAACAAAGAACATCAGATTATTTTGAAACTTGTGCAATAAACTACATTTTCTTTGATTGAAGGTCGGATTGAGGATGCTCACTGGCATCTTAGGAAGTTTGTCAGAATGCAGAATTCTGCTAAGCCTAGTGAAAAGAAATCTAGTTCGGAGGGTGCTGATGGAGTACATGGATCGAAAGAGCAATCTGTTTCTCTCTCCAATGGCGAGGCAAAGACAGATAGCGCAGAAACTAAAGACCTGTCTCAGATTGTGACTTTTCAGAAAGAGAATTTTGTTCAAACCCGAAATCTTGACGAGAATCGTTATGATACAATTCTATGGTAAACCCCTTTCCTTTTCTCACTTGTACGTTTGGCCTCTGCCATTTGGGATGATTAGAAACAAAAGAACAGTCACCGGTTCTTTTGGTAATGCTCATACCTAAAAGTGCATATGAAATTCCAACTGTAGTTGAGAAAAGCCTCACAGGAGGTTTTTTTAGTTAGGCTAGCTTATGTAACTAAGCCTTCCTAGAAGGAGGTCACATTTTTAGTTCCATTCAAAACTTCCTCTGTCTTGGATTTCTTATGCTGAAATTGAAAATAACAGCTTTACTGATGACATGTTTCTTTTCGATGCAGTTTGAGTGTGACAAAATGGGTTCATTTGAACTGGGGTGATGATGGTTTGATCACCTTATTTTCAAAAATTTGGCGTCTTCTTCAACCGGTAACTATATTATACTTAAATCATGTGCCCATTATTTTTTTTCATATGTGTAACTGACAGTTGGCTTTGCTTTTCAGGGTGGTATCTTTGTAATGGAACCTCAGCCTTGGAAATCTTATGAAAACAATCGTCGTGTCTCAGAGGTGTGTATATACACAATTTTCTTTCTAATTGCACAAGTTAGCTAGATATATAGTTTGAGTCTTTGTTTGCCTTGTGTGTTTGCAGACAACTGCAATGAATTACCGAACGATTGTTTTACGACCAGACCGTTTCCAAGAAATTCTTCTTGATAAGGTACTCTGTCTACTCCATTTTATTCCTTACTTCGCCTCGCCCATACTCCAACATCATCTGTAAATTCTGCCATGCAATAGTATAAGTGTTGTTCAAAGTTAGATTAAGAGTTTCACTTTAAATCTAGCTCAAAACTAAATTGTGTAATGAGTTAGTCTTGGCTTCTTCTTTTTTTTCACTTGATCGCATTTAAGATTGGATCCTCATGTTCCATTACTTGTGTTTTGGTTTTGGCACAGATTGGTTTTAGAACAGTAGAAGATCTTACATCAAGCTTGTCCGGTGCAAGCAAAGGGTTTGATAGACAGATTCTTGCGTTCCAGAAATGAACATAACAACCAGATGCCTCATTGAAGAAGAAGGACAAGTTGTTGATTTTTTTGATTAGCCTTGTGAAAATCAAATTATGACATGGTTGAACACAATATGTCAATATATAAGAGCAACTACAAGTCGCTTCATATCTAATACTTCCTCTGTCCCATTTTATTAGATGTTTGGACTAAAAACACAGAGATTAAGAAACAAGAAATGTTTTCTCATTTATGAAAATTCAACCAATAGAAGAAGGTACTGCATAATTAAATAATTAAAAATTATTAAACTAATATAAATCATGCATTGAAAGTAGAGAAAATCTTATATAATGGAACAAATGAAAAGGTCTAAAACATCTTATATATTGGGACGGAGGGAGTATGTAATCTTTTTGCCACAGCTTAGGCTATCTAATCTAATTTCATTGGTCCTCTTTTTTGTCCACGGTTTTAAATGATAATGACACAAAACTTTGAATCGATAACTGAGAGAATCTTTGAATCCAATGAATCAACTTGATACTCTTCCATGTAAGCACTAATCAGCATATTTGTAGAACATGTATACAATACAGTTGCCACAAGTGTTGGTAACAAGAATTACAGTATCAAATAAATGTAGCTAAAGGGATGCCCAAGATGGATAAGGACATTCGTATTTCCATCCAGTTCCAGAGTATTGAACGCAGTGTAACCAGAGAGCCTCGTCATGCTCCTCATATCTGCAGAAGTTAGAAACATGAGACACCATTTGGATGAAAACAATAACACGTTGGTGGTTTTAGCATTTTTATTTTACCCTTGTGGGATCAACTTTGGGCAGTTTGTGCACATTGGATCGATGCTGAAATCTTCACTGGAATACACATAGTCGTCTGGGGAGACCATCTTTCTCTCACCCGCATCAATTCTTTTTGCAATGTAGGTCTCAAGATCATCTATGTGTTGATTGAGATAAAGAGGGTCATTCGCTATAGGATGCCCTGTATATTGTAGATGCACTCGTATCTACAAACGTCAAAACCAAAATGAGAAACCCCAAAAGGCCAAACTCTCTCTAGCTACTATCCTTATGGCTAATAAAATCTAAAGATCGATGCTTTGTAAGTTTTAACCACTATATATGTATAACCGCTGCTAAAATCACTTGCTTACTTGATGGGTTCTCCCTGTCACTGGTTCACATGAGACGAGGCTATGAGTCCCATTTGTATCGATTCTAGTGAACTTGGTACATGCAGGCTTCCCTTTCACCTTCTTATCATCACCACTTGAATTGGCGTCCTACATAAACCACATACACATTCCGATAATTTTACTTCTTAAGTGTTTAATGGAAGATTTTATGCTCTATAACTAGAGGCATAATGTGGCTTTACCTCTGCTGTACTTCTTCCTTCGCTGCCATTATAATCTATGTTGGCGTCGACTATCATCTGACAAATCAAAGTCATGCAGCTACATCAAATGAACTTCCAAACCAAAAGTCTCAAATGTTCTACATGTTATAACTCCTCACGATAAGCTGGTAGATTTTGAGATTTGGATATGACTGGCCTCAAATCAGTTTTCTAATGTTGATTAACATCACACGTGCTACTATATGAAGTTGGAAATTAGAGACAGTTCAAAAATCATGTAATAACATCAAAAGGACCTCAAACCTCATCTTCTGGGAACACACCAATAACCTTTGCAATATAACGTTTCTTCACCATTCCACCCTCAATCTGAAACGATCAAGACAAGTAGTAAGTACAACATTTTGATTTACCAGAGCGAATTGCATCTTAGGAATTATGGTATAGCCAAGCAAAATGAGACCAACTTGTTTGAGTACCTGTTGCCTGAAAAAATCAGCTTTTGCCGCAGTTCTTGCTATGATGAGCAATCCAGAAACCAAACGGTCTAATCTGTGAATAGCTGTGAAATGATGCAAGGATAACTCGTATTGTACTATTTTTTAAGAAGGATCATTACGACAATGTATCCTTGTCTAATACTGTTGGCTGGATACGAAATAGAGTTCCTAGGTCATGCTCAGCATCAAGGATGCCAACAACCGTGTTCTTACGGTATTGGCCACATGGATGCACCTAGACAAGAACAAAAACCCTGAGCATTAAACATCTAATGTGAATTTTGTATTTCACAATGCTTGGAATAGTACTAACAGAAAGAGAATCAGATTATTTAATTTTTGGTCTAATTCTCAATCATTCTGAACAAAACGTATTTCACATTCTCCAGAGACCACATAGAGTGGAAATCCAACAGAAAGAATACTCACAGGAACAGAAGCTGGTTTGCAGACAGTAACAACGTCAGGTTCTTGATGAAGGATAACTACATCATCAATCATCACCGGTGGTTCATGCCTGAAACCTTTCACACATTTAAAATTTGGATACACATTCAATGCAAAACTGTGGTATCTTTTAAATAGAAACAAGGATTAGCATCTCAATTTCAAATAGCAAATGCAAATATCTGAATAAAGTTTAGCTTAAGAACAACCTGTGGAGGAAGTGAGTAATCTTTTGGGAAGATTTCACAATGTAAGAAACTGGTACAATTTCTCCATCAACTTTGATTCTTCCAGATTTGACTGCACCAACCTACAAAGTTCAAACATATCAAAATCCCAAAACACCAGATTTATCACCAAACTAATTATTCCTTGAAACTAGAGCAAGAGCAGTACATAATATTCACGAGGACGTCCTTTAAATTCGTCGGCGAACAAATCCACAATTGTTTTCCCTGTCCAGCGTTTGTTCACCTATACATCGATACCAATTTCAATCACCACTATATGAGCAAAAACTAGGGCTAAGAAGAAAGATGGAAGATACTTACATGAGAAATGAACTCGAAGTAGTATGGTCTCACATGGCGTCTTCCTGCACAAGCAAATCAAACCATTAAACAAGAACAGTTAGTTGATTGAAGAGAGAGTGAAGATTGGAGGATTCATTTTTTACCTCCATGAAAGATGTAATCCTGCTTCTGTGATAGTTTGGAAGGTGACTGTAGAAGTAGGTCAGTATTCATGGTGTTTGAGGTGGTGGCGACGACGGGAGAGACGGCTTTCTCTACGCCGTCGTCGTTGTCGTCTTCTTGCTGCTTTCGTTTCATGTTTTTAGATTAATCTTAGCGGTGGTCGCTGTCAATCTAACTTCAAAAAACCACCAAACCGGTTCCCCGTGAAAGAATTTGGGTTAGACGTTCGGTAATTCGGTTTGGTTTTGATCAATTCAAAAATTTTGGTATTGGTTTACTGATTATAACAGGAAATGTTAGAATTAAATCGAAATACACTTGGTTATGTGGGTAGTAGATAGTTTGGTTTGGTTTTTGAGTTTTCTTGACAGACACCAAATAAAAACCGAAATTAACATTTGTTTGGATTTTAAATTTTGGTTAGTTTGGTTTTTGATGTCGTTTTTTTCAATTAGTTTCAATAATTTCGGAATTTTTCTCCTGATATCTATAAGATTTTCTAGTCGAAGTGAGATAATTGTGATTGGTGGGGGTCAGAGAAATCAAGAGGAAGAAAAAACTGGTTTAGTGTTGGAAATGATCAAAGAGCGATTTGAGGTTCAAATATTTTTGACAAGTATTTTTCAGAGGGGCTTGGACTTTGGAGGAGTGGGGATGGAGAATGCGGTTGCGCGAACTCGATTCTAACCGGGAGATGAATGGAAAAGAGGAGATATCTTTGACGTAACCGGGAGATGAATGGAAAAGAGGAGATATCAGAGCATTTTAGTTCATAAGGTGTGTGTACCTATATAGATGACCTAACATGGTTGCGGTTTGTAGTAATTTATCAACATTTTAATATTCGTAGATGATTCCATTTTCTTCACCAAAATTGGTGTTGAAACTGTATCCCCATATATATTCACTAGAAACAGTAACGATGTATTTATAGAAAATATACATGACCTCGGTCACGAAACCGAGTTTTGAGTAGTTGCATCGGATTGTTCACATTTATGCATGGTCGACTTCATGCCAACCATTTTATGTATGGTCGACTACGTATCGCAATCCGATTAGCGACTATTTAACAATATCACAAATGTGCGTCCCAGAATACACACATCGCCAGAAATTGGGTTTGGATCACGAAACCATTTGCATTTTTTTTTTATAACATTTCAGGTATAAACAAATATTTTGAAAAAAAAAAATATTTTGGATTTATTTCCAAATAAGAAAATAGGAAAGAAATCAAAATAATAAAGTAATGACGTGTCATAGCATCATATCCCCATCGCTTCTTCCTCACTGCTCCCAACATATTTCTCTGATTGCATCATTTTCCTTTAGCTTGAGAAGCTTTCCGATTTCAATTTCCATTAATTCACGATGCCTTCTTCGTTCTCCAAGCCGGCTTTGGATCCTTCTTCATCGCCTCCATCGATTTCTCCTTTGTCTCAAGACAGCTCGGAGGCTGAGCGCCGGCTTCGGGAAGCGGAGGAGAGGCTACGCGATGCTATGGCGGAGCTTCAACGTAGACAACGCTCCGCGGCGCGTGGATCTCACGCGGAATTGTGTGATCACGCTGACGTTTCTTGCGTCGCCAATGCCATCGGGAATTTATGTCAGAGCTTTCTTCTCTCTTATGGTGTTAGAGTTGGGATCGGGATTCTTCTTCGCGCTTTTAAGCTCGCTAGGGGACAGTCTTATTCGTCTCTTCTCGATCTGAAGGTGATGAATTGGGATTGTTTTTGTGATTTTGTGGCAATTTAATGGTTTGTGTTTGATAGTTGGTGAATTTTGTTGGAGATTTAGAGTCTTACGAGTCTCTGCTTTAGTGTTCCATTTGATACGATTGTTTTGAAATTAGAGCCAATTGGTCATTGACTTGGACATAAAATTCGAGTTGTTTCTAAAATGTTATATGTGATTCACTCACACATGAACAATGGTTGCAGCAACTTGTCTCGGAGAAAGATTTAATAGTTCGGGAAGAAGCATGTCGTATTGGTCTACTTTTTGGTGGCTTTACAGGCTCGTATCATGCCCTTAGATGCTGCTTGAGGAAGTGGAGGAAGAAGGAAACGCCATTGAATTCGTAAGTTTATGGTTTGTTTTATTTCGGGTTGTATCTCCTGTATGCTTGTGCATAGTGCTTGAAAAGTATATTCCTTATTATGACTTTGATTAAGGGTGGAGCAGAGTCTTAGCAGGTTCAGTTGCGGGTTTGTCTATCATGGCTTTAGATGATTCCAACCAGCGGCGCACGCTTGCTCTATACCTCTTGGCTAGATTAGGCCAGGTACATCCAATGGTCATAGTATTGTCTGTCGTACAAGTAATATCACTATACAGATGTATTTTGGGAGTCTGATCATTTTTCTTAATAATAGGCGGCTTATAATTCCGCAAAGTCAAAGAACAAGTTCCATCTTTGGGGTAGCCATTGGAGACATGGAGATTCATTACTTTTTTCTCTTGCATGTGCTCAGGTAATTGAGATTCTTCTCTTTTCTTCCTGTTCTAGTTAGTAATGGAAATGGTATAGACGTTGAAGAAAAGTTTTGTGTACCATACATATTCTCTCTTATCTGATTTAGTAGTGATTATCAGCAAGCTAATTTTGTTGCAATGAGGTCGGTGCAGGTTATGTATTCCTTTATAATGCGTCCTGAAACCTTGCCAAAATCATATAGAGAATTTATTCAGAAGACTGGTCCAGTTGCAAGGCCTGTCTACCAGGCTGTAAGAGAATGCTGCAGAGGTGGTCCAATTGATGTAGCCTCCTTATCAGCCTATATTTCTAGTAAAAACGAAGCAAGTGACGTGAAGGTGGAAGAATTTGCTTCCATCATCCCTTGTTCAGCTATTCATCCAAACACTAACTCGTGTCTAGCCCAAAATGCTAACGCAATGTCAGCTACATTCAAGAAAACATTTCCATTATACTTCTCCCTGACATTTGTCCCATATGTCGTTCTACACCTGCAAAAGGTAAGACTTTCTTTAAACATTTGCAGTTTTGGTGTTTTAGATTCCTATGGTTTATGCATTAGTCAGACATGATATGTATTTTCTGATGCCATCCTACACTTTCAGTTCATGGCTTCTCCTTACCGGACATCTTGGCTTGCAATCAGAGATTCAGTTAGATCGACGTCCTTCTTGTCTGCTTTTGTTGGGATTTTTCAGGTAGCTGGTTTTTACATTTGATTGTGTCCCCTCAATTCATACAATACTCATAGTTTCGTAAAACCATTCCCATATGTATGTGCCTTCTTTCCTATTTGCACTAGGCTTTCATATGTGCCCATAGAAAAGTTGCAACCAAGGACCACAAGCTCGTTTATTGGTTTGCGGGTGGTGTAGCAGCCCTCTCAGTTATGCTGGAAAAAAAACCGAGACGGTCTGAGCTTGCTCTGTATGTTCTTCCTCGAGCAGGAGATTCTCTGTGGGAGATACTTATTAATCGCCACCTTCTTCCCGATATTAAAAATGCTGAGGTACAATACAAACTATTGTTGTATCCAACTTTCTTCCTCTTTTAACAGCGGAACTGATGTTTTATCCAACCAATGGAAACAGGTTGCTTTATTTTGTGGATGTATGGGAGGAATCATGTACTACCTAGAATATGAACCTGATACGATGGCTCCATTTCTGAGGGGACTCATCCGTCGGTTTCTTGCTAGTCAAATAAGCAATCCTAGCAGCAAATACCCTCATAATTCTTCCTATACATATCTCCAGACTCTAGATGCATTGAAGAAACCAAAAACGCAGGAGAGCCGAGAAGGCGAAACTCCGAAAGCAGAAGAAAAGTATAACTTGGAAGCAATTCCTGGTCTTTAGAAGCAAAAGCTGTCTGATACTGTATTAGCACCTGACGTTGAAATTGAACAAACCAAAAAGGACCCTTTACGGATCATGATTTTGATTGTATTTCAGGAAGTTATTGTGAAACTTTCCAGAAAGGAAGGGTTCCTCCACAGAAAACTTAAGATTGAAGTGATTCGTAGGATTTAGGAGCTTTTTAAGTGTTTTATTTTCTTTCACGTAATAACAACTGTCTCTTCTTTATTTCATTGAGAAGTTGCAGAATGGAGAAGATTTATGGCAAGCGAGTCAAGCTTATAGGTAGAAACCGAGTTGTCTTGTTTTGTTCACACCAGTAATCTATTATGCTCCCTTTTTTTTTTTTTTGTTACAAAACAGTGTTCCAATACAATCTCTCTGTACCACCATTCTGCTGAATCATATATGGTACGACACAAGTTTTCACTGTTTCACCTTTCTGCCAAACTCGTCTGTTATAATTCCTTATTGTTCTTATTCATTCTTTTGTTATTCTCTTTATACGTTCCTTTATATCTTTGTTCTAACATATTCACTTCAACAAAAAAAAAGGGTGTTTCATCATGTGAAACAGATGGAAATAAGTCAATTCGGCTAAGATCTGACTTCGTCTTTCGAATCCCATCTCCAAAAGGTATTTTATTACTCAAAATGTAGTGCTTTCGTCTCTATGGGTCAGTTTGTACAGTCTGCGGGTCAGAAAATTAACTACAATTCGAAGATATAAAACAAACCTTTGACACTTGTAAGCATTTAAGGAATTCTTCATATGCTACGAAGTCAAATGTCAATGAGATTTTTGTAATAGAAAATTTCAAACAATTGTCGTGATGGTACACACCTTCATTGTATATTCAAGTCGATCTCCTCTTTCTCTCTCTCTCCTGCATCATCACCAAAATGGATGCTTTTGAGACTCATTTACCGAAGGAGATCGTGTCTGATCCTCTCTACAACTCCTTTAACCCAAGGAGTGAAGAGTATGTCCGCCGGCAGCGCGCAGTCTTTGACTTGGACAAAAACGGTTTTAGCCCGCTTCATGCAGCTGCAGCAGCCGGGCAAGTAGAGACTGTGAAGGCAACTTTGGGGGTTGAAAAGAAGCTTTGCCGCCTCAAAGATAGAGATGGAAAGACTCCTCTTCATGTGGCAACGATGACAGGGAAAATCGATGTGATCAGAGAGATTGTAGCGAGCTGTGGTGATTGCATAGAAGACGAGACGGTACAAGGTCAAACTGCTTTGCATCTTGCTGTTCTGCACCAAGAGATCGAAGCAGTCATAGCCATTGTTGAGTTGATCACAGAGACAAATCGAATTGATGTGTTGAACAAGAAAGATGAACAGGGTAACACTGCTCTTCATCTTGCAACCTGGAGAAAAAATCGCCAGGTAAGAAGAATTACGTTGCGGTTAAATAGTTTTTTTCGAGTGGAATCAAACTCTGTTTTTCTCTTGCCTACAGGTGATTGAAGTGTTGGTTCAGGCAATACCAGAAGAGTCTAGGTCATTTGAGGTGAATGCTATGAACAAGATGGGTCTATCTGCGATGGATTTGCTGGTTATGTTTCCAAGCGAAGCTGGCGATAGAGAAATCTATGAGAAACTCATCGAAGCTGGAGCTCAGAGAGGGCGAGACATTGGTACCACTAATGTCGAGAGAACCACTTCTACTTCCACATGCCAAGAGAGGGCAATGGAGTCTCAAAGCCACAAAGAACTTGTTAAGTACTTCACTTTCAAAAAGCACAGAGACTCACCATCAGAAGCACGTAGCGCGTTACTAGTGGTGGCTTCACTAGTCGCCACTGCCACGTTTCAGGCCAGCTTGACTCCACCAGGTGGAACTTGGCAAGATAGCTCAATACCTGCTGTATCCCAGAACACAACGAGTGTGAATACTACTAATCAACAAGCTCATATAGCAGGGCAATCTATCATGGGGACTTTCAACGGAGTTGCTTTCACTTTGTTTGTGTTCTTTAACACAATTGGGTTTTCGGTTTCACTTTCTATGCTCAACATTCTCACCCTCGGGTTCCCATTGCGGTTCCAGCTTCAGATCTGTATGACTGCTATGTATTTCTCGCACAACACGGCCATGACCAGCATTGCACCTGATCATGTCAAGCTTTACTGTATTCTCATCACATCCATCCTCGCTGCTACCACCCCGAGTTTGATGAGGTTGCTCGAGCAGCCTATTGGCATGCTCACTCAATTCTTGGACTCCAGGTCCCAGAAATTTTGCTCCATGATTTCACTTTCATGTAAACGTTTTGTAACATAATAGTAGCCAGTTCAATATCTACCTTCTTCCAATCACAAGGACCTGTTGTTGCATTGTCCAGATATCACCATTGTTATTACGAGTGATGTTATGATATACAAAGACTTTTTTTCTAAGAGTTATGAAGACATATAATGTGGAACACCTAAGATCACAGATCAACTCATGCTTCTATGTCGTTACAAATGCAGACCTGATAGGTCAGGAAACACAGAAATTTGGGATTTTCTTATTCATCTGGGAGTTTACATATTTTGTGTGTTTTGTTTCCTATCTTACACTCGATCCCACCAAACTTAGAGGTGAAGATACGATTCTGCACGCAACCACCAGCTCTAAGCTTCCTCAGTTCCGCGTCAACAGCTCCCTTTAGGGAAGTTCTAATATCACCCAACGCCCAGACCAAGGATATATGTGGCCGCGGATCCTATATGAAAATTGAAGCGATGGGTTAAGTGTTGGTGACAGAGACATTTGTTATATACAATCAAGCTTTTATATAGAAAAGCAATTAGACCTTGTAGAACTCTGGCAGATTGTGAAGCTTGTATACTTCATTAACAGCATCAATTTGCTTACTTATCTGAATTAAAGAAATGAGCATCAGTGCAATACCTAAGCTAATATTCAAAGTAACTCTTGTTGTACAACATACCTCGGATAGTCCTGAAGTGGTGATTTCCAAAGAAAGGAAAGAGCGAGTACAGTCGTCATTCACAAAGACTTCCCACTTATTAAAATCGATTGAATATCTGTCGAAGCACAGAACAGAAAACAATTCACAAAGCACATCCTAATTGGTTCATCATGGTAAACAAGATATGATCTTACCTCTTCTGCAACTGAAGCTTTTGCCGAAGCATAGAAACCACCGAGTTAATCTGATGAACACGTAGAGGAACGTTTCTTCCTAAGCTAATGTGGAACTCTCTCCCCAAGGCACGCTCAAACTTCTGGTCATCCTTGCATAGAATACTGAGTGGAACATCAGCCTCCACCAAATGAAGATGAGGAACAACTGATGCAACCCTCTTTAAGAAACAAACAATCTCCTTCTTCGGCAGTGGAGGTATAGAAACTAAAACCCAAAAACAAAATAAACACTTCAACAATTCATTCTCAAACACATACTTATCCTCTTACACTAAACAGATTCTGAAAGAGATTACCAGGTATGTAAACGTGCAAGGCGTAATTTCCATCGACGTGAGGAAAGTTTCTTACACGAACTCCAGGCTCTGTGGAGTCAAGCGAACCTTCAAGTTCAGAAGAAATCATAAGTAAGTGATGAGTGTAAGAATTAGATTGAGGAAGAATCATAGAGACAATTCATGAGCATCTTCACCTGTGGATACAATGGAATCGAGAAGCGCAAGCGGCGGAGGAGGCAAGGAAATCGACTCCTTCTCTTGCTTCAGAGCCGTTGGTTTCTCGCTGCAATTTTCAGAAACGGAGACCGCCGGAGGAAGATCATCGGTATCGGAGTCCGATGAAGCGTCGCCGTAGGACGCTCTCAATGCTTCCATCGCCGGTCAATTAAAAAAAAAGAACAAACAGAGAAACTATATAAACCAGATTTTGATTTCAAGCATGAACCAGATTAAACCAAAATTATTCTAAACGAACCAAATTAACTTAGACCAATCTAAACCGAACCATCCGCGAAAACAAAGCAGCAGAATTCGGAAACCTCTAACGGGCCGAAAATGGGCCTTCACTGACGATCACGCAAAACCCTAATTACGTTCCCTATAAATTAGACACCAATCGCCGGAAGAATCATCATCAATTGAATCTAGGGTTCTCTTCTTCAGTTTTCAATCTTCGTCTTTATGGTTTCTTTGGTTTTTTGATTGATAGTTTTTATGTTTCTCGATAGAGAGAGAGTTTGGCAGTGATGACTCGGAAATTTCAAGCTCAACAGACCGGAATTAGGCGTTTCTTCCATTATTGGTTGATTCGTTTCTGTGTCGATACCCCCGCTGATCTGAGCCTTCCTCTCTCTCTCTCTCTCTCTTTTCCCTTAAATCTGTTTTGTTTTCGTTTTCGAATCTGAACTTTTCCCTGGCAATCGATTTTTGCTTCTTTTTTTTTAATTGATTTTGAAATCGTTTTTACGGATTTTGATGATAATTTTGGAGATAACGATGAGGATATACAGCTCCCTCTTCTGATTAAGCTGAAGAGAATTGCTGGCAGAATCGAACCTAAATCACTAGCCACTACTGAGTTATCTCCTTAATCCTCGTAATTGGTTTTGAATAGTTTGATTTTTGTTTTCAAATCAGGAACAATGCAATTAGATGGATGATAATGATGAAGCAAAATTAATCTAATCCAACACTTGATCTGAGAGATACTATGTGCATCTCCAAGTGAAGTTACAACAGTTAGCTTCTGAATCAAAATTTGTTCAATTATGTTATTTGCCAGATTCTAGTTTACTGACAACTACCAATTTGGCTATAATCCATTAAAATTGTTTGCATGAAGTAACCGAACATGACTTTAAACATAATCTATAGTATAGGTTGTGATGTGGTTATAACATTCTATGTCACTGCCAATTATCGAAATCTCAAGCCTGAAACTAATATAATCCAAAGTGAACGATCTCTATATATGACCCAAAGAGCATGCGGTTTGAAACGTCTGACACTGAAAGTAATGGTAGTCATTAAGGTTTCCGTATGGCCAAGACCACATACCTATAAAACTTAAATTTTGGGACCAATGAGAGCGCAATTTTGGGCAACAATCACAAGGAAGCCAATATGATTGTAAAAGGGTAACCATAACTCATGGAAAGTAAAAAAAAAATCAAAACGAAAACGTTCTTTGCTGTTCTAAGAAAGATTATGGTAACTTCCGTATTAATTAACAGTCTAATACAGTTGAATTTCTCAAAAAACATTTATGGGAGTTCCGTTGTAACTAAATTAACAAGAACCCGTTCTATGGCGATAATGGAAGAAAGAAAGACACCAGTGAAGTCAAAGATATTTTGTTGTTAGTTCAGAAAAACTCAAAAAAAAAGTCATTATCTTTTAGCTGTTTGTGTCCCCAAATTATTATTTTGTTAGATAAAAAAGAAAAGCAAACGAGTTTGTTCCCAGGAAGTCGGTATCTCTCTATCGAAGCCGACTTCACGATTCCTTACTTCCACGTTACACATTTTTCGTTGTTTTTTTCCTTCGGTTTCCTTCTCTGGCAAGTCTGCTTCATTCGTGCTCGCTTCAATTCCCACTTCACACTTTCTACTCTTTACCAAATCCAATCCTCCAGTTTTTCTGATCCACGAGTTTGAAATTGGGTGTCTCTGCTTTTAATTGGATCTGATCCGATCGAATTCGATTGTAATTTGGATCCCATGGAGAATCACGAGGAGGAGAACGGTGTTTGCAAGGCGGAATCTGTTGATGGGAGCCTTGATGTTTGGAGTTGTCAGAATTCTGATTCTTCTTCCGCTGATCACCTTGTCGTTATGGTTCATGGGATCTTAGGAAGGTAAACAAACTTTGATGGAGTTGAGAATTTTTGTTTGAGATTCTTCTCTTTTTACTTCACAAGCAATTTGGTTCTGCAGTACGGATGATTGGAAGTTTGGAGCTGAGCAATTCGTCAAAAAGCTTCCTGATAAAGTCTTTGTTCACTGTAAGTAGTCTTCCTTCTGATTTAGTGATGGTTTTAGAAAAGTTGCAAGTTGGAAATTAGTTTCCTTGACATATATAAACTTAATTAGTGGACCCTTTTTCTAATCTCTCAGCTATTAATTAGGTTCTTATATTCCATTTCTTGCTCTAATTGGGTCTGTGTCTCTGGCAATCATCTTTAAATTGTAATGTTGATGCTTGATGAGACTTATATTGCATGCTCCAAGATTCTTAATGATCTTGCCGTTTTTTAAGCAGGTAGTGAAAAGAATGTGTCTGCGCTTACTCTAGATGGTGTGGATGTAATGGGTGAACGTCTAGCAGCTGAGGTAAGACGTCGCATACGTGCTTTTTCATTTACATTTTGTGAAGTTAGTTGGACTCTGTTTGATGTTACGAAATGCATGTTAGGTTCTTGATATTATTCAAAGAAGACCAAATATCCGTAAAATCTCCTTTGTTGCACATTCTTTGGGAGGGCTTGCAGCAAGATATGCAATTGGGAAATTGTACAAGCCTGCTAGTCAGGAAGATGGGAAAGACTCGTTAGCGGATAGTAGTGAAGGGCCTCCCAAAGGCACAATATGTGGACTCGAGGCTATGAACTTTATTACTGTAGCTACACCACATTTGGGTTCTATGGGTAATAAACAGGTAACTCTACTTAAGTTCATGCGTAGTGCATTTCTTGTAGTGATTTGTTTTGCTAATCGTCTTTACAAATTGTTTGAAATGAATTTTCTTCTACAAATTCCATTGCATAACATAATTCTCGTGATTTGCCCCAAAAAAAAAACATAATTCTGGTGATTGTTGAAAAAAAACAAACAAAGTAAACATGAATCGTTTGCTATCTTAGTAAAGCTACTTTAAACTTGGCCCTAGGTTTACCCAACTTTCGACCAACGTAATGTATATAAGATATGATTGATCCTTGCTTTCTTGAACCATGAAAATCTGTTTGTATGATAATTTGTTTGTATGATTGAATTATCATTTCACTTATTTCTGGATGTTATTCTCATAAGATTTAGAACAACTTTGTTATTTTCTTCCAGGTTCCGTTTCTCTTTGGTTTTTCTTCCATTGAGAAAGTTGCAGGTCTCATTATCCACTGGATATTTAAAAGAACGGGCCGTCACCTTTTCTTGAAAGATGAAGAAGAGGGAAAACCACCCTTGTTGCGACGCATGGTGGAAGATACCGATGATTGTCATTTCATGTATGCCACTCTATGCCCCATTTGTCACTAGTAAGTTCACCTGACCATGTGTCGAAGATGTTCTCACTAGAAAACGTTTTCCTCAATTGCAGATCTGCACTGCGAGCCTTCAAAAGGCGGGTGGCTTATTCAAATGTCAGCCATGATCGTATCCTTTATGTGTGTTACTGTTAGTAATGTCCTTTTTAGCATCAGACATTACATTTTTTTCCTTCACTAGATCTGAATAGACGTCGTTGGCTGGAAGACGGCATCTATTAGACGTGACTGTGAATTGCCTAAGGTATGTGACTTTGACTGGATTACTTGATTTGGTTCAGGATTTTGTTATAATGGGTCTCTCTGATAATTGAATAATTTCTTGTTTACCAGTGGGAAGATTCTCTGAATGAGAAGTATCCTCATATTGTTTACGAAGAACTCTGCAAGGCATGTGATGCTGAGGACATACCAGAAGGCGAGAATCATTCAGACGACATAGAAGGTTAGCTTGCACTTAATGCACTGACCGTTTAGGCATTTAGCAGTGATTTTGTAGAACTTATTGCTCACTTCTCTTATTTCTCTTTCTACTTTCTATGCTTTAAATCTCATTAGGTGGTAAAAGAAGTGTTCAGTACAAACAATTCATATGTTGGGCTACCATATGTAGTGCTTCTACTTTCTTATTCATGTACAACATGATGTATTTAATAACGTAGTGCCTTGTCAATTTTGCAGAAGAAATGATCAAAGGCCTCTCCTCTGTCTCATGGGAGAAAGTTGATGTTAGCTTTCACAGTAGCAGGCAGAGGTTTGCTGCCCATAGTGTTATACAGGTCTCTCACTCTCACCTGCCATCCCTCATCTGTAACATTTGTTTATCCTCACTCCGAAGGCTTTTTAATTGCAGCTTCTCTTGATAGTTATCTTTCTGTTGTTATATAAGCTTGAACGATAACATAGTGTTCATTCATTTTGATAGGATTAATCTCCACATACTTTCTAGTAAAAACATGAAGTCTAATATCTTGTGTTATGCCGTTTACAGGTTAAAAATGAAGATATGCATATAGAAGGAGCAGATGTCATAGAGCATATTATCGATCATTTCCATGCTTAAATCAGTAAACTTTTCATCACCAAAGAGTCTGGGACCCGATAATTAAGGACTTAAGTTTCTTATAGTAAAGCAACAATTTTCCACTGGACGTTTATATGTCACGTAGTTGTTTACACTATAAAATCATCTCATTTTCTCTGTAATTGCACAGGTAGCAAGACGTCGATTATGACCAATGTATTTGATACTTGGTATTAGCAGCAAAGCAAATCTTGTTCAATTCAATTGTATCATGTATTCATGGATATTTTGCAATGGAAAGTATAAAATAGCGTACTTTAAATGAAAGCTTTGTGCCTATATATTTGTTTACTTAGAAGAATTCCTACCTACTGAGTTGGTGGTTGTTTCCTTTGATTTGATGACTTGAAATAGTCTAGATAATCTTGTCATGTTGTATGATGTGAATATGTTACGACCTTAGCATCAAGTACATCTGGAAGCTGAAGCCCTGGTGGAGACTGGAAGGGGTGACAAAGGAATGGCTTACTTTTTTCTTATATCGTATTGAATTCTGTGTGTCTTGAGCATTCTGTATCTCTTTAGTGTGGACATTGATACTGGCAAAGACAGGTTTGTTGGTTTAAGACCTCCCTAGGTTGTTGCCTTATTGTCTTGTGTACTTTTAGTTGAATGCCTGTCTTCAGTATAACATGTGTGTGTGAAATTTCTACTTCAGATGTCCAATAGAGAAGGAGAGGATTTGAGATCTAAAATGGGAACTCTGACTTTGATCGATGACCCACTTAGTTTGATGTTGTGGAGCATATTTTCATCTTAGTTAAACATGGTCCAAATTATTGTTATGATGAACATTTCGGTAGGTTCAAAGTAGTTTTTTTTTGTCTCTGTAGGACCCTTTCGCGGCCATGGAATTGTCTATGTGTAGTCAATTTGTGTATTGTACATGATCAGCTCTTCCAAAATGTAGATATCTTATCTTTTGGTTCTCTTGAAGGTAGGTCCAGCTTCTCTTGGAGTCGGTTTGTAAGAATTTAGTTCACCATCATTCAACAACCAATGGGTCAGTCGTTATCAACCTATATGTTGCCATCTACTTTAATACCTGATGAGATTTTTTGTTCTATGGTGAAATTTATAAGGTTGAATCAAAGTGCATCTGTTTATGGGTGTCTGCTCTATTAGATGGCGACCAAAGTCTATGATTTTTCACCATCATATTGTTCGAAGGGTTCATAAGCATGGTCTTGTAAGTTTGAGCTTCCTCTTTGTTCTATAAGAATATAATCATCCTCTTGAGCGCGTTTGAGGAACGGTAGAAAGAATTGCATTTAAGAAGAATGAATGAATAAATATAGCAAAACATTTCTTACAATCAGCTAATTTAGAAGCTTTGAACACAACCACCCTTTATTAGTAAGTTCTATTTATAATCATCTTCTTGGTGCTTTACTTGTAGATATATATACCAAAGTTTCTGATGTCACCTAATGTTTGATCCTCAGAAGCTTACGTAACCACGAGTTGAGAGTGTCCAAGAGATGGATAAGGAGATAACGGAGGCACAGAGAATATTCTCGTTTCTTTACTGTCTTCTCCGTCCCAAAATCCCATCCAACTTGATGGTGTTAGCGGGCAAACCTCAGCTTGAGCCTGAATTTCTGCCTCTTCCCTCTTCACAGCTTTATTGCTGCTCAGGTGGCTTTCATCCTCCGTTACTTGTCTCTTCCTCTTTGCTTTTAAAGAGACAGTCTTGCTGCTGTCTCCATAGTACTCGAACTTGCCTGCTTCAAGTGGGAAGTTAAGAATGGCTTTGCTTCCTCGTAATTCAAAAGCTGCCTTGTCGTAACCCCTTGCAGCTTCCATGGCTGTGTCAAAAGTCCCTAACCAGACACGAACACCTTTCTTGTTTGGGTCTCTGATGATCTCAGCTGCATACTTGCCCCACGGTCTTCGCCTCACGCCTCTGTAATGCCTCTGATCATCCTCTGATCTTTTGGTTCTCTTGAAGGTAGGTTCAATTTCTCTTGTAGTCGCTTTGTAAGAATTTAGTTCAGCATCATCAGTAACCCAGTGAGCAATCGTGATCAAACTATATGCTGCCATCGACTTTATGACCTCATTACAGTTTTTGTTCTATGGTGAAATTTATAGGGTTGAAGCAAAGTGCATACGTTTGTGGGTATATCTGCACTACTAGACAGCGACCAAAGTCTGGGAGGCAATCATTTTACTTGAATGGCTCATTTGTAGGTCTTGTAAGTTCGAACTTCCTCTTTGTTTTCATTTAAGGACAAACTATAAGAAAACAATCACCCTCTTGTGCTCGTTAAGGAAGGGTAGAAAGAATTGCATTTAAGATGAATAAAATGAATATATGAAATTATTTTTTACAATCAGCTAATCTAGAAGCTTTTAACACATGTGCTAATGTCATCTAATGTTGGAATTTTCCCAGTTTGATCCTCAGAAGCTTACGTTCCCACAAGTGGAGAGTATCCAAGAGATTGATAAGGAGATAACGGAGGCACTGAGAATATTCTCATCTCTTTACTGTCTTCTCCGTCCCAAAACCCTATCCAACTTGACGGCGTTAATGGACAAGCATCAGCCTGAGCCTGAGTTTCTTCCATCTTCACAGATTTATGGTTGATCAGGTGGCTAACATCCTCCGTTACTTGTCTCTTCCTCTTTGCTTTTAAAGAGACTGTCTTGTTGTTGTCTCCAATTTCCTGGTGCTTGCCTGCTTCTAGTGGAAAGTTAAGAATGGCTTTGCTTCCTCGTAGTTTAAAAGCAGCCTTGTCGTAACTTCTTGCAGCTTCCACGGCTGTGTCAAAAGTGCCTAACCAGACACGAACACCTTTCTTGTTTGGGTCTCTGATCTCAGCCGCATACTTACCCCATGGTCTTCTCCTGACGCCTCTGTAATGCCTCTGATCATCCTCTTGAGCCACTGGTGCAGTAGTAGGAACTGCTATAGTGGCAAGAGGTGGCTTCCGTTGGCTTAGAGTTGAGGTGGTGCAGTGTTGGATTGAGGAGATAAAGGTGTCTAAGGAAGAGAAATCGGTAAGAAGGTGTTGGGTTATGAGATCTAAAGCTGATTGGTCTTGTTCTTGTTGCTGTTGGTGTGAAGAAGCCATAGATGAATGATATTGGAGTCTTCTTTGTGTTTGTGTTTGTGTTTGTGATTGGAGGTTATATATAAAAGTGGGAGGGAGAGGTTTCGTGGTTAGCTTCTTGGGTTGGAGAGAGGAAGGATCCTTTTCAATTGTTTTGACTTGTTTAGTTCCATTGTTGCTTTGGAGTGTGGCAAGTGGACTACTCTATAACTTATTATTTTAAGATAAGGAACGATTCGTGGCTCTGTCTTTTTCTTGTGAGGGTCCATCATCAAAGCTAGTGTCTACTTCCAGGCTTCTTCATATCCCAGACACAAATTAAAAATGTTTTTTTTTTTAAGAGAAAAGAAAATTGACACTTTTTTCTTACTTTTTGGGTAAAGTTAAGTTGACACAAATTAAGTTGTATTTTGGAAAAGGTTGATGCACTAATGTGTATGTTCACAATCCTCTTGCCTATGTTAGACACCAAATGTATGTCTCTATGCAAGTCGTTTATTTGGAAGGATTATCCCTCTGTTCTTATAACCTCCTTCATTTCTTCCTCGCTTGGATCATAAAATGGCATTTTGAACGAATTTACCTTTGACACACTTACAAGACCCTATGTAAATACATAAATAACAAAAAGATCAAATTTTTCTAACCATCTGTTTATACCTCAGAGACTAGGTCGTGGAAAGAACCAGATAACAATATATTACAACATTCCCTGTACAAATGAATAAATGATCATCAATAGGGTTTAATTTCTTCCCATTAATGTGAGAATCATACGTCCACTAGACCATCTCTTCAGAACGTATTTTGAAAAATGTCGTAAAATCTCTTTGGATTTGATTCAGTTAAGCCTTGTATTCACTAAGAAGACTTGAACTTATTATATGTGCATTCATCTTATTCTTCTCCAGTTCGTGGAGAACCTTACAAGTCCACAATACGATCGTTATAACTTATACGTCTTTTTTACTTTTAAGGAAGTTTAAATGTCTTTAGGTGAAAAATGATGACGAAGTCTATATAAGACCTTGGAGAAATCTAAAAAAATATATCAAGGAAACTACCACGGGAGAAAACCTATTTATTATTCAACTAAACTAAAAACAGTGGAAGGATACTATAACTACAAAGATTCAACTACCTATTAGAGTCCAACATTGGAAGTTGGCAAAATTCTTTGGGCAATATATATGTGTGGCAATCCTCCTTATTTAATTTGCTTTTGGGTGTGAGTTTGGCCCACACTAATATGGTACAAGAGCCAAGGTCGATTATGGGCTATCACATATGGATGTCTAGTCTCATAAAATTCTTGCTTCAGATGTACAGTCCTGAGTATGAGGGCCGAGGGGGTGAATTAGAGTCTCACATTGAAAGTTAGCAAAATTCCCCATATATAAGTGTGTGGCAATCCTCCTTCTTTGAGGTAGCTTTTGGGTGTGAGTTAGACTCACAGTAATACGACCTAAAATAGAAGGATAAGTGAAAACAATCCTAAACCAAACAACATTACTTAACATGTACCTCTCCAAGATAAAAAAGAGCAAACCCGTGACCCTAAACGATCAAATAGACCGTTAAAAAACTCGAATACTCGCAAAAGTTCAAAAGCTTCGCCGATATGTATGCTGACGAAAGGGGAGAAGATGATAGGAACAACAAAGAATCGGCCATCTAAGGAGACATAACCATCAAGATAATTATGGCTGGAAAACGAGACTAGATTCATTCGCGGTCAAACCGCGCTATCGATCAAAGGATTCGCGGCGACTCCAATCTTGCCTCCACCTAGTCTCAAACCAATGAACCACATTCTTCCAAATGACCTAAAACAGCCTAATCACACAAAAAAAAAAATCCGTAGAACCGACAACCAAATCACCACGATCGCATTACCATTCGGGTTTGGCAGACGCCTCAAGTTTAATCCTCGTTCTTAAATCTGAAACCTCACCTCTATAAGTCGGAACCACCATCTTCTAAATTTAATAACCCTAACATACCTCTGACGTTACCGGCAAAAAAAAAGGCCGGTGATCAGAGAAACAAAGATCCAAATAAAGAGATTAAAAACTAAATTAAAAAATTGAAAATAAAAAAAGGCCGCGTTTCACTTAAAAAACCCTAAGTGCTCCTTCTTCGCTTTCCTCTGTTTTTCCTCGGATTTAAAACTTAAAATTCGTATTTCTCCATAGAGTAAACTACATATCACTGAACGCTTCCAATTCCTCTTCGCTTCCAGATTCTCCTTTTCCGGTCACCGCCGGAGACCTAGTATCTCATCTGCTACATATAATGGTGTCGCCGAAAGAGTTAGTGGCCATAGTACACTCTTCGCTGCTCGGAACGTCACGGCCAACTCCAACGCAGCGTATCGAACTCACTCATGCCATTCGCAACTCATTTTCCTCTATTCAGAACCTCCTCTCTTTCCCGGTACTTGCTCAAGTTCCTTGTACTCGATGATGCGTCCTTCTGTTTTCTGGGTACAGTAACCAAATCTTTTTGTTTTTAATCTCTGGCAGCCTCCGAAGCCGTCGGACAGAGCTCAAGTTCAGTCTAAAGAAATTCGACTCCCGGATTCGCTGCCAATATCTTTGGATGACCAAGATGTCGCTATTGTAAGTGTTTCTTTCGACTTCTATATGACATTCTTGGTCTAGTGGAGGTTTAGATTTTAGAATTTAGGTATGAGAACAATTGACACCGATTAAAGCAAGTTTTGCTTCAATTTTGTGGATGGACTGAATAAAATGGTTGTCTAAGTAGATGTCTAACAAGGCGGAATTTCACTGTTTTCTTTACCATGTTGAACTTGTAGAATGTGTTTGGTTGCTGCTCATTTCCGATGTACACACACATGAGCTTCTTTTCATTGGGATTGTGGTTTGTCCTGATGATTTGTTAAATCTACCATTTGACACACATTACAACCTTTAAGCTTCTGTTTAATTTGAAATATGTGCAATAATATATGTGGTTGATATCTTACTGCTTCAGAAAAAGGTGCCTTTAACAACTCTAACGGCCTATGTTCTTCATATATTGTTACTGATTGTAGAGCTTGAAACTGAGTGATGAGCTTCACCTAAATGAGATAGATGCTGTTCGTCTGCTTGTATCTGCAAATCAGGAGGTGCGATTCCCTTCGCTTTGCTTCTACTCTCATCTCTTAGCTTCTAAAGCTCTGGAGTTATTTTCTGCGATATGTTCTAATAATTTTATCCTATTTTTAGTGGGGCTTAATGGGACGGGACCCTCTTGAGATTCAACGGCTTGCAACTGGACTATGGTATACAGGGAGAAGAGATCTTACATCAACGCTATACACACTCCTGAGGGTAGCTTACTCTCTCATTATATTTCTGTTTTTTTTTGTTCTTCTAGTGTTCTTAACGTCATCGCACATTACCATTTTCTGGTTGAATAGGCAGTTGTTCTGGACCAGGGGCTTGAACCTGATCTTATAGCTGACATTCAGGGACTCTTAGAAGAACTTATTAAAGCTGGGCTCAGACAACGGTTGATTACTCTTATAAAGGTATTAACCACTTGGGTTCTTTTAAGTTACATTTTCATAGGTGTCAAATATACGTAACTTAAATAATTCCTACTTTGCTGCTTGAATTTCTTCTGAAGCACTCATCTTATTGACAATCATTCTCATTACTGCAAAGACTATTCTCTTGTTCGTTGAGTATCCTTGAGCATATCTGTCTAGCTACACCATTTCAATCTACTCTTCCATTTGTTTCTCATGATCTTAGAGAATAAACAATCTTTCTCCAATTAGTTATTTGAATCCTATTTTTGAATGTGTAGCTATTACTTATTGTGCAACCATAAGGTATTGAGACCATTACAAATTTTGTCCACATCCAGAAAATTATTGTTTGCTGTTTTAGTGCGCTCTATTATGTCTTTGTTGTTAATGCTGCCTGATACTTTTTAAAATTGTCAACTACATGAGCTTCATAGTTCAAGACACTTGGGGGAATGCACTTCCTATGTAATAATCATCTTTGAGATTCGTTTTTACCTGTCAATATTATCTTTGAATTCAAAGACAGTTTCAATTACATTTAGTGTACCATTTGTTCTCACTTTGCATTAACATCAACATGAGTTCAAGCTAACTATTAAAATATTCTGATCTAACTTGCTTCGGATTATAGTGTTCACATCAAATGAGTCAATATATTTTAAAGATTTACTTTCGAAACTTCAAAAACCCTATGATTCTCCCCTATGTCCATTGTCTTTACAGCTGAACTTTTGCAGCCAAAGCATGCTTTAGTCTAGTAGAAAATATTAGATGTAAAAGTCCTTTTAGACGATCTTGTGACTTGATTTTTTTTCTTTGGCATTATTATGTAATTATTGTCATGATAGCAAATTCTTTGTTGTTAGGAACTCAATCGGCAGGATCCTACTGGATTGGGTGGGCCCTTATGCGAGCGATACCTTATTGACTCAAGAGGTGCTCTTGTTGAACGAAGAGCTGTTGTTCAGAGGGAAAGACTGATACTGGGACATTGCCTTGTTCTTTCAATTTTGGTTGATAGACCTGGTAAGCTCGTTCATTTCTTATAAAGTGTGCGAAAATTAAGAATGCTAATTGTTAAAGAAATTCAGCTGTTGGATACAGTGCTTTTCGTTAATGGTTTGACTTTTCCATGAAAAAATACAGCATTAGTTCTATTGTATGCCATAGTAAGTGAAACTATTGATAACTGGTTTACGTTTGCTAGGACACTATATATGCTAGACTAATTAGATCATTGGTCAATGTGCTATGAGATATGTTGTATTTTCATATAGTATATCATTGCTATGTCTGTGTAATTATGCATTGAACATGTTTGACTGAAGTTGAGTATCATATGTGATTATGGTGTTTGGTATTCGTCCTCCATTGTTCCGATCTTATTTATCAAAAATTTGAAAATTTTGATTACTTTTTAATGAATATTAAGTTGTTTATTTATAGTATTAAAACACTCTTGTTATTTTATATCTTTTGTTATTGCTCGAAGGATAATTTCTATTTCAATTTCATTCTTCTAACAAGTTTTTTTTTATTGCAGGTTCGAAAGATGTGAAGGATATACTACGTTTTAAAAGATAATGCAGCTCAATTAACTGAAGGAAATGACACCATAAGTTCTCAGGTTCATGCTAGTCCTGTTCATGACATAGCGGCTTTTGAAGTTTTCTTTCTTCCCTGCATATTAAATTTAAAATGTGTTAATTTCTGATAAATGATTATTTTCTTTGTTGCAGATTACTTTTAGTCTTCTGTTTTCTCTGATCATCACCTTCGTATCAGATGCAATCAGTGGACTATCTGATAAGTCATCTATGATATCTCAAGATGCTTCGTTTAGGACAGACTTTCAGGATATTGTAAGACGAGTTGATACATTTTTCTTTCGCTTCTCCCTGTCACCAAAGACCTTCCACTGCTGACACTTGAAAACACACTTCTGCCTTGCTTACGTCCTAATCACCTTTCAGGTCATGGCTTCTGGCAGTGACCCCACTGCTGATGGCTTCATTGGTGGCATAAGGCTTGCCTGGGCTGTACATTTAATGCTCATACATGATGGAATATCTGGAATGGATACGATTTCCACTGCTTCAACAAAAGATATGGGGCACATATGCTCCTGCCTGGAGTCCATCTTCTCAAAAAATGTGTTTCAATTTTTGCTGGATAATGTTCTTCGAACTGCAGCCTACCAGGTACTTTCATTTTGAACATCATCCTGAATTCTATGTGCTCAGTTAGTTTCCATCAAATGCGGGGTGCCTATCTGGATTCCATGTGCACTTGATTTCATTTGACGAGCTAGTGGAAGAGTTACTTTGATTTCCCAGCTAGTGGATGACATGTTTGGCTCCTTAAACTTTTATATGGAATGAGCTATTATGCGTGGTTCATGACTGGATCAGAAAAAGAGCTATTTTCTAATGGTGCCTATGGTGTTTATATTTTCCTTCACGACAACTGTAGTGTATATTGTCTGTTTCATGTTAATGGATTTATGTGTTGGCCTGTATGGATACCATTTTAATCCTTCATGAATTCAGTTTTTACTTGATTAGTCATTCCCAAATGTAAGAGTGTTCCCATTTCCTTATGCTGATTTTTCTGCTTCTAATCACATTATATATCTATTAATGATTTCATTATTTGAGATATGACTTTATTATATTGGTGTTCGGCGGGTTCCTCTTTGGATGCTGTATTCATTCTTGTTTAGTCTCTAGGATTTTGCTTGCTAAGTCAGATCTCAATTTCAAGTCTTTATCCAGTTTTATTTTGTGATCTTTGATTTTCCTGACTCACCCATGTTCCCCCTTGTGTTGGTGTATCAATGGCTGACATTTTGTTAGTTGCTACATGCAGAATGATGAGGAGGACATGATCTACGTATATAATGCTTATCTGCACAAGTTAGCCTCTTGTTTTTTATCTCACCCGATCGCAAGAGATAAGGTTTGTTAAGTATATAGATTAACTTATTTCTACTTACGTTATATGTTGGTGATCAAAGTTTGAACGCTGCAACTTAATCATGTAAAGCTTGTAATTTTTTCTCCTTACTTGATGGTCTGATAATTATGATGAAAATTGATAGTATCTGATTTCCATTTAGAGGGAGTAACTTTTTGACGTATAAGTCACAGATTCTGAGTATTTCAGCTGGATAACTTAGGGGATATGAGTGGCATAGAAACTTCACTAATGGCTGCACCTTAGATCATTACTATTTTTCTGATGTTTTGATAGTGTCTGATAAGTTGAATATATGAGCCAAGATGAGAAATACAATAGCATATCTACATGTTTATCTCCTGTGTCAAGCCTGACATCATTATTTTGCAGGTGAAGGAATCAAAGGACATGGCTATGAGTGTTCTAAATTCTTACCGAACTTGTGATTCGCTTGATGGAAGTATGCAGACTGAAGAGGCTGACAGGCCACTGCCTTTCATTTCTCTTATGGAGTTTGTAAGCAAAATATATCAGGTTGAGAACGACTACCATATCAAGCAGTTATTTCTTTATCTTTGTTTTTTTTTTGTTATTTTTCTCAAAAAAATGTTTGAAAATGAGTTTGCTTGGTGTCTTGAAGTTGAGTTTTGTTCATATGTTTTTTCTTAGCCTTTTATTTGTTTTTCCTAGCACATAGTGAGCATTCAGAATCCATCTTGGTCATATCTCATTTTTCATACTATATTCCTGTTTGTGTCTTTTGATCTTTACAACCTTTTACAGAAGGAACCTGAGCTACTCTCTGGGAATGATGTCTTGTGGACATTTGTGAATTTTGCTGGAGAGGACCACACAAATTTTAAAACTCTTGTGGCTTTCTTGGAAATGCTGTGTACCTTGGTATGAGAAGTCTTTCTATTGGTATTTTAGTGGGACTTCATTTACTTGGTTACTCATTGAGTTTCCTGCCTGTCATCTTTATTTAATTTCAGGCTTCCACTCAGGAAGGTGCTTCTAAAGTTTATGAGTTGCTCCGGGGTACATCATTTCGCAGTATAGGATGGGCCACTTTGTTTGATTGTATAAGAATTTACGATGATAAGTTCAAGCAGTCTCTTCAAACTGCTGGAGCCATGATGCCAGAGTTCCTGGAGGGCGATGCAAAAGCACTTGTCGCATATCTGAATGTACTTCAGAAGGTTATATAACTCTATTCCAAATATATTCTGTTTCAACTTTCATTCCACGTTTAATATTCTTATTTGGTGCTTTTTATCTAAGAACTGAACTTAACTGCGACTTGGTTCTAGTTATTAACGTAAATGCTTTCTCATGGGTTATGGGGACAAAGCCATATAAATTTTCACTATGAGTTCCTAGGAGGGGAATATGTTGTTTAAATGTCCTTGCAAATGATTCCTTGTCTGTGAAACCGATGTTTGAACTTTCGATAATTTTTTATATGGTCAATAAGTGTATTTTTCATATTCTGCAGGTTGTTGAGAATGGTAATCCCACTGAGAGGAAAAACTGGTTTCCTGATATCGAACCTTTTTTTAAGCTTCTTGGTTACGAAAACATCCCTCCATACCTGAAGGTCAGTGGCGTACTGGAAATTCTTCCCCTTACACTTTGGACTCACAAATGATATGTGGAAACTGGAAAGCATCTGGTATCGGTATCTATATAACTTGTTTCATGGTAATTTTTTTATTTGCAGGGTGCTCTTAGAAAGACCATTGCTGCCTTTGTTTATGTCTTTCCAGAAATGAGGGACTCTATCTGGGCTTTTCTTGAGCAGTATGATCTGCCTGTTGTTGTGGGATCACCGGTTGGAAAGAGTGACCAATCTTCTCAGGTAAGTGCATGGCTTCGAGGGGATAGTTATTAGTAGATATTGTAGCTCTACTTCTTTAGTTAATATATCTATTAATTTATTAAAATTTATGTTTCTGCATTTATTTGCTAAACATTTTTTACTTATGCGTTAAAGAGGGTTTGCCATGTTGCAAAGACCATTGATATCATTGTTTTGCTATGTAAAGTTGATGTTGGTAACACAAAAATGTTAATATTTATCTAATTCCTGCAGCAACTTCATGTGATGAAAGTTTCATTTTCATTTATCCCGCTTAATACTCACATAACGTATTGTGCTATGTTCAGGGTAGCTAAAGTTTTGAAAATCACTGTGTTGTTTGATGCTGCTTTTGCTTTTCCAGGTTGAGAGAATCTTCAGCGTTTCTTCAAACCTAATGTCAAAATTCGTTTATATGCAGGTCTATGATATGCAATTTGAGTTAAATGAAGTGGAAGCAAGGAGAGAACAATATCCTTCAACAATATCGTTCCTTAATCTTATAAACGCTCTGATTGCCGGAGAGAAAGATGTGAATGATCGTGGGCGTAGGTAGTTGTAGCCTTAGATTGTTGTATCTCTCCATGAAGCTTAGTCTTCGTTTTTCTTGGTCTAATATTTATATGTATACTTTTGTAGATTTATTGGCATCTTCAGGTTTGTTTATGATCATGTATTCACCCCTTTTCCCCAGAGAGCATATTCAGATCCTTGTGAGAAGTGGGAATTGGTTGTGGCATGCCTTCAGCATTTTCATATGTAAGCTCCTGCTTCTGTTTTCAATAATTTCCTCTGTCTTGCTCGGCCTGATATAAACTCTGATTTTTAGCAGAAATAAGGACATGTTTCTACTTGTTTAACTGCCCATAGAGTTCCTACCTTTTGTAATCTCCATCACTTTTCATTTAGGGCACGATTTATGTTGAAGACTGGATTAACATTTTTCTCTATTTCACTTCAGGGTCTTAAGCATGTATGATATTCAGGAGGAGGATCTAGATGGATTTACTGAGCATCCACATTTTCTGGTGTCAGTTGAAACATCTTCACTGCAAACTCAGCTACCAATTATAGAATTACTAAAAGTACTAACTGAATTTTTTGCTTTATTTTTCTTGTTCCATATTGGACTCATCTCAAGTAGATATGCAGTATACAGTATATAATTGGTTCCACGTTTTTATTTTGGTTAGGATTTCATGAGTGGGAAAGCTCTTTATAGGAACCTCATGGGTATCCTTCAGGTTGGGGTCAATTCCATCATCAGCGAGCGATTGAGTAAAACTTATGGGAAGATCTTGGAAAAGGCTGTACAACTTTCTTTGGAAATCTTACTGCTCGTCTTTGAGAAAGATTTGCTTGTTTCCGATGTTTGGCGTCCACTGTACCAGGTACTTGGTTGTTCTTATGATGTATCTGAGCTTTATTTTGTATATCATCCAGTCACTCAAACTCCTTGATATGTGGTAAAGATTGTTATATGTGAGAATGCAGTTATATAAGTATGTTTTTTTCAAAAGAGTATTCATAGGTTTACCTGGATGTACTGTCAGAGCTTTCTAGGACTGCACCATTCGTTACAAAGTTTAGCTTCAATCTATACATCCAACCCCATACTAGAACGTGTATTATAGTAATTGCACAAGATTTTCGTCAAATTTAACTATTCCTTGTCTCGAATTAGAGATCCACATTCTCTTTTCCTTATCCACAATGAATGTAAGTTCTAGTGCACCATGTGATTTAGGGTACTAACTTCAAGTCAAAGATGAAGAGTAGAAAGCTTAGGGGATTTTCTTTTATTGTTGTCAATCATAAGCTACTTGGCTAATAGGAATAAATAGTATTCCTCTCTCCAACCTTTACTAAGTTAGTTTATTATGACCAATATGGGGTTGCGAGGTGTAAAATGTGAAACGGAACTTTATTGTTAATTTGGCAATTGCTTGGAAACGTTTGGTATTAGCTCCCAACCAGCTATAGCTCGAACAACAATTTTCTTCGTAAAGCACAATCAGCATGCCTTCCCTGATCTGATGTTAAGGCACAAGATGGTCAATAATGTTAACTTTTGTTATTGCTGCAGCCTTTGGATATAATTCTCTCACAAGATCATAATCAAATTATTGCCTTGTTGGAGTATGTCAGATATGATTCTCTTCCCCAGATTCAACGATCTTCAATCAAAATCATGAGCATTTTAAGGTGGTAACAAATTTCTTTGAGACACTTATGTAGTTTGTTTAACCACATGTAACTTGTTTTCTCAGATAGCATTCACAAAACCAGTATTAACTGCTTTCAGATCCTCAGGCTTTTGGATGTTTGATTGCTTTCCTTAGCTTTGTATAGTTAGTTTGACCTTATATTTTTGATATGACTTACATGGGTTTTAATTAATCATATGCTTGATGACAGTTCTCGCTTGGTTGGACTTGTTCCAATGCTGATCAAAATTGATGCTGCGAATTCCTTGATCGAGGATTATGCGGCCTGCCTTGAGGTACGGCTTGAAGAGGGTGAAGTTGTAGAGAACAGTTGTGATGATCTAGGGGTCCTTATTATGCAGGTTAGTTTCATTAGTTGACTGTTTCACTTAATAGAATATCACCCCATGTGCACTATGGCTTGGGTCTTATCTGCTGTCTTTCATCATGATCGATTCGTCTATACATATTATATCATCTAAATGGTATGACTTTCACATTTGTAGCTTCTGGTCGATAATATCAACCGGCCTGCACCAAGCATCACACATTTGCTTCTGAAGTTTGACCTTGATGCCCCCGTGGAAGGGACTGTTTTGCAGCCTAAGTTCCACTACAGGTTTGATTGTAATTTGTATGCAGAATAATATGTATTTCAACCATGATCTCATTTTGTTTTGCAATCTGCAGTTGTCTGAAGGTCATTCTTGAAATGCTGGAGAAGCTTCCAAACCCCCATATAAACTTCTTACTCTTTGAGTTTGGTTTTCAGGTGGGACATACTAATGCCGGATGATAACTCTTTGGTCTTTTCAAAGAAATGAAATTCTGTTTGGTCTATTGTCTGTTGTACACTAACTTTTACTTTTTTTGCAGCTTTTGTGTGAGTTGAATTTGGATCCATTAACTAGTGGTCCAACCATGGATCTCTTGAGCAGCAAAAAATATCAGTTTTTTCTCCAGGTACACCAGATTTTGCTTCTCCTTATACCAAAATAATGCCATCTTTTCCTTGTGGGCCACCTCATCCAAGTCACAAATAACACTTATTTTTTACTCGTCCTTACTTTCTTATTATACTTTGATGTTGCAGCATCTCGATACCATCGGTGTTGCTACTCTTCCAAAAAGAAGTGGCAGCCAGGCGCTTCGTATTAGTTCCCTTCATCAGGTATATATATTCTACATGTTATGTGTCAAGTGTATCTGACTCTGATAAGTTTCATGACAAATCTAAGCGGTTTTACTCTCTGCTATTAACTATTTTTGTTTATAATACCTTTTTCTCAAATATTAACCGCCTATATGTAATATATATATATATATATATATATATATATATATATATATATATATATACTTCTTTTTTTGTGATAGAATGTCCCTAGGCTGTTTTTGTATTTAATACTCTCTGTTTCATGCATAAATTTGTTCACTCAGCAGATACAGTAATTTTTTCTTCTGTTCCTGTTTTCCTGCTACTCTCGGCTCATGTCCAAAATGATAACGGCCTATATGCACTATTTCTTTTGACTGGTTCTCTGTCAATTAAGAAGTGATAAATCTGCATTTATGCACTACTTCTATTTATTGTGACACCTTATAAATGTAGGTAGTTACTCTCTTGCTATGTCTTCCATAAGAAAATTCTATTTTGCTAAGCTGTGAAGTCTATTCGGTTTCTGCTCCTGTCATGGTGGAGAGAATAACATAGTGACACTTTTTTCTCTCTTGTTTCTTTAGTAATAGTTTTTATTATTTAAACGTGTTCCTTAATCAGATCAAATGACATGATCAATAATCTATTGCAATGCTACATAGTCCTTTCTGCTATTGATACCATTTCTCATTTTCTCAATCTCTACCTTTCCCAGAGGGCGTGGCTATTAAAGCTCTTAGCTATTGCATTGCATACTGGTTCTGGAAGCAGTTCAGCTCACCTAGAGGCATGTCAGAGCATACTTTCTCATCTTTTTGGTCGGGAGGTAACTGAAGCAGCGAATGAACTTTTTTCTTCCAGTACATATCCTCAGGATGGTCTTGATTATGCTGGTACTAGTTCAATCAGTAAAAGTAAGGTGAGTTTGGAAACACCTGTGTTTTATGCTCTATAATCCTTTATGGCAACATCCTAGCTTTATCCCTACCCATGCCGGTTCTGCATGTGTAGCATTGGTTTAAGAATCTACCATTTTATTTTTGAGACAATCCATGCATGATACAAATAACTGTACTGACCCCACTCTTTCTGAAGTCACCAGCATGTTGCCTTGCAAGGTGATGTGCACCATCTCTTAACAGTTTAACATTCCTTGAACAGCAGTATCTAAAAAATTAAGAATGCCTCCTTTTCCATGCAACAGCATTTTCTTTCACTGTAAATCTAACAATGTTGAACGGTTGCACCTGTCATCATCTTACCTAGTTTTAAGTCAATTCATGAGTGCTGCTGTCTTACTTTTGTTTCTCCTTCGGATTGAGTTCAGGCATTGGCTTTGCTTGAAATTCTTCAGTTTAGATCTCCTGATGCTTCGATGCAACTTCCTCAAATTGTGTCAAGCCGAAAGTATGACTCACTGGTAAGGCTTGGGGATTATGGAGGTCTGTTTGCGTCAAGGATATTGCTCTAAATATGGAGTTGAAAATTTCAGGTGGAGGACATACTTGGGAACCGTGATACCTCTGTTAGCGGCAGTATCTACTATTATTCTGAGCGTGGTGATCGGCTAATTGATCTATCTTCCTTCAGCAACAAACTCTGGCAGGTTTGTGCTTGTGATAATGGACATCAGATCTTCTCTCTAACAAACATTAATGTTTCTCCTGTAAAAAAAAAAACATTTATGCTGATTCTATTGTTTTTTAGAAACTTCATTCTGGACTTCCCCAAATGGATAGTTTTACAAATGTTGCTGAGCTTAGTGAAGCTAGAGAGACAATCCAACAGCTGTTGAAATGGGGCTGGAAGTATAACCGAAACCTTGAGGAGCAAGCTGCCCAACTTCATATGTTAGCTGGCTGGTCTCAGATTGTTGAGGTTGATTGCTTTCTTAAATAATCAGATCACCTTTAGTATCATGAGTGTGTGCCACTCTTTTAAGATATCAAGTATTTATCTTCTGTTTTGTGCTTCCTATGTTTTTGTTTTAGGTGTCTGCTTGCAGAAGAATATCTTCTCTTGATAATCGGTCTGAAATTTTGTACCGGTGAGTACCTTTTGTACCCGAGGTTAGTTGCTTGTGAAGCTTTCTTGAACATTGCATGACTTGTTCTTCTCTGGTTGTTGGCAGGTTACTTGATGCCTCTCTTAGTGCCTCTGCGTCTCCAGATTGTTCATTAAAAATGGCGTTTGTACTTACTCAGGTGCATTTTAGCTGTTGAGTAACTTTTATTATAAAATGTGTTGTCTATGTACTAACTTTAGGTTTTAATAGGTTGCCCTTACCTGCATTGCCAAGCTTCGTGATGATAGATTTTCATTTCAAGGGGCCTTGAGTTCTGACACCGTGACATGTCTAGATGTTATGATGGTCAAACATTTATCCACTGGTGCTTGCAACTCGGTTCTATTTAAACTTGTTATGGCAATTCTAAGGCATGAGTCATCAGAATCCTTGAGAAGGCGGTATGGTTCTAAGTTCCCTTAGTTATATTTTTACTTTCTTATAATACAACATAAATTCATATTCTGCGAAGCTTATCTAATTTCAGCTTTTCCCCGTTTCTAACACATTTGTCTTTCTTCATCAGCCAATATGCATTGCTCTTGAGCTATTTCCAGTACTGCCAGCATATGATTGCTCTGGATGTGCCAACATCAGTTGTGCAGTTCTTGTTACTTAATGAGCAAGATGGTGAAGATTTGGATATCCAGAAGGCAAGTGTTTGATGATTAACCCGAGACTTATTTTGTTCGGACGATATTTTAATTATCTTTCGTTTTTTCTGTCTTTCAGATTGACAAGGAGCAGGCTGACCTTGCCCGTGCCAACTTTTTTGTAATAAAGAAAGAAGCTCAGGGCATCTTGGATCTGGTAATTGTTACTTCTGTATTGATATGAGCCATATTCATTTGCACTGTTTCACATTGTGAATATTGATTCCAGGTAATCAAAGATGCAAGTCAAGGCAGTGAGTTTGGAAAAACAATATCACTTTATGTGCTGGAAGCTCTTGTTTGTATTGATCACGAGAGATATATTCTTAGTCAGCTCCAGAGCAGAGGTTTCATACGGTCTTGCCTTGGAAGCATTAGTAATATCTCCTACCAGGTAATTTTCCTGTGAACTTCTGAGTGTGGTCATTGTTATGAATTTCCTTGCGGCAACTTGTTTAACTCGTTGTAAATAATTAATTTGGGCTTGACTGATAAACCAGCAGAAGTAGATTAAATTGTAGTTAAGTCAATAATGCCCTTTCAGTGCGTAGGAGTTCACACATGCAAATTCAAGCTCACAGTATATATAAATCGCCAAAATAGAATCACAAACCTGTTAAATCTTCTTTAAGAGTGGCATAACATGGTTGTTTTGACTTTTTGGCATGAAAAAGACTAGAAACCCTATGTAACTCGTGTGTGTTTTATGCCTCATTTGCATAGTAGGTATTGGGGATCATAATCTTCATATGCTGCTAGTTTACATACCTTGGAGACCTGATTCATATGTGGGTATTCTTATTTCGAGGACTTGTCATTCATGCATGTGTATTTATCATATTATTGGGCCCAGGATGGAACACATTTGCTGGAGTCACAACAGCGAGCATGTACCTTAGAAGCAGAACTTGCATTGCTACTTAGAATTAGTCACAAGTACGGAAAGTCTGGAGGCCAGGTTCTGTTCTCCATGGGTGCACTGGAACATATCGCTTCATGTAGAGCTATCAGCTTTAAGGTAATATGTTCTCTGTAGTTATCAGGTTTTCTATATGTGACATCAATATTTTGTCTGCTTTTAACCCAAAAGTGCCTTACAGGGAAATATGAGACGGGTGGATATGAAACTTCAGAGTGATGCAGGATATAGTGTGCAAAAGCAACGAACGATAATCACTGCTGTCCTAAGACTGGTGTTTGCTCTAACCTCATTGGTTGAGACCTCTGAATTTTTTGAGGTCAGCCGCGTTTCTTTAGATGACCTTTTCTTTATGATCTTTTGCATTGCTAATTTAATACTATCTTCCACATTTATTGGCCTGATTTAGTGAGCATGAGTTGCCAGTTAAGCACTATCTTCCAGATCGTTTAGGGCCTTCTTAAGACTTTTATAGTCTGACTTGTGATATGTTTGAAGAGTTGTGTGAGAGTAATACAGGCCTAATAAAATTGAATAACAGACACCGAGTTCAGTTTGTTTGAAATATGATATTAGTATTATGGTGTTTTTCTCTTTCACTAAAAGTAATGTGTTGTTTGCGTCTTGTAGAAACTTGAATGATGTCACTGATTTTCTATTGCTATTGTTTACATCTTTGATGCCTCTAACAAGTAGAAGTAGGAAACATGTGAGTGTCGTCAAATGTTCCACCTTATACAAGTACAATCACTTGATGAGTTGATGACATTTGCAGTATGTTTGCAAGATATAAGAATATAATATTCAGATGCAGAAACATTTGTAAATTTTAGGACAATTAGTATTGTTCTTATTAGTTTTTTTAGGTATGATCTTGATTTCTTTTTCACCTATTATTTTCCTATTCAACTAGTTATGCAAGTCAATGTTGTCGATTTTTTTCTGGGTGACTGTTTCTTGATATCCGAACTATAATGATTTTCTTTCTTCTTTTTGTACCTGAGCGTTTGATAGGGAAGGAATAAAATTGTTCGTGAAGTCATTGAGTTTATCAAAGGACATCAAAATCTTTTTGACCAACTTCTTCGTGAAGACTTTACTCAAGCAGATGATTTATTGATGGAGCAAATTATTCTTGCAGTTGGAATATTGAGCAAGGTAATTCTTTGGCGAGCTATAAGTTCTTAATTTCTTTCTTCTAAAAGGGCATTTGCTTCTCTTTTCGTGATTGCATCTTCAAGAGGGCTCAAAAAACTTCCACAAGCTAGTTAGATGCGTTTTCTAGAAAGTGAGTTTGCCTGTTTTGTAGGTCTGGCCTTTTGAAGAGAATGACGGATATGGATTTGTTCAAGGGCTTTTTGATATGATGAGCAACCTTTTCGTCGTCTCCCCCATTAAATCAATATCATCGCAGGTAGGACAAGTAGTTCAGGTACATTTTTGAGTATCAGTATATATTTTGTCATATGTTATTGGCACCTTTCATCCAATCCTTGAATTCTTATATTCGATGGGTTTCTCTTTCTTGTTTCTCATCTGGTGGACAGAAGGGATCAGAGCTCAAATTGTCTCAGTTGCGATTCAGCTTGACTTCTTACTTATATTTTCTGGTGACCAAAAATTCTCTGAGGTTGCAGGTACACTCTTGTAGTCATTTCCCTCTATTTCTTCTGTCCACGTTTTCATTATTCAGTTGTTTGAATGAACTACAAGTAAATACTCATGCCCCTTGTCCTCACACCCACCCCTCCTCCCAGGTTTCAGATGATTCTCTTGATAGTTCCTCTAAACTACGCCAACCAACGTTGATGTTGCTTGCATCTCTTCTTTCGCATGTGACTGATTCCCTCGAGAGAGCAGCTGAGAAAAAGTCATTACTTCTTCATAAGGTATATTATCCTAATTCCTACTCTTTACATGTTTCAAGCTCTTTTTTTTCTTTTCTTTTTTTATATTCGAAGTTGCATGTATGATTGGTAGATTAGAGACATAAACGAGCTCTCAAGACAAGATGTAGATGCGATCATCAAGATATGTGATTGCCAAGAATATGTCACACCGTCCGACAACATACATAAAAGGTTAGTGAATTTCTGTCTTCTACTTGCTCATGCGTGCATATGCCAAAGCAGAAATGGGTTATTAACATAGAAATTTTCCAGCTTTTTCCTATCAGTGATTAGTAAGACGTTTGACCACTGTTTATATTTGCTTGTGGCTTGTTACTTACCTCAGGAGATACATAGCTATGGTTGAAATGTGCCAAATCGTGGGTAATAGGGACCAGTTAATCACCTTGTTACTACAACTTGCCGAGCATGTACTAAATATTATCCTGATCCATCTCCAAGATAGGTAAGCCACTTTATCTTCAACAATTAATATCTTAAATGTTGTTAAGTGAATATATTTTGGAAATCTACGATGTTCATACGGTTTTCTCTAGGGTTTTATGCTTAACACTTGACATCTGCAGATCCGTTAGTTCAAACGAAAGGGGATCATATGGTTCAAAATCCCATCTACAACAGGACGTTACAAATCTATGTGGCAAATTGTCACCTACCATAGAGAGGCTTGCATTACTGAATGAGGTAAGCCTAATCGATATACTAGAATTTTCGATTATTTATGTGCTGAACGTGAAAGGTGGTGGTTACCCAACTTGTCTATCGCAGGGGAAAGTAGGACATAACCTGAAGGTGTTCCAGAGACTGGCAACGACTGTAAAAGAAATGGCCATCCAAAAGTGTTTATGATAAGCTTCTCAAGAAATGTATTTTTGTGGTTGAACAATTTTTGTGTGTGAAATGTCCAAATCTGAAATTGTAGTGCGGGTCTGTATAATTAACTGAGGTACTTCAATCACAAAATAGTAAGGTGTTATCCAATATCCATATGAATTCAGATAATACTTTCTCTGAGACTCTAAGGGGTGATTGGGAAAAACTTTAAAAGCTCCAACTTTATTTTAAAGTCTTGAAAGCCAAAAACTTATACCATTCATAGTTTTTTTATTTTTATTTTCACCACATTTTAACTGCCCACATCATGTTTTTTTACTCTTTGAACGTCTATTGTTCTAAAAGTCATGTAACTTAATGTGTTTTAATCTCATTCTAAACAAATCGTCTTTGCTCAATTAAAAATGAATTATACAGCATTCAAACATAAAATCTAAGGGTATAAAGCAGAAGAATGAATGAATAAAAGCAAAGCATTTTTTTTCAACTAGCTAATCTATAAGATTTGAACAATAAAGCAAGTTCTATTTGTTATCATCTTCTTGGTATTTTGCCTGTAGATGATATTAAAGTTGCAGATGTCACCTAATGTTGGAATTTTCCCAATATGATCCTTACGTAACCACGAGTTGTGAGTGTCCAAGAGATGGATAAGGAGATAACGGAGGCACAGAAAATATTCTCATCTCTTTACTGTCTTCTCCGTCCCAAAACCCCATCCAACTTGACGGTGTTAACGGGCAAACCTCAGCCTGAGCCTGAATTTCTGCCTCTTCCCTCTTCACAGCTTTATGGGTACACAGGTTACTTCCATGGATTTCATCCTCCGTTACTTGTCTCTTCCTCTTTGCTTTTAAAGAGACTGTCTTGTTGTTGTCTCCAATTTCCTGGTGCTTGCCTGCTTCTAGTGGAAAGTTAAGAATGGCTTTGCTTCCACGTAGTTTAAAAGCAGCCTTGTCGTAACCTCTTGCAGCTTCCACGGCTGTGTCAAAAGTGCCTAGCCAGACACGAACACCTTTCTTGTTTGGGTCTCTGATCTCAGCCGCATACTTACCCCACGGTCTTCTCCTGACGCCTCTGTAGTGCCTTTGATCATCAACCTCTTGAACCACTGGTGCAGTTGTAGGAACTGCTATAGTGGCAAGAGGTGGCTTGCGTTGGCTTAGAGTTGAGGTGGTGCAGTGGTGGATGGTGGAGACAAAGGTGTCTAAGGAAGGGAAATCGGTAAGAAGGTGTTGGGTTATGAGATCTAAAGCTGATTGGTCTTGTTCTTGTTGTTGTTGGTGTGAAGAAGCCATGGATGAATGATATTGGAGTCTTCTTTTGTTTTTGATTATGGACTTTGGTTTTTGAGAGTAGCTGGAGGTTATATATAAAAGTGGGTGAGAGGTTTCGTAGTTAGCTTCTTGGGTTGGAAAGAGGAAGGATCCTGTTTTCAATATTTTTGACTTGGAGTGTTGCAAGTGGACTCTCTAAATTGTTATTTTAAGATAAGAAGGATTTCTTTTTGTTGTGAGGGGGCCATATTTGCAAGCTAGTGTCTATTTCCAGGCTTCTTCATATATACAAATTAAAAATTGATTTTATTAGAGAAATTTGAAAGAAACATTGACAATTTTTTGCTTTTATGTGTAAAGTTTAGTTATATTTTGGAAAGGTGGATGCACGAATGTTTATGTCCACTTGCCTGTTTTAGACAATATTGCCGCCTTGGATTCTCGTTTGGGCACAATATTTGAAACTTATATCTTTTGTATAATTGTTTGAAACTAATTTAAATTTGGTTTAGTTGATTTTTGTTTCTTTCACGGCTAAGCAATGAAGTGTAGAGTTATTATATATAGCAACTTGCCAATTGGACAATGAAAGTTTGAAATTTCTGCGTGCACGTTTTTGTCCAATAAATTAGAAGATGTCCAAATAAATTCATGTTCATGGTCAAGATTTGAAAATTCCTTCTTTAGTGTTTGATAAGGATTAGATTATGAAGATAAAGACCAAGATATATAATACGTTAACAAAACACAGATACTACATTAATTACATTACATAATGTTCTTAAACCACGATATATCGGCGTATAGCTCCTTTGAGGCAACGAGCTACTATTCTCTGTGGGCTAATTAAGTTGGTTTGGCCTAACAGATATTGATTCCAACTTCCTTTTCTTTGCTTCTATAGAGTGGGGAATGGGATCAAGACCATAACATCACGACCGATCGATAATAACGTGTGTGTATATATATATCACGTGACTTATGTCCCGGTCCATTTGTGTCCGATTGCAAAAACAAAACGGCCAACGTACGTGTCGCAAAACAGACCCCTCTCTGATCTCATTAACACATGCAACGGCTGCATGAAGACACTTTGGACACGTGACACGGCTCAAGCGAGCCCCACCAGCTCTCCTTCTCCTTCATAAATCATCATTGCTTACTCCAAAATACATCACTACCTATTCTCTGCTAATTTCTACCATTTGTGTTGGAGGGATTATAATAAAAAATAATCAATGGCGGACCAAACAAGAACCCATCACGAGATGATAAGCCGAGACAGTACCCAAGAGTCCCATCCGAAGGCGAGGCAGATGGTGAAGGCAGCAACCGCTGTCACAGCCGGTGGATCCCTCCTTGTCCTTTCCGGCTTAACGCTCGCCGGAACAGTGATCGCACTCACGGTAGCCACTCCTCTCCTCGTAATCTTCAGCCCTGTCTTGGTTCCAGCAGTGATCACCGTCACTCTCATCATCACCGGATTCCTTGCATCCGGTGGCTTTGGAATAGCCGCCATTACCGCCTTCTCTTGGCTATACAGGTAACTTATGGCCCTCACACAAAACGTGACCTACAGGTTTTAAACCTAGCTTGCAATGCACGTTACAGTTTATATAAAGAGTTTGAATATTGGTGAATATATTTAGGCACTTGACGGGATCTGGATCGGAGAAGATAGAGAATGCTCGGATGAAGGTGGGGAGCAGAGTGCAGGATACTAAGTATGGACAGCACAACATTGGAGTCCAACACCAACAAGCTTCTTAAAATTCAAAGGCTAAAATCGATTTCCACATTAAGTTGTCATCTATCGTTTGACCTCTTCTCTTTGTTTGTTTTTTCCAACATTTGTGTTGTAGTAATGTGTGATAATAACATGCAATGTATGATGTAATCTTAATTTTTTTACTTCTTTTTGTTGATGTTGTTGTTGTTGTTGTTGTGCGAGTAATGTTTTGATCCTTCTATGTGAGCGGAAATCTTCATGTAGACACTTAGTGTCATTGGTACATTACACAAGTCTTCATAATCTCCTTATACGCGAGCATAAATCTTTAATCATGAATATTTGTTCTCTATGAAAGCGCTATTATGAGGTACTTCGAAAAGATCATCAACTTAAATCTACTTCCATTTGGCACAATTCATTTGTTGTGCTAACCTCTAAGACAAAAAAAGGATGGAACATAAAACCTGTATAAAAGACAAAATTCATAAAGATTATGAATTCCACGTGCTAAAGGTATAAAACTGTTTCAAATACAAGATCATAAAATGTTGAAACGCAGAGAAGTAAATAATATCGCCTTCTATAAACGATTTTGAGCATTAGTAAGCCAATTAATGTACCAATGACACTAAATGCTCTATTTCAGTAATCTTATTAACTTTCACAATGTTTTCGTGATCATCTGGATGCTAACAACCAGCATATTCTCTTGTGTAGGTTTCTTTGGTTGGATATAAGAAAATCGAAAGAAACAGAGAAACAAATGAAAGATTGATTCGCAAAGCGCCACCACTTCTTCTAATTTCATTTAAGTCACAGGGGCATGTTCTCCAAAGGGGTGAAGGAGAAATTGCCGGAGAATATGGACTCTTTATCTGTGTATTACAAAACAGAACCATATAAGAAAAGGCATGTCTATTTGAAATGCAAGTGCGAGTAACAGAATGGGGCAATGCCAACTACAGCTTCATAGGTTACTATATAACTTAAATGTATGTTGCAATTGATAAAGCATTATAAGAAAATGGAGGTTTGTGTTATGCACCTGTTAAAGAAAGAGAACCAAGTTCTCTCCGGACATATCTTGCCATTGCCTGAAACACACAAGCAATGTCTCAACAAGTTTGGTACACAACGCCTAAACTTGTATGTCAATGTGTGTGTGTTTGCGAGAGAGATAGAGAGGAGAAAATCATGCCTGTGCTGCTTTTAAATCTGTGTTATCTGGTGTTGTTGTTCCATCATCAGAAAATACGTTCCTACAAACCAATTGCATTTAAGGTTCTGAGACAAATCCATTATCTATGGCTGCCATAATGTATATACATTCGCGCCGAGCTACTTTGCTGTGTAATTTCTACCGAATTCATTGCATAAAGCATGGCGTTATAGAAGCTTTACCTCCATAATTTGATTTGTAGTTCATTTGGTTTAGCTTCTGGAAGTAGCGCAGCATCATAGGCAACAACATTTCCATAAAATATTCTCTCCAACTCCTTCATCCACTTGGCTAGCAGCAAGTTAACCTGCAATTTCAAGAAAGATAAAGACCATCTTAATTTTAAAAAATCTAAGAAAATAAGATTTATCTTGGAAACTACAGTAACGTAAAACCAAGTCTAGCACGTACCCCGGCTTTAGATACCCTGAGTTCCACATCATGATTGTAGATCTCATAGACATACTGACCAAGGTCAACACCTTCCTGTCCATCTTCCTTCAAGCGGCGTAAAACAAGCCACATATGAAGGACAAGCAGCGAAAACGTTATTTTGAATGTTTTCTCCAAGTTGAAAACTGCAGCAGACACAAAGCACCCAATATATAAACAAAGCACAAAATGTAAATACATAATTCTGTTTGCAAAAGTTGTGTTGGAAACCAAATAAAGTACCATCATAGATTGCTGGTTTGTCAACTTGTGCAATGATCCGCTTGTAGATCACGTTTGCCCCACGGATAGACATGCTCTGTTTGCTATAGAACATCATCAGCTTTAGTATAAAACGACGAATCCCTACATAGTCTGGTTCATCAATTCTGAGAGGAGAGTCTTTAGGCAGAGCCAATGAACATGGCTTTGACCAAAACATCTTATCCAAGTTTATCTGTCAAAAATAGAACACATACTTTCCATTAAAGAAGACACATGAAATCCATAAACAGTCAAAGAAAGAGCATGAATCTAAATCACAAAAACATTTCTCTATATACTTAGGAAAACACCAACATCAACGTTCTGACAAGTAAAGCCTAAAGGAATGCAACAAAACGACAAGACGGTAGAAGTCACTGTAGTCCCAGATTGAGCTCAATTTCATAGAACAATACGATTACAGTAGAGACAGAGAGAATCAAATTGAGCTTAGGTTCGAATCCTATAGTGCGACTTCAACATTCACAACAACTAAGAATTTAGCTAATAGTACTTGGCCGATCAACACAGTAATAGCTAGTTCTGAAAACGAGATCTTTAAACTGGGTAAACAAAATGTTAGCACTTTAGGATCATACCGGAGATTTACTGGGGAAATCCTTCTGCGGCGGAGGATCAGCCGCCGCCGGCGCAACAGTCGCGTACCCATATCGGGAGAAAAAGGAGAGATTTTTCATCGATCCATTTGTGGTCAAAGATCGAAGCTTTGAGGTTTGAGTGACGACTCGAGCTAATCTGGGCAACATTTGAGACAAACCCTTGTGGTTTACTCAACAGATGAAGAAATCGAAGGTGGGATTTGAATGAGAAAGATCGAATTCTAAAACCCTAAGCGAAAAACCCTCTCCGACTCGTTCCCCTGTGTGATTGATGGTGGGCTGGGTAGTCAGTCGTCCACGTTAGCGTCTATTTGGCCAGATGTTAATTACAATGCTAACATACGCCGTTATGAAAAAACAAACACATTACCAATGTTGGTGACACAAGACAATACAAATGATGGTTGATTTTAGATAGTAAGAGATGATTAATACCATAAAAGACGACAATTTTGATTGGTATTGAAGTTTATTTTCATAATTATTCAGTGATGCAGGAAAGAGTTTAACTGTACAAACTACAAAATATGAAAAGTTGTGGTATAAAACGTTAATACCAATACCATTACCAATTTATGGTGATATGAAACTGGCTAGTTTGTTATCCATTTTTTGGTGGATCTCTAATTTGAACTCAAGTGGCTTACATTGACTAGTTCAGAATTTATGCCTTCTCATGGCCAATGGAGAATTTCGTTTCAAATAATATAAAAGAATTTTAACTAGATTTTATTGTGAATCGAGTCTTATTGATTTTTCAGATTTTTTGAGAATTTAAAGTCATTTTATCCGAGAAACGGTGATTTTCTAACAAATATAGTAATTAATACACTTTGATTATAAGTGACGCCGAATTTTAATTTCAAATAAGCAAATATTGTTGTGTTTTAAAAAGTATGGTATATTAAGGGTTTTTTTGTTTCCCTTTCTAAGTGAAACAGTGTCGTTTTATAACAATAACACGATGTCGTTTAAACATAACAGAGACGACTGACGGAAGATTAACATCGTAAACGTTTTATGTTTGTCTATTTAACGTCAACCAAACTTTGTCATTTAATTTGAAGTCAACAAAAACTTTCCGATTTAAACGAGATTTTCAAAATCTATAATTAATTAGTTCCAAATTTAAAAATTTATGCACTTTTTTGACATTTTTCCATAGATAAAGTATTGTTATAAAAAAAACAGTAAATAGTGATTTTCTAACAAATATAGTAATTAATACACTATTAGGGTTTTAATTCCAAATAAGCAAATAGTGTTGTGTTTTAAAAAGTATGGTATATTTGAGGTTTTTTTTGTCTCCTTTTTTTAATTGAAACGGTATCGTTTTATAACACTAACACGATGTCGTTTAAACATAACAGAGATGACTAACAGAAGATTAAAATCGTAAACGTTTTCTGTTTGTCTACTTAACGTCAACCAAACTTTGTCAGTTAATTTTGAATTCAACAAAAACTTTCCGATTAAAACGAGATTTTCAAAATCTATAATTAATTAGTTCCAAAATTAAAAATTTATGCACTTTTTTGACATTTTTCCATAGATAAAGTATTGTTATAAAAACACACAAAAAAACAGTAAATAGTGTCGTAACAAATTTGTTCACGTGAGAGAGTTGGTAAGATTTAGGACATACATACATTGGTTTACGCTATTTTCTTACAGTCTCCTCAACAAAAACAAATTAAACTTATTTATTTATTTCTCTTCGAAACGCTTCCTCTTTCTCTCTCTCTCAAGCTGTCACAGTCTCCTCTGTATTCGCGTGAAGATAATTCTCACGATTAGGGTTTTTTATTTTCCTGGGTTAACTGTTCCATCTCCATTCTAATCTTCCGTTCGAGATCTCTGTCAATTTGTTGAATCTGTTCTCCATCTAATTAGCTCAAGTCCGAGACTTTGGATTGAATTTCTTTGCTGGATTTTCGAGGTCACTGTTCAAATTTAAACCTTTTTTTTTGTTTCCTGCTAATCGTTTGTGATACCCATTAACGAATGACCCTTTTTTGTTTTTGGGTTTTTCTTCTTTACGATTTTTGTTGCAGGTTTTGTAGCTGAAGCAAATTGTAATCTGTGATGGTGTATGTACTGATTCTGGGTATGGTATTGTACTCTAGGATCTCGTAGCCAGAATGCCAGGCATTCCTCTTGTCAGTCGTGAAACCTCTTCGTAAGTCTCTTTTTGCCATCTTTCAAGAACAAATCTTTCCCCTAATTCTTCTATAATGTCTGTCTCTGCAGCATTGCGTAATTTAGTCTATTTCTCTTGTGTACGCTGAAGAATCGTAATTCATACTGATCGATTTTTCTTGTTGTTGTGTTTTTACAATTTTGGTTGCGTATGATGATGAATCACAGTTGTTCAAGAAGCACAGAGCAGATGTGCCATGAAGACTCCCGTGTGCGTATTTCGGAAGAGGAGGAGATTGCCGCTGAAGAGAGCTTGGCTGCGTATTGCAAGCCTGTAGAACTCTACAATATCCTTCAGCGCCGTGCTATTAGGAATGTATGTGTTTTCTTAACTCTTACCTTTCTGCAGAGAAAATCTATATAATTACGCGTAAACAATATAGCTTAGCTGGTATATTACAAGTATTGGTTAACGTTTGATATAGAAAATTCCCATGGGAAGTGTTGTTTGAGTTGACTTCATTTGCTATGCAGTCCATCCTAATCATTTCTTTCTCTGTCTCCCGTGTAGCCCTTGTTTCTTCAGCGATGTTTGCATTATAAGATTGAGGCAAAACATAAAAGAAGGTAAGATTTTTTTTTTCGTCTTTCTAATAATGTTCAGAATCTCCATTAGTTTTGTGTTATTATTACACTATACCTCAATAATTCATTCCGGACCTGAATGCTTTCTAAGTTTCTGGGAAGAAGATTTTGAGACTTTTGCCAACTGGTTGATAGTAATCAATATATATTACTGCTTTGCAGAATACAAATGACTGTGTTCCTCTCGGGCACTATAGATGCTGGGGTACAAACTCAAAAATTATTCCCTCTGTATATTTTGTTGGCAAGACTCGTTTCTCCTAAGCCTGTTGCCGAGGTATGCGTTTGAACCTCTGACAGAGTTGGATTGATTTTTATTATTTGTAACTTACCTAGTCATTGCTAACATTTTTCTTGAAATTCTCAAATTATAGTATTCTGCAGTATATAGGTTCAGTCGAGCATGTATCCTTACTGGTGGCCTGGGGGATGACGGAGTTAGTCAAGCCCAAGCCAACTTTCTTCTCCCTGATATGAATAGACTCGCGTTGGAGGCTAAATCAGGATCACTTGCTATCTTGTTTATCAGCTTTGGTGATTAAGATTGACTGGTGTACAAAATTATTTAAAGACATTCATAGTTGTACAGTATTCAGATAAACTGATCACATTATTTTCTTTCTTGTAGCTGGTGCGCAAAATTCACAATTTGGCATTGATTCTGGCAAGATTCATTCAGGTATTTCCATTTCTTCCTTAATAGAACATTTTAATATTGAAAAGTGATGTATCTTTGGGCAAACCAACTTTCCATGTCATAGTATGGAGAATCTCAGTCCTATTTATTAACAAAACGAATTAGGGATTCTTTGAGTCCAGTTATAAGAGTTTCTGAAAGTCTTTTTCTTCATTAACTCTTATCATCATGAGCGTTTTTTCTGGCAGGAAATATAGGAGGACATTGTCTATGGAGCAAAATACCCTTGCAATCGCTGTATGCGTCGTGGCATAAATCTCCAAACATGGACTTGGGACAGAGAGTAGACTCAGTCTCCCTTGTTGAAATGCAGCCTTGCTTCATAAAGGTAAAAACTATCGCCGAAGTCTTTTCCCCTTTTTAGTGAAATGAGGACTCTGAATTGAACTTCTTTTGTAATTTGAAAAAGTAAATTGGAAGTAATTGCTACTGTCAGTTATATTTTTGCTGTTAGTTTTCAATCTTGATTATTTAAATGAAACTATTACTGGTATAACTTGTCCATTGCTGCAGCTTAAGTCCATGAGTGAGGAAAAGTGTGTCTCGATTCAGGTGCCCAGCAATCCCCTCACCTCGGTAAATTCGCACACTCTGCTATACTTCCATCCATTATTCTGAAAATATTATGTAATTGTTTTCTTATAATTCTTATACTTCTTATTTGAAGAGCTCGCCACAGCAAGTGCAAGTCACCATATCTGCAGAAGAACTTGGGGCAACAGAAAAATCTCCTTATAGTTCATTTTCATATAATGACATCTCTTCCTCTTCATTGTTGCAAATTATCAGGTAATCTTCAGTTTAGTCTGCAATCTCTTTTCTGCGCTTTCAGCTTTCTTGCCTCATCTCATTATGATTTTTTGTAATTGTATAAAATATATTGGCCAGTCTGTTATCTCCCTTAATATATAGTTGTCAGTTTTTCTTGAATTGTGACTGTTCTCTTTAATGGGGATTGTACAAGTCATTAAGTACAACTTATAATGTCCATCTCGTTAAGTTGACTCTAAACCACTACATTCATTGCATAGGTTGAGAACACGAAATGTAGTTTTCAACTACAGATACTATAACAACAAATTGCAGAGGACTGAAGGTAACTTAGTATTATCCTAACCTGTTTCATACCCATGTGTGTCTATATATTTCATCTGTTACCCTACCCTGCTATGTATATATTTGCTATGTGTCTTGCAGTAACTGAAGACTTTTCTTGTCCATTCTGCTTAGTAAAATGTGCCAGTTTCAAGGTGGACTTTCATTTCCATTCTCATTCATACCTCTCAGTCAAAGATACAGTGTAGTGACTAGTCTTTGTAGTGATGCAATCTTTTCTTTTTCTCCCAATCATGTTGTAGGGCCTGAGATATCACTTGCCATCAACCCATGATCTCTTCAATTTCGAGTTTTGGGTTTGTAACTTCAAAATTCAGTTAACCTGTTTACTGGTTTTTATTTTGTGGGTGCCATTAATCTGCTCCACTTGGTTTTAGGTAACTGAAGAATATCAGGCTGTAAATGTCTCCCTCAAGACTGAGACAATGATGTCCGAGGTTAGAACATTTTGTTTGTTCGATTTATGTTCATTAGTTTCTCTGCTGTAGATCTTATAGGCTGTAACAATTTCATATTTCATTTAAACTAATATCCTCCATGGGTTGTTGAATTTTGTGTGGTTAAATAAGGGAACTGGAATCTTTAGTTTGCCACACTGTGATCCTTGCTAGTGTCCTTAATAACGTGAAGAGAATAAAATCAAAATGACATCGCTGTGGTTGTGGCTGTTAACTTTTTGTGGCCATGAGGCCGTCAAAGCTCGACTGTAGAATAAAGTCCTGGATTATATAGGAGTGTCAAACCTAATTGAAGTAGTTGGTTCTACAATAAATTCTATGTCTTTGTAGTTTTTCCTATTTGATGATTACTCTTAGCACAGTTTTCGAAATGTTAATGTTCATTAAAAATCTACTCAGGTTAATGAGGATGACGTTGACCCAAAGCAGCAAACTTTCTTTTTCTCGTAAGTTATCTGGCCTATTATGTTTCCTTTACTTATCTTTCCAGCATCTGAGAGTGAGTCTTCCAGACCATAAAAATTCTTCTATATGTGACAGTTCAAAAAAATTCAGACGGAGGAGGCAAAAGAGTCAGGTACGGAGCTCAAGGCAAGGGCCTCATCTTGGATTAGGTTGCGAGGTGCTAGATAAAACTGATGGTATGTGTTTAACTGAAATGACAGTTAATTGGATATGTAGTATTGGCTTCTTTTGTGATGAGAGCCTGTCTTAGTTTTATATTTTACGAGTATTTTACTTTGTTATGTGCAATTGTGCATGCGACAACGTTGGATCATTTGGCACAGCTTTTTATTTTTATTTGTAGATGCTCATTCTGTTAGAAGTGAGAAGAGCCGAATACCACCTGGAAAGCATTACGAAAGAATTGGGGGTGCTGAGTCTGGTCAAAGAGTTCCTCCTGGCACGAGTCCTGCAGACGTGCAATCATGCGGGGATCCAGATTATGTGCAGTCGATAGCTGGAAGTACAATGTTGCAGTTTGCAAAAACGAGGAAACTATCTATAGAACGGTCGGACTTGAGGAAGTATGTTTGACCTCCTTTTGTCGTTCTATCCTCTTCTTCAATTTTCATTTAACTACATATGGTTCATGCATGAAAATTCCTGTCCTAGTTTGATAACAAGTAGTTTGCTAATCCCAAATTATGTGAGTGAGTTTTTCAAATTCTTTCCTCCTCCAGCCGAAGCCTCCTTCAGAAGAGACAGTTCTTCCACTCTCATCGAGCTCAGGTATTCAAAGTTTTTTAGCTCTCTTGCTTTTGAAGATTGCAATTGATTTTGACTTTACGGTGTGTGCTATCGCAGCCCATGGCTCTAGAACAAGTACTTTCGGACCGGGACAGTGAAGATGAAGTTGATGATGATGTGGCAGATTTTGAAGATAGAAGGGTATGTTTTAGAATTTAACATTTTCACCGCATCAGCGTTGGGCAAACTTTAGGAGAAATATTGTAATGGTTAAGAGATCGATAGGAAATATGTGAGCAAGCCTCATGGTTCGATATGGAACAGTAGAACCAGATCATTAGTGCTTATATAACACTTGTTAAAAGACGAAGTGTGTCCGTTTGTTCTCAAGTTTAAACATTGTTTGTCTGATTCTCCATTAGTTTACAGTGAATAACTTTTTTTTCCTATTACTATTTGAAACTCTTCTTTCTTTCAGATGCTCGATGATTTTGTTGATGTGACTAAAGATGAGAAGCAGATGATGCACATGTGGAACTCGTTTGTGAGGAAGCAGCGGTATGTCTTATCTATTTTCAGTACATGTGATGTGGAGTTTTACAGTATAAACAGTTAGAGTCACATGTAATAAGTTTCTGGATAATTCCTGGATGAGTTCTTCCGGTAAAAAAAAAGTGAACAACTAGATAACATCCGCGTCCATGTTCTCTGACTCATGATAAGCATTACCTTGACACTGGTTTTGGACCCTTTGCAGAGTATTAGCAGATGGTCACATTCCATGGGCATGTGAGGCATTCTCAAGATTGCATGGACCCATCATGGTTCGAACACCACACTTGATTTGGTAATTCAACTCTCATTTTCCTCCATTGTTTTGTCAAGTGTTTCAGAGAAGAAAGTGGTTTTCTTGATAAATGTGAGTTTTTTTGTGTGTGTAGGTGCTGGAGAGTGTTTATGGTGAAACTGTGGAACCACGGCCTTCTTGACGCCCGAACCATGAACAACTGTAATACCTTTCTCGAACAGCTCCAAATTTGAAAACCCAAGAAACCATTAATTTAAGTAGAAGACAAAAAAAAAGGAGAGAGAAGAAGAGTTTTGGGGTCTCATTTAACTTACTTTTGGTGTTTTAAGAGAAACAGGAGCATATTTTATGCATGAATTTGTCCTCTCTTTTTTTTTTTTTTTTATAGATGTGTACATTGGCTCATCTTTGACGCTTGTTTTTTCGAGTACTGCTTTATATACATGTTCCTTATTCATTTAGGATTTCTATTGGTTCATGTACGAAATCATATGGTAGAAATACTAATTGACTTTTTACATAATAGAATTGGTAATAAATATTCCTTTTGTCAGAAAGATATTTGAGCCGATTATGGTAGTAAGTATAGATGAGCACGTTTGTGCTATTTTACTTTCCAAACCACCCTTGGAATCCACGGACGACCTTCAAGACAAGAGCCAATGACCTGTGATGGATCTTGTAGCTAGGGTTCATGCTTGAATTCATTTTCTAACTATTTTTTAGTTTTAACTATTTAGGATCTTCTTCTATTTAATTATTATTTGTTTCTTCTACTTAGTTATAACTAGAGGTTTTTCCCATCCATTCTTCTTTATTCAATTTGGTGTTTTCTTAGCAAATGTACTACTCTTATTACAGAAAATCATATAAAAATATTACCCAAAACCGATGTATGTGGGTAATTAGGTGAAAACTATTATTTTTAGGGATATCTGGCACGTGGTCATAAGATTGAGCTCTATCTAGAACTCTCGTGGAGAAATAGATCGTCTTCCCAAAATATTATAATCCGCCGGATTCAAAAATACATCTTCATATTGGGACCAGGTGGTTGCTTACAATTCCAAGGAAGGTAGATGGGACCAGGTTATACCAATGATGGTTGATATTATGTCTTCATATTCATATTGCGAGATAAAAAAATGTTTTGTTCTCTACTTGTCGCCTGAGTGTTCAGATGGTATGATACTGAGGTAAGAATGTGTAGAATATTGAACGGTTTGTTAGGACTACCTAGTTTTCCTGTGAATGCTTCTGTTAGATCGGCTGATTATGGTGGAAAGATAGCGGCTTTGTGGGTCGAGGATTGCCCTTCTTGTGGGCCTGGTGGCAGAGATGAGAAGATGATTTGGTGTGCCGTGATTGTGCTTAAAAGGCACATACTTTGTCAAATTTGGGGGAAAGTTGAGTGGTTTGATCATGTTCTTAAAGTCCCTAAACCATATGCTTTCGTGAAGGTTCTTGCTGCTAGTTTGTGATGAATGTGTCGCTAAAGATGATCATGAATATATTGTAAAAAAAAGTTAAAACGAGTACTATACTATCTACTCTGTATAAAACAGAGTATTCTCTGTTATTAGTACATTTAATAGCTTGACAAGTTACAAGCAAAGGCAATCCAACTTTAAAAACACTTTGATTGCTCTAGTAAGTATATACGATTTTCCAAACCTTTTATACGTCGTCAAATAAAGCTCTTCAGGGGATATAATACATTGGATTTGCGAGTTTGAAAGATCGTTGAGACATGGAGGTACCCAACAAATCACTCCATTGATCACCTGAATTGCCTCTAATCCTGTATCCATCTTTCACCATCTCATCTCTCTTCTCAGATTTGTATAGTGTCGCCATTTTGTGCTGTTCCTCTGGAGATCTGCACATCACACACACAAGGGCAAAGCAAAACGAATAAACAAAAGATCGCTATAATGCAAAGGATGTTCAAAACTGATTATTATATGCAGATAAAATTCTACATGATCCACCAGCATCAACCATTGCATAACGAACAAACTCATCGCATGACCTAGGAGCATCTATCTATACTTTAAACCTAAGAGCTACACTTGTTTCTATGAATAAGTATGGTTGTTTATACCTGAGAATAAGCTTGTCCCAGTTCTGGAAACCAGCATTGATCAGGTTTTCAACAGTGACAAGCCTGTGGCTCTCTTTCCTCCCTGTAAGCAAGAAAACTTTGTATCCTAAATCTATCACTCTCTGGTAAAGCTTCAAGCTTGGTGCTATAGCTGGTGCCACTCCTTTCTCGACCCACTTATCAAACTCCGAATGATCAAAAAGCTCCAACCTGCAAAATCCCCAAACAAAATCAAGCAATTTCTATAATCAGTTGTCCTCATTGATGAAGTTCTCAAGCAAAAGAACCACATGAACACACAAACCAAATCAAGTTTGAGATAAAATAGTAAAATGAAGAGAATTGAGAAAATGTACCCAAAACCATGGTCAATGTAATATGGAAGATTGGATAAGAGAGTCTCATCGATATCGAAAATCCAAATATCTTTGCCATCGCCGGAGAATTCGACGCTGCTCGCAAAGATCAAAGCTTCTTCAGAAACTCTCTCCAAATCGGTGAGGTAGCCTTTACCCATCACATAGTCCTTCACGTAATCGGCACACTCCACCGGAATTGTTTTCCACGGCGCGAGATTGTTCATCTCCGCCGCGAATCTCCAGGTCGTACAATGCAAATTGACATCTTCATCGGCAGCTTTCTTGTGCAAGGTCTCGATTTCCGACGGGTACTCGAGAATCGAATCGGAAAACGCGGAGGCAAATAAGGAGATCACCACAAGGAAAATCACGTAAATCCTCATCGGAGAATCACCGGAAATCGAATCAATCAAAAACCCAATCGGAAAAAAACGAACTTTGGGTTTTCTGAATTTCTGAGGATTCACACAAATTGAGAAACTTGAAACAAAATTAGGGTTTATATGAAAAGGGAATAAAAGGAATCAATAGAAATTCGAAATCCAGAGAAAAGGGCAAAAAATTGAGAGATTCGAATTGGGTTAATGTAATATCGTACGAAAGAAGAAAGCTTTGAATTTAATTTCAATGGAGAAATGAAAATAATCGGGAAAGTGCTGTTTCTTTCCTTTAAAGCAGTGGAGGAGAATGTCAAAGACAGCAGTGGCCGGTGACGTGTAAGAAAAGAAAGCTTATTTTCAAATAATTATTTCACTAATTAATAGTAAAAGAATCTGTTCGTTTCGGGTTCGGATCTTAAGTGAAATGCAATTGGGTAGATCCGAATATCCGTGTTGGGTCCACAACCGGGTCCTTTTAATGGCGTAATGTCATTTTCTTTTTAATTTCACCTGACGTAACAATATTTCCAATATGCATGCATCATCACATTAGTTTGGTTAATTTTTTTTTTTTTTTTTTTTTTTTTTTTTGCTAAATATGTTAATATCATTAGAAAATGAAGATGAGGTATTACAAGAACGCACTACCTAGATAGAGTAGCCTTGGCAAAAAAAATAAAACAAGGTTACAATAAATTTGGAAAAGATTTGGGCAAATCTATTGAATCCAAAGAAGCATTAGCTTTCGCCATCGCTTACGTTTCCTTCGAGCTGTGATGATATTGCGGACGTCGCGGTCAATCAGCTTAAAGATGGTAACAGGAGGGATGAACTGCGAGTTGTGATACGCATTATTCCTCTGTTTCCAAATATGAAAAACCGAAGCTTGAGCAGCCACCTTACGAAGCAGTGAAGGGGCGCTTGTTGAAGCACAACGTGTCCAAGAAAGGAGCTCAGCCCAAGTCGTTGAGATAGGGAGAGCAGGGCATAGCCGGTTGAAGACCAATCTCCAAATCACAGTGGAGAAAGAGCACGAGATTAGAAGGTGGTCTCTTGATTCAATATGAGATGCGCAGAGGCAACAATCCGCCGAAGCACTGATTCCCCAAGCAACCAACCGCTGTCTTAGTTTGGTTAATTTGGTTTAATGTCTAATTATTCGGCAATGTTAAGGTTGTTACGTGATTTGAGTTTTATGAATTTATTTTCAAGATCGATCTAATGATTATTGTATTATGTTTTTCAAGTTTAAGTTATTTCTAAAATGTCTATTTTCATTTTATGTTTGTATGTGATGAATTATACAGGAAAAAAAAGAATTACTGATCAGCAAATTTCTTAGAATATGATTAATGAAGTCAATGTCTGATTTTAGAGATTATGAAAATAACAAAATTTCATAAACTATTATATAATCTGAGTAAGATCCTTAATCCAAACTTCAATAGTAATAATGGGAACTAAACGGATAGTTGCACGCACGCTAAGCTACGCCAACGCGTGGATACAGTGTTAATGGGAATTGATTGTGACATAAGTTTTAAGTTATTTAACCAATAACGTTTTTATAAGGGCTAAATTAATTATTGTTAATCCGTTTTATGATCAAAACTATCTCACGTTTGGAGAAAAAGTTAATAAACACTATTTAGCATGTTTTAAAATTTAAATATTTTCGTTGACACAAAAAAAAAAAACACTTTAAATCTGTTTAATTTATGTTCTTTTAACATGTTTACTTCTCGGACAAGACAATAGATATTCGACCTCGTTCAATCACTTTTTTTGATACAGATTTGAAGTTATAAAACAATTCAAATGTTCATTTCTAGTTAAGTTTCGTACTCCCTCCGTTTCAGTTTAGTTGTCGTTTTAGGATTAAAATTTTGTTTTATAATAGTTGTCGTTTTAGGTTTTCAATGCAAATGTTTGGTGAAAATTCATGTTTTGTCATTAATGTTTTAATGTTTTGACCAATGAAAAAATTATAAAATATATTAATAAAGGGTAATACAAAAAATTTAATGATTTTCTTAATTTGTGTGCGAAAACCTTAAACGACAACTAAAACGAAACGGAGGGAGTATCTAAAAACTAGACGCATTTAATTAGAAGCGGTAATAAAAGCAAACACGAGTTATGAGAATCTAATCAGATTTAGATCGAAATGGTTTATCAATCGGTTAATACCAAATTACATATACATTTCAACCGAATCCACAAAGTAAAGAATAAAATAAATCCAAATGCAATAAAAAGGTCATTCCAAATTCCAAAAGAACAAACAAACCAAAAGAAAAAGGCCGTGAGAACATCTCGCCGTTTCTCTAAGCTGAAAAACGCTACGCAGTTTCAAAGAATGGCATTAAAACAGAGCGCTATTTTTGTTTTGCCTTACTGATTTCTTTTTCTCCATTCAACGATGGCTGCGTAAAGAGTGTGATTGGGCAAAAGGTTCACGTTTTGTAACGGCGAATCAGTCACCGGTGACGTCCGGTGGTTCTCCATCCACTCCTCTATGGCTCTCCGGTCATAAGTGTACCCATCAGCCGCAATACATGGCTCCTTCATCACATCCTGCAACATAATAACAACGTTCCTCTTTAAACTAACCTGACTTCTCACGCAAGTAAAAAGATGACGTAGCAAACAAGTTATTACCTTAAGTAATGGGCAGATGAAATGGCTTGGAGGTTGACTTGGCGCTGTGGAAAGCGAGTTTCTTGCTTTATCAGCTACTTTCTTTAAGCTTTCCAATACTGGAAGAATCTGATCTTCCAAATCAGGCCTGTCTTTAGAACGGAGCTCTGTACACTGGAGTGCTAAAGCAGCTAATTGCCTGGTTTCTTCGATTGGCCAGTTACCCGCTTTTTGATCAAGAATCTGTATTAGCTCGTCGTAGTCGTTGTTCTCCATGGCTGTTTCTACTGTATATGTCAGTGCCATAGCCTGTTGACCAGTGAGAAGCTGCAGAATGATCATTCCGAAAGCATAGACGTCTGATTTTGGAGATATCCTTCCGGTTCGTTGATATTCGGGATCGATATAGCATAACGTTCCCACGGGGCTTGTCTGTTTGTACATTGTGAATTTGGTTGACAATGGGTCGGCAGCTTGGATCATTGTGGAAAGACCAACATCTCCAACTTTGCTGACAAAGTTGTGATTAAGCAAGATGTTGGCAGGCTTAAGATCGCGGTGGATGATTGGTGTCGGTTTTGATTTGTGGAGGAAAACAAGTGCTGATGCCACTTCCCAAGCGATTCTGAACCGCACAAACCACGGGATTGGTTGACTGTCGTTGACTTGGAACAGTCTATCTTCCAGGCTACCGTTTTCCATGTACTCATAGACTAGAGCGCCGTGCTCAGGACATGCTCCTAGAAGAAGAACCAAGTGCGGGTGCCTGATCTTGCTCAAGATTTCGAGCTAAGAGAGGTTAAATCGCAAATAGAATTGTCAGCTTTTTTGAAGAAAACAGAGAAAACATTCAAATAAGAAGGTTTTTTTTTATTGGGTACCTCTTGATCGAATTGCTTGGATAGACTACTTTCAGCGGAATGTAAAACTTTGACAGCAGCGATTGTATGATGCAGATTGCATTTGTAAACATCCCCGTAAGCTCCCATTCCGATTTTTAAATCTTCAGAGAATGATGAAGTTGCGGTAATGATTTCGTCCCACGTGAACTCTTGGTATTGCAGCTTAGGAGCCACAAGGGAACTTTCTTCAAGCTTCTCCTTCTCTTTGGCTTCATGGGTTGCTTTCATCTCAGCTTCTCTTCTTTGTGCAGCTTCTCTCTCTGCCCTTCTCTTCTGCTCAAACTTCTCTGTTTCCTTTGCTGCTAACCCCTTCGTTTCGTGCTCCATAAGCGTTAGCTCTTCAAACTTAAGCTCATTTAGCTGAAACAATTAAAGGGGCAGTTTTATTAGACACACAAAGCAATAGATACGAAGTTTCATCAAACACAAGTTATCCTTTTCTAGAGATTTTTTCAAGCCAACCTTGCGAGAAGCATCCAACGTTTCTACTTGAGCCACTGCATACATTTCATGAGCATGTCTAAGCTCAGCTCTCAACTTCGAAATTTCATTGAGCGTGTCCTGAAATCAATGAAAAAACATATCAATCCCAAATGCTTTCGATTTCACTAGAGGTTAACGAACAATCTTATCGAAACTTAGTTTACCTGGTTGTCTGTGAAATAGTCTCCAAGGGGAGTAACATTTCCATATTCAAAGTTGCTAGACATGGAACTCATAGCGTCTTTTCTCTCATCGAAATCTCTAAACCGAGGATTCCAAGAAACACTACGCGATGTTTCAGGGCTACTTCTCTTGCTTGCTTCCTCTGCAGCATCCGAAGACCTCTTTCTAGTTTCATCTGACTCAGTAGAACTAGTTTCCATACGAACAGAAACCCCTCTTACTATTGTCGGGAGATTTTGCATTCTCTTATTGGACAGAGCATGAGGGTTAGATTCGAGTGCATTTGACATTAGATCTAAAGAATGTACAAAAAAAAACCGAAGATAAATTAGACTCATGAATCACACATCAGTTTCTGGTGAAAGATTGATGAAAGCTTCGAACCTGAGTTAGGTCCTGAACCAGAAGAACAGCTGGAATCTGTTCTCTCATAACCAGATTCTGTTAAAGTGTCACTCCTCTCCGTGTCTGACGATAATTTATCTTTTGCAAGAATATGGACTCCTCCTTTTGAGACAACATAGACTGTGCATAAGTTTGACACACTTGCTGATATCGTCACTGTAATATCATAATTCCTGGAAGAATTTTCAACACATATATTCATTCAGAAAACTCTGTGCAATAAGATAATGTAACCGAAAAGGTAATGTTTCATGCCATACCTCGAGGAGGCACTTTGAGATGCGCGTCCAATGACAAGATTGCTGATCAAATGCTGATTAACCTCTTTGGTTATCGCCACTGCAACACTATTTGATTCCAGCACTTGAAGTTCCACTGCAACCTTTGTCAAAGAAGATTCAACAACGAGTTTCATCAATCTTTAGTTATAACATATCTGATAAAGGAAGACCAAGAAAGACAAAAAGTAATATAAAAACCTTTTTCCGCTCGCACATTTTCTTGAAAGGTTTAAGAAGAGTTTCTTTTGTCTCCTGCATCACTTTTTGTCTATAAGCAGCCGCCACATCCTCTAGTTCCTCGGATATAGAGACTATGTTTCCCGCTTAGGAAGGAAACAGAAACCGGTATCAGGCTCTTAAGTAGTCACACGAAGTCTCAGGTAGAGAAGAAAATCTTTGGAACTTACAAGCTGTGGGTATAGTAGTAATCTTTGGATGGATGTGAATAAGCTTGAAAATGACATTTTTGTCAGAACCAAACTTGTTGAGCGCCCAATTAACTACATTCTTGCTTTTATTGCTCCCACTAATAGCTATCGCAATGGCCAGCGGTTGAGAAGGAGACCTAAGATCAGAGCTAGCCCTCTTAGGAAGCTGGGCACGCGCCGCCGGCTTTTGGTCCAGATATGAGTTTTTGAAAAAAGAGTCCATTTATTCTCCAGAAAGTCAAAGCACCGGCTTGTGGAGCCTCTAAAATGTCATGGCCAGCTCTACGCAAGATGGTCAGCAACGGTTCTACTCATCGCCTATCTTTCTTCCAACCAAATGAGACAGTAGCATTCTGTCATTCAACAATATCACAATTGAAATGGAGATCCTTGAGCCAAACAAAAACGAGACAACCAAGGAACAAGAGACTAATTGATATCACATGCTGAATAAGAATGTGATCTTTTGAAAAGATCTTGATTTGAAACAGAGAATGCATCCATCAAGAGATGCTTTGATACTCAAAGTTCAAAATCTAGAGTCTAGACATAACAAAGCCACATTCCAAAGTCAATTTAGATATAGACAGCTAGACAATGCAATTAGAAAGGAATTTTGCCACTCAGAATCATTTTCAGAACCTGGATTTTAAGATTTAAGCACATAAAGTTTTGAACTTCAGCAGAAAATAAGCTTGGAAACAAGAAACCCATCAAGCCAAGCATGATCACAATCTCTAATAAACCTGAAAAAGTCAAAATTTTTGACCTACCTGATAATAAAAGGATGCGACTTTAAGCTGTGACAGAAGGAAAAAAGGTATCTTTCTCACTTTGACATCTTTAAGTCGAAGAAGCCAAGGAATCTCTTTTTCTCACACAGAGACATTTATGGAAAAAACACAAAGAAGAGCCAAAGACCCAAGTTCGTGGCTTCGTGCTCCAAGTTTTAGAGACAGACAATTCCTTTTGAATAACCACAGAATCTTATATTAATAAAAATATAAAATTGAGATAACTTGGTCATGCTCATTGTTGAAGATTCTTTCACTCTTTTTATTTACTACTCCCTTGCTCACTCAAGAATTTTCTTCATTATCAGAATTCAGAAGCTACAAAGAAGAGGGTCTTAAATTATTTATCATTTTTTATTTCTTTTGAAAGTTTCTGCGCCATTCCTTTTTTATGAAGGGGCTAATTTTTTTTGGATTTGGAAACTGTCTGTTTTGGAAACTAATATTTTTTTTTGTGCACAGCTGGAAATACTTTTTCAAAATTATGAATATTATTATTAATTTATCGAACATTTAAATTTGAAAATGAATATATATATTGTTCTTACTTCAAAAAAGAAAAAAAAAAGAAAAAAAGATGTTGCATCACATCATGGACAAGATGTTGTTAGTCACTTTATATGATAAGTATTTTCAGGATTGCTTGGGCGAAATTTTCTTTAAACAACATGTACTTATCAATGGTGAATTATCTGCAATAAGCACTTCAATAATGTGACTTATCAATTATTTTGTTCATTAAAAAAAAAAGGAGTAACTGATTGGAAATGTGTATCTGTTTATATTCAAATATGACAACATTATATATTTCCTTGAGTACTTGTTTTTTTTGTCACTTCTTTGAATACATTTGTTGGTATTGTTAATTGTCTCATTTTATTTAAAATGTGGATGATAAAATACACGAACAAACAAAAAATAGATGAGACTCATGCTCAAAATTGAGACAATAGATTGTCGAAAAATACTTGGGTTCACCCCTAAGGGTGAACCTTTTATGTTCACCCCCTTTACTTCATCCAATCAAAATCTACCACCTAACAATAATAAAAAAATTCATTTAATTTTAAAATTTAATTTGCCACTAAAACGAAATATGTATTGGTTTAAGTTTATTAGAAAGGATTAGGGTTTAGATTTTATGATTAAACGAGTTTAACTATCGGTTTGGGTTTACAAAACGGGTTTAGATTTTACAATTAAACGAGATTAAGTTTCGGTTTGGGTTTAGAAAATACGATTAGGGTTTAGATTTTTTACGATTAAACGAGTTTAAATGACGGTTTGGGTTTACAAAAGAGAATTAGGGTTTAGATTTTGTAATTAAACGAGATTATATATCGGTTTGGGTTTATAAAAGAGTAGTTATGACTTAATCTTATTGTTTTATTTAGAAAATATTAATTGTTTTAATTTTTTTAACTAGAATGATATGGCAAATTCTAATTGGATAATTAAGAGGGGGTGAATGAAAGTGGGTGAACCCAAGAATTGTTCTAAATTGTCAAATATAATGTTTATTTTTTTTCGTTAATAGGATTTCATTGATAGGATTCAAGTTGAAATATAATGAGCCAGCAAGAATAGCAACCCTTCCTGAGACATAAGCGGGCGAATACAATAACACTCCCGAATATAAAGACCAAACAAAATAAAGAAAGGAGAAAAAAACCCAAACAAACTAAACACTACATCCATCAATACTTCTTGGATCAATCTAGAAATCCAAAAAAAAAACATACAAAACATAAATCTTTGAAAATTAAAACAAATATGAGACTAAGAAAACACACAAACGGATTACAATACAAGAATCTCTTTTACCATAAACTAGAACTGAATGAAAGTGCCGTGCGATTTTCTTTATATTGTCAAACATATATTGTCTCATTTTACACTTCTGTTAGATTATATTTGCATTACTAAAATATAATGAGATACACAAAATTCCAATTTCACTTGATTTTTGGGGTCAGTTGCTCGCATGATCTATCTTGTCCTCCCGTCTTTTTGTCTTCCCTATAATAAGGACAATGTGTGTCTATTTTATTACTTTTCTTTTCTTTTAACCAATCTTTTTTTTGTCAACAACATAATCCAATGAATACTTTTAATAAAGTGATCATTTACATAAATGAAGAGTCGAGAAAATGCACTTAGACATAAAAGAGGGAAAGAGAGAAGCCGAAACATATGCAATGTCAACGTTGCTCCGCTTCATAAACTATGAAATTTGTTTTGTAGGGACATCAAGTATGATTCATTACATGGTTAAATATATATCCCATATAAAAATATATATATATATAACTAATGTATGCATGCACCAAAGAAAAAAATATATTCATCATCACCGGTTTGAATCCAACAAACTTGGGTGTAAATGGTAACCGTGAAATCCGGCTGAATTAAGCTGAATTGTTGAATCTGGCTGAATATCTTCGTGTTCAAATGGTAACGACTGGCTGAATTTTTCAAAATTAATTAATTAATAAAAAAAAAACATATGAAAATATATATTCCAATTTTTTATTTTGTCAATAAGAGCAAATAAAAAACAAATGAAATTATTAAACTTGAAATTTTAAATAATTTAATAATTTTATTAAACATCAGATAATAACTTAATTTGAAAAAGTTCAAATTTGTAAAACTTAAGAATGTGATACATTTAATCTTTTTTATCAAATATAAAAGCATAAGCTAATAAAATAAACTAATAATTGTTACCTTTTCAATAAAAATTAAACTATTTTATTTTTCTAGTTTATAATTTTCCTTACTAATAACGTTTAGTAGAAGTCTTCTACTACTAAATTACATATTATAGTTTTAATATTTATTTAGTTTTAATAATAATTAAATTGATTAATTTATTAAACAAATATAAATTTTTGAAACATCAACAATTCCTCACAAATTTCTCAAGAATTCCTCAAAACCCATGTTACCATTTACAGTCTTATACTAACATAACTTCGAGGTTCGAGCCCAACTCCTCCTTCTAACCTGAACTTGTTTGTGGAATTGATAATATTAAATCAGAGCGCTCTCTTTTTTGTTTTGCCTTACTGATTTCTATTTCTCCATTCAACGATGGCTGCGTAAAGGGTGTGATTGGGCAAAAGGTTCACGTTTCGTAACGGCGAATTAGTCACCGGCGACGTCCGGTGGTTCTCCATCCACTCCTCAATGGCTCTCCGGTCATAAGTGTACCCATCAGCCGCAATACATGGCTCCTTCATCACATCCTGCAATATAACAACATCCTTCTTTAAACTAACCTGACTTCTCTTGCAAGTAAACAGATAACGTAGCAAACAAGTTATTACCTTAAGTAATGGGCAGATGAAATGGCTTGGAGGTTGACTTGGCGCAGCGAAAAGCGAGTTTCTTGCTTTGTCAGCTACTTTCTTCAAGCTCTCCAATACTGGAAGAATCTGATCTTCCAAATCAGGCCTGTCTTTAGCACGGAGCTCTGTACAATAGAGCGCTAAAGCGGCTAATTGGCGGGTTTCTTCTATTGGCCAGTTACCCGCTTTTTGATCAAGAATCTGTATTAGCTCATCGTCATTGTTGTTCTCCATGGCTATTTCTACTGTATATGTCAGTGCCATAGCTGGTTGAGCGGTGAGAAGCTGCAGAATGATCATTCCTAAAGCATAGACGTCTGATTTTGGAGATATCCTTCCGGTTCGTTGATATTCAGGATCGATATAGCATAACGTTCCCACGGGACTTGTCTGTTTGTACATTGTGAATTTGGTTAACAATGGATCGACTTGGATCATTGTGGAGAGACCAACATCTCCTACTTTGCTGACAAAGTTGTGGTCAAGCAAGATGTTCGCGGGTTTCAGATCGCGGTGGATGATTGGTGTCGGTTTTGATTTGTGGAGGAAAACAAGCGCTGATGCGACTTCCCAAACAATTCTGAATCGCACAAACCACGGGATTGGTTCACTATTGTTGACTTGGAATAGTCTATCTTCCAAGCTACCGTTTTCCATGTACTCATAGACTAGAGCGCCGCGTTCAGGACATGCTCCTAGAAGGAGAACCAAGTGCGGGTGCCTGATCTTGCTCAAGATTTCGAGCTAAGAGAGATAAACGGCGAATGAAAATGTCAGCTTAAGAAAAAAAGAAAGAAAACTTTCAAACAAGAAATTTTTTTGATTGGGGGTACCTCTTGATCGAATTGCTTGGATAGACTACTTTCAGCGGAATGCAAGACTTTGACAGCGGCAATTGTATGATGCAAATTGCATTTGTAAACATCCCCGTAAGCTCCCATTCCGATCTTTAGATCTTCAGAGAAAGATGAAGTTGCGGTGATGATTTCTTCCCAAGTGAACTCTTGGTATTGCAGCTTAGGAGCCACTAGGGAAATTTCTTCAAGCTTCTCCTTCTCTTTGGCTTCACGGGCTGCTTTTATCTCGGCTTCTCTTCTTTGTTCAGTGTCTCTCTCTTCCCGTAACTTCTTCTCAAACGTCTGTGTTTCCTTTTCTGCTAACCCCTTCATTTCGTGCTCCTTTAGCGTTAGCTCTTCAAACTTAAGCTCGTTTAGCTGAAACCATTAAGGGGGCAGATTTATTAGACACACAAACCAATAGCATAGAAGCTTCATCAAATACAAGTTATCCTAATTTTAGTGAGATTCTTCATGCAGACCTTGCGAGAAGCATCCAACGTTTCTACTTGAGCCACTGCATACATTTCTTGAGCGTGTCTAAGCTCAGCTCTCAACTTCGAAATTTCATTGAGCGTGTCCTGAAATCAATGAAAAAACATATTAATCCCCAATGCTTTCGATTTCACTAGTGGTTTACGAACAATCTTATTGAAAATTACTTTACCTGGTTGTCTGTGAAGTAATCTCCACCTTGAGTAACATTTCCGTATTCATGGTTGCTATACATAGACATAGAACTCATAGCGTCTTTTCTCTCATCAAAATCTCTAAACCGATGATTCCAAGAAACACTACGCGAAGTTTCAGGGCTACTTCTCTTGCTTACTTCCTCGGCAACATCCGAAGACATACTTCTAGTTTCATCTGACTCAGCAGAACTAGTTTCAATAGGAACAGAAACCCCTCTTACTATTGTCGGGAGATGTTGCAATCTCTTCTTGGACAGAGCATGAGGGTTAGATTTGAGTGCGTTTGACATTACATCTAAAGAAAAACCGAAGAAATATTAGACTCATGAATCAAATATCAGTTTCTAGTATAAGATTGATGAAGCTCCGAACCTGAGTTTGGTCCTGAACCAGAAGACCAGCTGGAGGAATCGGTTATCTCATTACCGGAATCTCTTAGAGTTTCATTCCTCTCCGTGTCTGATGATAATTTATCTTTTGAAAGAATATATACTCCTTTTGAGACAACATAAACTGTGCATAAGTTTGACACATAGGCTGATATCTTTGCAGTAATATCATGATTCCTGGAACTGTTTCAACCATAAGTTCATTGAGAAAACTCTGTGCAATCAGATAATTTAACCGAAAAGATAATGTTTCAAGCCATACCTCGAGAAGGCACCATGCGATGAACGTCCAATGAAAAGGTTTCTGATCAAATGCTCATTAACCTCTCTCGTTATCGCTACTGCAACACTATTTGATTCGAGGACTTGAAGTTCCACTGCAACCTTTTTAAAGAAGATTCAAAACGAGTTTCATCGATCTTTTAGCTATAAGATATCTGACAAAAAAAGACCAAGAAAGATCGGAAAAAAATAGAAAAACCTTTTTCCGCTCGCACATTTTCTTGAAAGGTTTAAGAAGAGTTTCTTTCGTCTCCTGCATCACGTTTTGTCTATAAGTAGCCGCCACATCCTCTGGTGCCTCGGAGATAGAGACTGTGTTTCCCGCTTAGGAAAGAAACAGAAACCGGTATTCAGGCTCTTTAAGTAGTCAAATAAAGTCTCAGGCAGAGAAGAAAATCTATGGAACTTACAAGGTGTAGGTACAGAAGTAAGCTTTGGATGAATGTGAATCAGCTTGAAAATGACATTTTCTTCAGAACCAAACTTTTTGAGCGCCCACCTAACTACATTCTTGCTTTTACTGCTCCCACTAATAGCTATCGCAATGGTCAGCGGTTGAGAAGGAGACGAAAGATCAGAGCTAGCCCTCTTAGGAAGCTGGGCAGGCACCTGCTTCGGGTCCAGATATGAGTTTTTAAAAAAAGAGTCCATTTATCCTCAGAAAGTCCAAGCACCGGCTTGTGGAGCTCTACGCAAGATGGTCTGCAACGGTTCTGCTCATCGCTTAATCTTTCTTCCAACCAGATGAGACAGTAGCAATCTGTGTCTCAAAGCCCATTTGGAGATAAGTCATTCAACAACATCACAATTGAAATGAAGATCCTTGAGCCAAACCAAAACAAAGGCAAGACAAATGGTTAATTTGCTGTCTATGCTTTTGAAAAAATCTTTATTTCAAACAGAGTGCATCGATGCTTAGATATTCATTATCAATGTTCTCAAAATTCAAATCTGGACGCATTCCAAAGTCAATTTAGATATAGACAGCTAGACAATGCAATTGGAGAGGAATTTTGCAACTCAGAATATTTTTTCAGAACATAAAGTTTGGAACTTTACTAGAACAAAAGCGTGGAAACAAGAAACCCATCATCAAGCCAAGCATGATTACAATTTCTAATAAACAAGAAAAAATCACATATTTGACCTACCTGATAATATAAGCTGTGTCAGAAGGAAAAAAGGTATTTTTCTCACTTTGACATCTTGAAGTCGAAGAAGCCAAGGAATCTCTTTTTCTCACACAGAGACATTGATGGAAGAAGAGCCAAAGACCCAAGTTCGTGGCTTCGTGCTCCCAATTTCAGAGACAATCAATTGCTTTGAATAACCACAGAGTCTTATGGAGCTTCTTAAATTACTAATATTTAATAGTACTACCAAAAAAAAAAAAAAAAATTAAGATAACTTGGTCATGCATCATGACTCATGACTCATGATCATTGGTATTTACTACTCTCTTGCTCACGCAAGAATTTTCTTCATTATCAGTGCTGCAAAGAAGAGGGCTTAAATTTCTTTCTTTCTTTTTTTTTTTTTTGTCTCACACGTATTTGTTTTGAAAGTTTATGCACAATTTGCTAATTAGTATTTTAAAGATTTGAAAATGTCTATTTGTTTTTCCTGCAGTCTAACCTTTTCAAATTGTGAAGATATATCAGTCCACTGAATATTAAAATTTTAAAAATAAATATATACTGTTCTGTTCTTACTTGAAAAAAATTGAAATCACATATCATGACCTGCTGTTAATTATGATAAGCATTTTCAGGATTGCTAGGGAGAAATTTTCTTAAGAACAACATGACTTATCAATGGTGAAATTAATATCTCCATATATGCACGTCAAATAATGTGACTTATCAATTACACCCTCCATATCACTTTAATTTAAGTGATGTTTTTAAAGATTTTTTTTGTTTTATTTTAAGTGATGTTTTCAATTTTCTATGTAAAAATTAAATGTATTTAATATTTTATGACCAATTATATTTTACAGTATATTTTTTTATTAGCTGAATTAGTTATAGTTAATAATATTTTTATGTAAAAGATGTTAATTAAATAAGATTTTTGTGATTTTTAATGAGATTTTTGTGATTTCTTAATTTATATGCAAAAACCATAAACATCACTTACAATGGAACAAAGGGAGTATATGACAACATTACTTTTTTGTTTGAATGTGTAATTTGCTTGATCCAAAAATAAACATATGTACAAAGAGTACAAAGGATATATGACAACATTATATCCTTGAGTACTTGTTTTTCTTTTTCTGTCACTTATTTGAATATATTAGTTGGTATTGTTTATCGTCTCATGTTACTTAAAATGTGGGTGATTAAATACACGCACAAACAAATAATATATGAGAGCATGCTCATGTGTTTACAGTTTAAACTAATACATTACTTACATCAACATAGTGTAAGAAATATTAATTAATATGTTTTTTCTATTATGTAAGTTATCTGTTTTCTATTGGAATATTGTTATTCTTTAATATATTTGGTAACTAATTAAAATATATACCGTCGAGTCCAAAAAAATATATGTACCGTCAAGTCCAAAAGAAAAAAGAAAAAAAAAAAAAAAAAAAAAGAGACAATTTAAATTTTGGGAAGACTAGTTGCATGCTTAATGCAACAACAAACAATAGACAGCCTTCATACTTGGTAAAGTCAATATGAAATCATGAATCACGTTCCTGAAATCCACCGCAAGGTGGTGGGCTAGTGGTAGGGCGAGTCTGGAGTTGAGGGTGAAATCCCCGAACCCAGGTTCGATCTTCCTCCCTCGCTGTTATCAACACTTTGTGGGAAGTCTGGGCTTGGGCTTCGGCCCAGGCAGTTTACCTGGTAGTCTGGTAACAGGCGATCCAGCTACCCCCGGGCATTAGTCGGAAAGCATTCCAAACTTGGGTTAGGCAGTGTGGTAGCCCATCCTTCGGGGTGGTAGTGAGTCCACATGGTAGCACTTCGGTGCGTTCCCCCAGGGCTGACCGGATCAGCCGATCGGGTATATCAAAAAAAAAAAAAAAAAAAAAAAAAAATATTCAACATATGAGAGAGGTGGTGGTTTAGTGGTAAGTAAAGGTTGATTTTCTTGTGTCTCGGGTTCAATCCCCTTTTACTATAGAAGGATATTCTTTAAATTGGAATATTTAAAAGTTGAATTTCTCTAGAAGGATACACCTTAAAAATTAAATTTTTAATTGTTTTTTTTGCCCTTGGTTGCTCCCATGAACTATATATCTTGTCCTCACGTCTTTTTGTCTCCCGATCCCTATAATATGGGTATGTGACAATGTGTTTTTTTTTTTTTTCTATTTTTACCAATCCGTTTTTGTCAACAATCCAATGAATACTACTAACTAATTAATATACTATGAAAGTGACATATTAATAAAGTGTTCATTTAAATAAATGAAGAAGAGTCGAGAAAATGCACTTATACATATAAGAGGGAAATAAAGAAGCCGAAACATATGCAATGTCAACGTCGCTCCGCTTCACAAACTATGAAATTTTTTATGCAGGTTATACATCAAGTATGATTCATTATATGGTTAATTTAACATATCCTAAATAAAAATTATATTGATAAAATATAATAAATATAACTAATGTATATTGCCATGCACCAAACAAGCGAAAAACTATAATCATCATCACTTATGTTAAAATTAATTGGAGCCCAAATCCTTCTTCTAACCTGAACTTGTTTGTGGAATTGATGATATTTATGGGTTTTAAATTAGGTTAATTCATTTGGGTCAGGTTTATTTTCTTTTAAATGCAGGTTGGACTTTAACTTTCTTTTATATGAAGTTTAACGAAAAATGTAAATCATCCACTGCACAACATATAGAATGAGATCATAGTGCAAAATTGGGAATGTTACATCTTGAAGTTTCTTTGGATTCATTATTATACTCTTCTAGTTTCCCACTCTCGTTTCGTTTGTTTGGGCCAAAAAAATTCCACTTCTATTTAAGATAATTAAAAACCAAATGTAACCCATTTGAAAGAGAGAATAAGCCCAATAGGCCCACGTTGTTTTAAAACACTCGCGGAACAAAAAAAGAAAAAAAAAAGGCGATTCTGAGATCAAGAAGAGGTAGAAGATGATTCTGAGATCAATCGTTAAAACCCTAAAATTACAAAGAAAGTATCAGGTTTAGGTTAGGGCTGGCAAAATATGTTGATTTGAGTCTCTACTACTAGAATTCTCGAAATTGAATCAATGGAAGAAGATGATAGTTACGTTGAGTATGTATCAGTGGCGGAGCGGAGAGCTATGGAAGCGCAGAAGATACTTCAGCGGAAGGGAAAAGCTTCAGAATTGGAGGAAGAAGCTGACAAGGAAAAGCTCGCTGAAGCTAAACCTAGTTTACTTGTTCAAGCAACCCAGCTCAAGCGTGATGTTCCTCAAGTTAGTGCTACTGAGCAAATCATCTTACAAGAGAAAGAGATGATGGAGCATTTATCTGATAAGAAGACGCTTATGTCTGTTCGTGAATTGGCCAAAGGTATCACTTATACAGAGCCTTTGTTAACTGGGTGGAAACCTCCTTTGCATATTAGGAGGATGTCGAGTAAACAGAGAGATTTGATTAGGAAGCAATGGCATATTATTGTTAATGGTGATGATATTCCTCCACCTATTAAGAATTTTAAGGATATGAAGTTTCCTAGACCTGTTCTTGATACGCTCAAGGAGAAGGGGATTGTGCAGCCTACTCCTATTCAAGTTCAGGGTCTTCCTGTGATTTTGGCTGGGAGGGATATGATTGGGATTGCGTTCACCGGTTCAGGAAAGACTTTGGTTTTCGTGCTTCCTATGATCATGATTGCTCTTCAAGAAGAGATGATGATGCCTATTGCTGCTGGTGAAGGTCCCATTGGGCTTATTGTTTGCCCTTCTAGAGAGCTTGCTAGGCAGACTTATGAAGTGGTTGAGCAGTTTGTTGCTCCTTTGGTTGAGGCTGGATACCCGCCATTGAGGTCGTTGCTATGTATTGGTGGAATTGATATGAGATCACAGTTGGAGGTTGTCAAGAGAGGTGTTCACATTGTTGTTGCAACCCCTGGGAGGTTAAAGGATCTGCTCGCCAAGAAAAAGATGAGCTTAGATGCTTGCAGGTATGACTTCTTTGGTTCTTTTCAATATGATTAATCATACTGATTGTAATATATGTTTGCGCCTTATGATTGGCTGCATTGTTTGATCTTATATTCTCTTTTTCTGAGTTTTGCACTTGGCTAGATTCTTAAGGATATCTGTTTATTTGTGGTTTGTTGTTTCTGGTAAACGGGAGAGATCAGTAGGATTGTCTAGGGTCTGTTAGCGGCTTAGCGCTTCGTTGCTCTATATTTTCTTTGTTGTGTGATTAGATAGGATTTTTTCTCTCTGAATAAATTGTCCGCACTAGTGTTTCTTTCTGAATGCATCTTTCTTGTCTTTGGAGTCTAGTGGCTGTGCCATGTAATTTCGAAATCTTGATAATGTTAGATGGCAATGATGTTTACCTTCTTTTTTTTCCTTATTTTAGGTACCTGACACTAGATGAGGCAGATAGGTTGGTTGATTTGGGTTTCGAAGATGACATAAGGGAAGTCTTTGACCACTTTAAGTCTCAACGTCAAACACTTTTGTTTTCTGCCACAATGCCCACAAAAATTCAAATCTTTGCCAGAAGTGCTCTGGTGAAACCTGTGACAGTTAATGTAGGAAGAGCTGGAGCTGCGAATCTTGATGTGATCCAGGAGGTAGAATATGTCAAACAAGAAGCAAAGATTGTTTACCTCCTCGAGTGTCTACAGAAAACCTCTCCACCGGTTTTAATATTCTGTGAGAACAAAGCTGATGTTGATGATATTCACGAGTACTTGTTACTGAAAGGAGTGGAAGCAGTGGCCATCCATGGAGGAAAAGATCAAGAAGACAGAGAGTATGCAATATCTTCGTTTAAAGCTGGGAAAAAAGATGTCTTGGTCGCGACTGATGTTGCTTCAAAGGGTCTAGATTTCCCAGATATACAACACGTAATCAACTACGACATGCCAGCAGAGATTGAGAACTATGTGCATAGGATAGGACGAACAGGTCGGTGTGGTAAAACTGGGATCGCAACAACATTTATAAACAAGAATCAAAGCGAAACCACGCTGCTCGATTTGAAACACTTGTTGCAAGAAGCTAAACAGAGGATTCCACCTGTCCTTGCTGAGCTGAATGATCCAATGGAAGAAGCAGAGACCATTGCTAATGCAAGTGGTGTCAAAGGTTGTGCGTATTGTGGTGGTCTTGGACATCGTATCCGAGACTGTCCAAAACTTGAGCACCAGAAGAGTGTGGCTATATCTAATTCGAGAAAAGACTATTTTGGCTCTGGTGGCTACAGAGGAGAAATATAATCTTGTTTTGATTTCTTTACTAGTTATCTCATCTTAGCTGTTACCTGTGATGTTTATGTTCCATCTTGTCTTGAACTAAATTCTGACTCTATATTTCTTAGTTAATATATATGGTCGGATTCTTGAACTAAATTCTGTACCCTCATTGTGCATGCTCTAAGTTGCAAGGTCTTTGGAATTTGCATCCCTATGCAATACTGGATGCTTTTGAGTTTAGTTGTTCATTTTGCATAGTCTCTCTTCTTTCTGTTGTTATTGTTACTAGTCCCCTATACAGTTTACACCGTTGGGTTACATTGAAAATACATTCTCATATCACTAGAGCTGAATTATTATTGACTATATTACATCATAATGATGTTTACAAAGAGAAAGAGTAAGATCATCTTCAATGGTTACATCTTGAAGTTTTTGGATACTATAATATGTTTGCCTTGTTCTTTTTTTGGCAACATTGTCATGTTCACTATTATACTTTTCTAGTTTCCAATCTCATATAGCTTTTTCACTTGGGTCACTAACTATGCACAACGCTCCATATAAAACCACATTCACATGCATGTTGTTATATCTCTGGACCAGATGCGAACAGAGGTATAAGGCCACGCAAGACTTGAGCTGATAATTGGTGAGCCTCAAAGATCTCTCCGTCCAAATTCCACACACTCTCTTCCCCAAATGATGTAAATGTGAAAGCTCGCGTCTGCATTCCCACATACATTTGATCAGGACCCAACCAAGTTAAGAAGATTTCAAAAGGAAAATGTTTTACAAACCTTGTGATATTCCACAAACTCGAAGTTCAAAGGTTCTCCACCTCTTTTCGCAAGCTCGGTGAGGTGCCTGTAATCCATTACAATCTCTGATATAAGCCTTACTCATAAAATGAATGACAATAGCAAAAGTCCAGACGTTACCATAAGTACTTGGGACGAGAACAATCCTTAATGAGTATGAGGTGAAGGAAACCATCTGAGAGGTGTGCATCCACGACAAGCCCATCAGGTGCTCTTTCATTTCGGTTTGACATCACTGCAGCACCTATACTCAAAAACCGCCCTTTCGATCTACACCATCTTGTTTTTTCTGGACAGGAGTTGGGTGTTGTGCTTACAATATTCCCATCAACCTTACTGTTACATATGCTGCAGTTCGCACGACATAGTATTTTCTCTGATCTTGAGGTATTTCGAAATGGCCATGTCTTACTCCGCGAGTGTAGGGAAGCTTTAGAGTTCTCTGATTCAGCTTCTTCATACGTTACCTCTGCCTCATATGATCTTGCATTGACATATAAATCAACAACTCAATCAACAGTGCTTTGCTTGGAAGAAAAACAAGGTAGATCATTTGGAGGAAATTCAACTAATGTTTTCTTTTGGAAGTTAAAATTGGTAAATATGTTAGGAAAATACCTGTGCTTCAAGAATATCTTAGTTCCAACGTAATCATAGCGTTTGGGACCCATCCACCGATATTTTTCACTTTCTGAAATGACATCACCATAAAACCCGTATCTGAACTAACCAATTGTACAAAACTCTGTTAGAGATTGGAGGAATCAAGTTTTCTATCACAGGCACTAATGGTTGATGATATTGAGGTGATCTATTAGACAAACGAGGATGCCACTAATAATAAGGAACTAAGGCTTCGGGCTTGTAAGTGAAGGATGAGAATCAGAGGTTCATGACTTAACAGAATCTGCCTTTCCTTGTTACGGAACATCTCACAAAAAAGGTTTAGTCCATTACCCAGCAAATGAGGCTGCATAACGAATATAAGGTTCAATCGTCGAGGTTGATGCTGTTTTCCACCGCACAACCTGCATTGCATCAAGGAAGAGCTTTCTTCCTAGAATGATATGCAGCGAAGATGTTACAGGATCACGAGCTCCTGTGGTGCTGTAATGCAAGAGCATAAATAGTAGTTTAAAACTTAAAGCTTCTCAGAAGCTATTTTTACATTCCTGAAGCTATCACCAAATCTTTCAAAATTTGTATGGAGTAGAAAAAGAAAAACCAGACAGTAGAGAGTGAAAATGCATATGCAGTAGTTATTATTTGGTAATCAACTACAGTTTATTTGCTGATATAAGTGAAACATCTTTTCATTCATGGTGCAGGTTAACCTTTGCTAGTGGAAGGATGATTATGAATAAATGATGATAAAAAAGCCTACCACATAACTATTGCATCAGTTGAACCTGCCGGGATGAGGCCAAATCGAGGCCTTCCACCAGTGAAGGGATGATCAGGATATTCAATTCCTAAGAGATTTTCAACAAAAAGGAACAAGACAACCAGAAAAGAAAGTGATTTAATAAGAAAGGGAGAAAAAACAAACATTCGGAAGCAGGCAATGTAACTGGATATGTTGCTGACAACTAAACCAACTGACCTTCACATGAGCCATTGACTGTCCCTGTAGATAAACAGTAACGCCCAGAGATTACAACTAGTTACAGTCCCAGCGGTTGAACAAAGACTAGATAGAAGTGATCAAATACATACTGAAATTCATAACCTCTTGAACTGAGTCAGGAAGTAGAGGATAGTGTTCCTTTTGGTCAGTCTCATGAACTGCATCTCCTGATTCTGCAACTGAGGAGCTAGCTCTACTTTGAGCAGAATTGAAGGAATCTGAAGGACTTGGTGGAAGAGGGACTTTAAGTCTCGACAAAAGATATCCATTAAGGATTTCGTTGAAGAAACCATCCCCACCCTGAACATCAATTGATTTTTGAAGATATTAAAATACTGAAGATCATATCATGAAAGCAGATATATGATCCACAGGTAAGCGGCATGAGAAAGAAAAATGCGACAACTAATATCAGGAGTGAAGAAGTTTCATCAACTTGCACTAATCCATAACTAGACTCATAAAATTGTTGCATTACAAAAATATTTCACAGATGCGCTGAGCGAATCAATCACTACAATCGTTGTCAAAAAAAGTACTTTGGGTCAATGAAAGATAGAAAAAATAGGCTACAACTTACAACAGCTATGATGCCATCATATGAATGGAGCTCTTTGTTTTGGATAGATGCCATTACATCAAATGCATGTCCTGCTCGTTCTGTTACAATCACCTGATTTAAAGGGTAAATCAAGAATATCGAACTAAGGACCATAGCATGAAAAATGAAAACATTCACGTCTCATGATGCTACACTATCACTAGAAATTGTGCATACAATGAATGTCAAAAATTGTGGAAGTCATGTTGCAATATTTGCTAAAGCAATATATATAATAACACTTTCTGAGCACTCATTTGCTGCAAATATAAAGTATGAATAAAGACAATCAATTAGTAACTATTGACCCTGATAAACCATAAGGAAGCAATAATTACATGATAAATATCAAACTTTCCTAGATCCTCTACTATAACACAAAATCAAATCAGCTACTCCAAGAAGCAAAATCTGTGTGCCTTTTGTCATCAAAGAATAACCTATAACGAACCCTCAAAAAAACAGAATTACTAAATGATCTGTCTGCTAGTGATGCAATTAAAAACAGACCTTGGTATTAACTTTAGCGCGAAGAAAAATCTTGGAAACAGTTTCCCAGACCTTGGAGCCATTTCCTTTGCCACTTTTTGGATGGACGAATACCTAAAAAAGTGGGAATCAATTTGTCAAAGCATTCATACAAATTAGGAGGAACAAAGTGCTAGAGCCTGAACTGATAAGATTTTACCAAAAGATTTCTTGGTCTTTCTACTTCCTTAATCAAAGAGTAATTCAATTGATCCATCCAAGTCTGGCACGTCTGCAAGTCCATATGGCCAAAAGTGAATGCGGCAAGTTTCCAAAGACAAGGCTCCTTTGGTGAACTTTGAAATCCATGCACAGTGAACCGATACATCTACATCAAAGTACACTGTAAATTTCGAGAAGATGAAAGGAGAAGTGAGACAAAAGATTCGAAAACAAAACCTCTTGAGTATTTAACAAGCGTTCCTGGAAACATTCTTTGGCATGTCTAAGTCCTAACTTTGGACTATGCACCAAACCGTAGCTAACAAACTCCACAGCATAAATATCAGAGAATTTGATCTCAGTTTCGGAATTCTCGCAATTCCTAATTCCCAAACAAGTCGTTCCCTCCTGTCAACGTATAACAAATTCTGATCTATTACGTAAGAGAAGCTCCAACATCAACAAACACACGACACTAATTTGAAAAGTCTAAAGTCAATGAACACAGTTGAGGAAGCATGAATGAACACATATGCCATTAGCGAGAAAATCTTACACAATCCAAACATTTCCAGGACAAACCATGATGATTCCGAGAAAGCAAAACTTCGCCAACATGATCTAAGAAAAAACAACCGCTCAATCCACCGTCGCCGCCGGAATCGTCGCCTGAATTAGAAAAACTAGAATCCACGTCACGACCTTCCTCCATTTCGAAATCGATATAGCTTGAGCTAAGAAGATTCAACTAAATTTCGATTTTGGAAGTAAAGAAAATGAATGATTTTGTAAATAGTAACGGAAACTCAACGGCGGAGCGAAGACGGAAGATGGCACCAATGAGGATTTGTTGATCTGAAAAATGGGTATTATGGCCTAAATTGCAAAACTGGGCCTGCTCTAATATTGACTTACATATTAGCCCCCCCATCTATAAAATCTACTTAAAAAGTCCCCAAAAAAAATCATGGAAACTAAAAAGTCCAGAGGTAAGTGACATCAATCAAATGTCTGAGTTGTGGAATTTACAGTGATAGAAAACAGAAGGGCATTGCTTTTCGTTTATCATGTGATACTGCCGAAGTCTGAAGACACAAAACGTCCTTATCCAATTTTAACATAAAATGTAACTAACATTATATTATTTATCACCTTGATATTCATTCTTATTTTAGTACATGGAAACGGTTGAAAATATTGAACAGAATTATTCCATCTAGTTGTCGTATAGAACGATAATGCTTTTAGGAGAATCTTGTTAGCTCAGACAAAGGCTCCCGATTGCCAATTGTAAACATCCTCCATACGAATAGGCTCCCGATTGCCAATATCCCTAGTTATAATACATCACACCACTTACCAAACTGGTTAACATAAGCAATCCGGTAATCAATATGGAAAACTCTTGAGACAGTTTACTCTAATTCTTCTATGCCCAACGTATCACAAAGCTCTCTATCAAAAGTATGCTGACTCTTAACATGCACACATGTCATCATTTAGAAAGATATAGAGATCAAGCTTGGAAACAAGAACAATGTTATTAAAGTTAATCTGGATCACTAGTCAGAAACCACACCTGCCACATGGAAGCTTGAAAGATATTATTATTAGTAATACAAGTCTGAATCAAGGTGGAGAATAACAATCAAGTATCAGTGTCAATATGTCCAATGTACTAGTTCAACATACCCTGTTGCCTTCAGGTTCCCTGATGAATTCCCTATGCACACAAGAGACAAGATAAACGAAAGAGATGACCTCAAGAGTACGAGGATCATATCTTGCATCACAAAAGGATAACAGATAATTTCGCACTACAATACCATCGAAAGTTTTAGTCCCAAATTGAAACAGTACAGAAGAAATTGTGAGTAAATGAAGACAGAGTAGACTTAACACACTGATCACCGGTAAATATGAGTATTAAGAAATGAAAACAGAACCCCAAATATAGTCCTACAAAAGAGCAGCAATTATTATCAGTAACATTAATAAAATTCTTATGGCCTTTTCTGGAAACACAATTGTCTGAACCGGGAGCTTCCAGCCTGAATCTCTGCATATTTCACAACAGCATAGCAAGGGTTAAGATGTGAGTCCCAAACTTCCAACAAGAAAGATGTAAGAAATCAGGGTACAAGACCTCCAAGAAACATCTCCTGAAAAAATTAACAATATCAACAAAACAAAGATTCGTGTTAACGAGATGTATACAATAACAGGGACACACTTTTAGAATCTATGCTAGTGTAGCAGTTTAGATGTTGTCAAATGGAAAAACTGATAAGTGAAAACAAATGCTTTTCATGTGGGACAGAAAACACATTAGGAGTTACTGAATAAAACATAGAGCCAAAAAGAGTAACTGACAAAATTCGAACATCCAACTCACGATCGTATACCAGGACAGATGCTCCTCTAGCTGTGGCATTGCTCACAAACACATCAGTGACCAAATTATGAGCTATAGCAGTTAGTTATCATGTGATCAAACTAGAACAGAAAAATTACATATGCAGGAAGGCTTTCAAGAACAAAATAATGGACAAAAAAGTCTTTAAAAAATGATGTTGAGAAGGAATTTTTTTTTTTGAAAACGTTGGAAAATTGATGAAGAAAAGTTTTATCCTATGTTAAAAACCAGTTGATTCGATTTCAAATTTTAATTTCAAAACCTGTAGGGAGAACAAACAATAACATCAAATGAGGACATCTTACCTCTCCACTAAGGAGTTTCTCCTCAGAACACACATGCTACTTCATCTCAGCCATGAACTTCTCATACTCAGAATCTCCAACAGCGGATGGATTCTCTGCAGGTGGCTGTACAGGAGGTTTGGGAGCCCAGGGTACATTCCCCAAGCTCTGTGAATAGCCAGTAGTGGGCGGCATAGGAGGATTAGGTGCCCAAGGTGCATTACCAAGACCTTGCGAGTGGTCAGGTGTTGAGACAGGAGGATTGTTGGCCCATGGCATGTTACCCATGTTTTGGGAATGATCAGTAGACGAGGCTAGTGCTGGAGGTGGTGGAGGGGGAACAGCATTGTAGTAAGACTGATAACTCATATATGGAGGCTGTCCAGGCATAGCCGTGACTGAGCTACCATATACATTTGGTGGTACAGACGTAGCAGCACCACTGTCAGCTTGTACTCCTGGTGGGAAGCTTTGCTGGGGTTCACTAGAAGCTGGGTTTTGAGTAGTGCCAGGTGGAGGTGCTTGTGTCACATGAGGTGGTGGTGGTGGGTATTGCATTCCATAAGGAGACATATGTTGACCATGGACAGGATGGTAAGAACCAGGAGGAGGAGGGGGAGGAGCATATGGAGAATAGGAAGGAACAGGAGGACCCCAAGGAACTGGAGCTGTTGAATAACCACCAGTGGCATACTGTTGAGAAGGATAGGCACCTGGCGGCTGGTTTGAGGGAGGATAACCTTGAGTTGGTGGTTGAGGAGCTTGAGGCCCTGGAGGTGCAGTAGGCGGTGGCAATTTGCCTGCAATCCTGACAGCGAGTGTTCGGCCTTCGAACCGATAGCCATTCATTGCCTGAACAGCAGTATTGGCCATCTGTACATCAGCGTACTTCACAAAACCATAGCCTTTGCTCAGCCCAGTCACACGGTCCTTGATTACCTTTGCCATCACAATTTCACCAAAGGATGAAAACAGATTAATCAAACCATCGTCCTCAAGCATCGGAGGTAAGAACCCAATGTACAGATTTGTTTCGTCATATTCTTTGGAGGGGGGTTTGGTCGGAGTTGACCCTAAGCCAGGATGCGCACTTGCACCATTCCCTGCATTATTAGCCCATGGAGGATTACTTCCCGAACTTCCCGGACCAAGAGCCAGCGTAGCACTCTGTTTGAGAGAAGATTCAGGTACAGTTCCTCCTAACTCTGCCAAGAAGTTCTGATATTCATCATCCATTTTCTTCCCAGTAGTACCCTTCACCGGGCAATCAATAGTAGGATGTCCACCATCACCACAAATCTTGCAAAGAACATCACTCTTAAAGGTATTGGTACGAGACGGACATGCATACTGTCTATGTCCTGGCTCACCACACAGTCTACAGAATTCTTCATCCCTTATTGTCCCATTCAAGGTAGCAAGTTCCCTGAGCTGTTGCCTCTTGTGCTCGTTCAACACTTCATCAACAGGTTGCAGAAGCTTCTCAACCATACCAGCAGCAGCTTCAAGAGCGTCCTGAGTCTCAGCCTCGACTAAAACATGCAAGTCTTCATTCTCTGAAGGGTCATATTTCAAATCCTTTTTCTGCTGATGCCTACCTTCTTTAACCGATCCTTTACCCCGAATTACAATTTTAGCACCTGTCTCCCTCTCCATTCTCTTCTGAGTATTACCCCTAGGGCCAATAATCAGACCAATGAAATTGTAACCAGGAAACTCCTTCATTGGAATGAAAAGCTTCTTATGGAGCTTAGGAGGCCTATAATCTGCTGGAGGTTTAAAAGCCGGATTCTTTTTGATAATCTGAGCAATAATTTCTTGTCTTTCTCTATTCAACCTCTCCCTTGCTCTATACTCTCTAGTGTTAATCCTAATCCCCATGTTATCATACACAGGCTCTGGTGAAGGAGACCTCTGTCCTTCCGGTCTATCATCCAAAGGCATACCAGACTGCAACATCCTACTAATCTCAAGTAACCTACTATTCAAAGCTTGAATCTCAGGATCAAACTCAATACCTCCAGTGAAATCCTTCATGAAATCAGGTAACTGAATGTGCGGCTTGGGCTCATCATCTGCCCATCTCGACTTACGCTTCCTTGTTCCAGTACCGGAATCAGTACCCCCTTCAGCGCTAGGGTTATTACTCGACTCAGAAGGCGGAGGATCCCACCGGCTCCGACGCTTCCTCCGGCTTGTCGTCTCTTCCTCTCCACCAGACTGATCCTTATCGTTACCACTCAGCGTCTTGCTAACACCGTTCTCCGATAGCAAAGGACGCAAGAACTCAGGCTTTGCTGATGAACCATTAGTATCGGGGATAGGAGTAGAAGAACCGTTTAACGCAACAGATTCCGAATTCGATGCGAGTGGAGCAGTGTCTCCGTTGGAGGAAGGAGGAGGTTGATCTAGGGTTTGCGAATTGGGATTGGGATTGTTCAATTCGACGGACTCCATAGAGAAACTCAACAATTAGGGTTTCAGATTTAGGAGAAGCAACGTCGCGGCTGATATTGTTGGAATTTGGAAACGGATCTTTGGTTTATCAAGTGTAAGACAAATTGGAAGAAGAAAGAAGTTGAAAGAAGAGTCGAAGAAGAATCGTGAAACGAGAGAAGGAAGAAAGAGAAGTCGTAAGTGGAAGAAGGAGGAAAAGACTTTGGGCCACGTTGCACTAAGGCCCAATGTTAATGGGTTGTTTGGTGTTGGTAAAATTAGATTATTATGAAGTAGTTAGGTTTAAGATAAAATGTAGTGTATATATGTTGTGTCGTGTGTATACAAGAGCTACTTAATACAACTATTTTTGACCATGATAGTGAGTTGTATTGAGCTGCGATCGATTATCTTGCATCATATAAAAGTAGATGTCAGATCTTTATATCATTACCAAATGAGACATCATTTAATTAGAAACGTATTATGGAGTCTAGTTTTTTTTTTTTTTTTTGCTTACTAATACTAATGCTTTTTCTCCACCGGCAAAAACGAAGTTTGTTTTGATGAAAAATAAATGTTTGAATTAGATATAATTTGACTGAAATTTTGATTATTACTATAGAATTTAGAGAAAAAAATAAAACCAAACGATGCAAGCTTCTTGAGCAGAGCCGTGCCGTGTCGTGCCGAACGAAACAGATGTTTTGATTTAGAAAAGATAAACAGATTTACTCTATTTATATCAAAAAAAAAAAAATTATTAATATTATTTCACTTTAGGGAAAAAAAATAATTAACGACGGTCTTCAATTCGTGCAAAGTCTTCGACCGTGTCCCCAACATTCTCAAACTTCTCTCTGAACCTCAAATAATCTCCACATTTAAATGACCGAAATAACCTCACACCCTCACAACCTTCCACCACTTCATCAGGGGCAAATACGACTTTTCCATCGTCAAAGCACCAAAAAAAGGCAAGTGAGAATCTATTACCGACGAAACCACGTCGTTTCAAGATAACTCTGTGTTGAGACGATCTCAACCGTCCATTAGTCCATGCATGCAATAGATCTCCGACGTTGACGACGAGAGCTTCGTCTTTAGGGTTAATATCCATCAGACCAATACCATCTCTGGTTCTGACTTGAAGACCTCCGATGTCATCTTGATCAACGATCGTGATGCAACTCATGTCAGTGTGCATTCCTAGCCCTTCGATCAAATCTTGATCATCTTCTTCGTGATTATCATCTTCTTGTTCTGAAGGAATTGTGTAGTTGTTGATCCTGAAGTAGCCATGACAGTTTCCAAACTCAGATTCGTAATATTTGTGATGAAGATCGTCTCCAAAGCTAGAGAGGATTGCTTTCATTATCTTCTCGCATAGCTCCGTCATCTTTTCTCCATATTCTTTCATCAACCCACTTTTTTATTAAAAAAAAAAAAAAAAAAAATCATTTAGTTAACAATGTGAAACAATTGGTTTGGTGTTCATGCAAATTGTTTTTCCAAAACATCAACTCTTCATCATTAAAAAATGCATAAATTAGTAACCAGCAGATCATGGTTTTGTGAATTGATCAAAAATACAAAAGAAAAATAAACAATTGATTTGATTCACTAGGAATGTTATGGAGGAGATACTTTGTAAGTGTTGAAAACAAGTCTACTTTAACATGATTTATAACCAACTTAATCCCAAAAAAAAAAAATGGACCGGTCAACTATAGTTATTATTGTCTTAGATTTCAGTGGTTATCAGTAACCAAAACTAGAGGGACCAGTCCTGAAATGGTTAAAGACATGACAACATCCCTAACTTTCACATTATTTAATGTATCACGAAAACACAAAGAATATATGAGTGCATGCATAGATGCTTAAAGCGAATGCAAATATTCAATGCGCACTTGTGAAATAAAGAGTGACCATATAATATAGTTGGAATCCGATTTGGTTTTTTGTTTGACATTCATATTGTCACAAACCGTTCTACTTGTTCTAATTGATGTTTTGAAAAAACAATTTACATGAACAATTCTCTAGGAAAGAATCAATAAGTTGATTTCGAATCATGTTAATTAACACTTATAATCAAAACGAGAAAGCACAATCTGACTCCTGAATATATGAACATTAAGCAAAAGGTGGATTGCATATAAATTGGTTGAGAGGACAGCTTAATTGGTTTCTAAAGAAATATTCAAAATATGAGGCGACTTTTAATTCAAGCCATATTAATGACATCGTTTTGGGTGTTCCCAAGAAAATGTCAACAACCATGTCATTTATATATTTTTATATATTCAACCCTATATCATATATATATGTATACCTGAACTCTTCATCGGTAGCTTGGTCAGAAAAAGCATCAACGGAAGACTTGGCCGAGGCATAGAAATCAGGACCGGAGACACGAAGGCTTTCAAAAAAAGGTGAAGCGATGAAACGGGGAGTGTAATTAGACGCTCCCATCTTCATTTTCTCCTCATCTTCGAGCTCGAAAACTCCCCCGGATAATCGCCTGAGTTTCTTGTACATGTCGCCGGAGACGCCATGGTTGGTCACGTAGAAGAAACCCCACTCTTTACACGCATCTTGTAGTGACGTCAACGATGACTCGCTTAGAGGCTTTGAAATGTCAAAGACCGGAAGTTCCAGAGACATTAATGACAGACACCCAAATGATGATTATGAATGTTGCATTTTGTGTTTTGGATACAACTTAGTTTCGTTTGGTGATCCAAATAGGTTTAATTCGTGTGTGTATATATATAATATCAAAAGTTCATAATATTAGTATATTACTTCCACTATTCAATTTATATAATTTGGTTGAATTCTTGCATATAAATCTAGTATTTCTTTCGTATAATAATCGGAAACTCTAGATGCTATTGCTAAGTAATCTGTGTCGTTGCAATAATCAAAACCAACTATTTCAACATTTTAAGATGTTTGGCCCTTAAAGAAAGTAATGAATAATTTAAAAGAACTCGAGATTCTTGTTCGTCCATTTTAGTGGGATTATTTTTCGCTATAAAATCAGGGGAAAATGCTTAAACATTGAGTTTTTAAAATGGTCACTGCTTCACCTTTTGAAGTTAAGTCACCTTTTTTAACCCTGATTAAAACGATCGCATTCGAAACAGTGTGAAGAAAAAACAAAACTATAGAAGTCTTAGGAGTTATATTAACTAAGATATAACACAAGTAATCAATATTTTCTATACAAAATTTTCTATATTAACACATTTCGAAATTGTAGTATATCATTATGCACAAAAACTCTAGGCCTAGTTGATCATCTGACTTTATATGATAAAATGAAAAACATATTATCGTTTTTATTTGATAAAATTAATAGAAATTGAGTGGTGGGCTAGCACTTAAAAGACCATCTAAATTAATCAGTTTTCAAAACACTATAATATTTAATCATAGTTTTTTTATGTATATATTAGTATCAATGTTAAGTAAGATGTGGTTATTATAAGATTACAAAGTCTTTAAGCAATGAAAACTTTGTTTATTTGTCCCCTTGACACAAAGCATTTTTTTAATTGTCACGAACTCAGCCGAAATAAAATGGTAAAGGGAAAGCCTACAGTTGTCTTTGAGAATTTTTCTTTTAAATATTGATATTTTTTTCTTAAAATAATGAGAATATGAACAGAGATTGAATTATTTAAATGACATTAAAAACAGTTCCTATGCTGATTAAATAATAAGGTCAAATACATACAGCTAGCTGATCTGCTCCATTCCGGCTCTATAGGAAGTTTGGAACTCCTCATTCTCGATAATCTTAAACTAATTATTTCTGATGTGGTTGCCAACTTTAAACTTCATTATTTTTTCAAATATTTCTCATATGTGGTTGTCAAATTAACTTCCCTCTTTCCCCATTTTCCAATTACACTAAAAACTCCATTAATAACATAAAACGGTACAATTTATTTAAGTGGACAAAAAATAATAGTAAACGCTTAAAAGACAGTACAAAAAAAAACGATACAAAAAAATAAAAGTAATATTTTTGGTATTACTTTTGTGAATAGTATTTATTAGAGCAGTATACTTTATATCACAACAATGTGCGTAATTACCAATCAAAACCTAAAAAATTATAGATTATACAGACCATACATAAGTAGAGTTAATATATTTCATTTCCAACATAAAAAATTCCATGCTAAGGCTTCAGTTCGAAACTACTGAGCCGAAACTACTGAATGATTTAAAAAACATTAGTTAGTACTTTGATAATTTTCTGAATGCATGATTTAAGAACTGGTCTGATTTGCTTATCAAACGTCGGTTTTTTTATTTTAGTGTTGGAAAACTAAGAGAGTAGAGTGAGAACTTAAAGTTTGCATTTTAACAAAAAAAAAAAAAAAACTTAACGTTTTCTTAAAAAAGATTTAGATTCAAATTCTAGAATCAGAAAACAAACATATGTATATATTATTAGCAAAATAAAAACGTATGTACGTATATGTTTGTGAAATATTTTGTTATCTATTCTGTTTCATACGGATGGAATATATGTTATCTAGGTTATACTTATTTCCACATAAACCAGGTGTGGGATGCTTATGAAATTACCATTATATTGTATAATATTTAATATAATTTTATTTTTTTGTGCAAAAATATTTAATATAAGTTAAGTCTACGGTTATATACAATTATGGACGAAAAACACAAATCTTATAATATAAGGTCGAGAGTCGAGACATGATGATGCTGTGCTGGCCATTTTTTTGTAACCCATTTCGTCAAATATCTTTACGCACAAGTGATTGACTATCAGAGTGAGACTCTTTCTACATAAATATGATTTAATTATTTGTATTTATAATTGATTTTGGTACATATGATATGTTTTAAATTTACAACTTGAAACAAATAAATCACAAGTAGCTACTAAAATTTGTAAATACGCCACAATATTTAGAAATGTCAATTTGGCAAACAACATATTGCTTTCTTTTAAATTTATTTCTCACTGATTTTATAATTAACTATTCTATATTTTAGATATATAATTAAAATTATAAAAAAACTTGTTATGTTTTTTGGATACACATATATTATACACCTTATCATCACTTAAATTGTGCAAAACTGCAAATCTTTGAAAAGAAAGTTAGTCGAGTGTTGCATTAACCATATTGCATGACCATTTTCTTAGGTGTGATTTCTAGATCTTTTGACGTGGATTCAAGTAACATTGGTGTGTCGTCTTTCGCAGCAGAATTAGTCTAAATAATGTAACGGGTTTGGTTTTATGAGAGCGAACTTAAACCTGCACCATCAAATGGTTAGGAAATTTCGAGATGAGATTTTTATTTTTTTATTTTATAGTTTTATTTCGACGTTCAAATTAGAACATATGTACCACAAGATCGGTCGAACAACAAAACGCGGGAAGAGAAATGGAAGGGAAAAAAAAAGTATTCCTATTTTTTTCTTTAAATTTTGAAAGTATAACATTCGTATTATTACTTTATTAGTAGATGACCATAAGAATTCATAAATTATACGTATTATTAGTAGAATGACCATAAGAATTCATACATTGTGAAAAGTCACAAATTATCCCAAAGAGAAAGATTTTTAAAGTGACACTGGTTACGTGATAGTTATTATCGTTTGTTGTTGCTAATTAATTCAAATCAGTTTGTTGTTGCATTAGCTCTTTCTTGTTTTTATTTTTTTTAAAAACTTTTTTTGTCAAGAAATAGTTATTAGGTTAAGCTTTTTTGTATATTCTACAAACCATTCTCATTATTCTTTAATGAAATTCAAATGCATATTAAAAAAAAGGCTTCAAAATCAATTTTGCATAAAAATGGATTTAAAATCAAAAGCTCTAGGAATTGAATAATAAGTATATATAACTATATCATTATAGAAACTAGGTATATGTAGCCACGCTACGCGTGACTTATTATTGTTTTTGTATAGATTTTAATAATAGTGTAACAATCAGATGATTCGACTAAATTTAATTATAAATAGGAATAAAATTACATATATCTATTAATATGGTATTTAAACTTTTTGTTCGTTTGTTCATGTAAAACTCGTTTGATTGATTTACAATAATAAAAAGTTAAATAATTTTTGAGTAAAAACTATATATATATATATATATATATATATATATAATATTTGGAGAATATAAAAACTATTTTCTTTCTTTCTCATTATCCCACGCAATTCAAGTTATATTGATAAAATTTAGTTTAGATATTTCACCTTTATAAAACTTTTACTACTAATTAAGATTATTGAACCGTTTTAATTAAAATTAAAATAATAATGATATTATTAACCACAAACCTTGAATAAATAAATTATATATATATATACGTTAGATCATTATGCATATACTAAATTTTTGAGATATTGGTGGAGGAAAATGAAAGAAATATTATTTGTAGGATGATGAGTATTGGAAGTTATTTTTAGAAAATAAATACATTTAGGGAGTTACAGTTTTTTGTAAAATTAGTAGGAAAACCATTCAAATTAAAATTATGGTCAATGATTTTAGTGGCGTTTTGTTGTTCTTATAATTATTTTGTATGCAAATTACGTATAAATTTAATTGTGAGTTAATAATAGATAGTATTATATCATAATATTAAATATTTGAAAATATTAAAAACCAGAGAGTGAAAGTCATATAATGTATTTTCTAGATATACAAAAAATGTTGTTACACTATTATTTATTTTAATTATACAACATTAAGATATTTATGTTAAATATTTTTTATATTCAACTCAATTTAAATATTTATATGATTTAAATTGCTAGGTTGGATTATAAATTTTTGTAAATAAATTCTTTTATTTTAGAAATTAACTTAAACCACAAGCTTTGAAGAGAATAAACATTTTAGTTAATGATTTTTATATAATTATTTATTGGATCACAAAAATTAATCTGATGAGTATATTAAAAATAATACAAAACATTATTTGAGATAAGAAAGAAGTATCTAAGAAATTTAACAAAAATATTATTTGATATTACAATAATTTATTTATTGTAGAAAATAGAGATGGATCTTCTCAACTTGATTTTCTTCTTGTGCAATGGTTGAATTGATATTTGAAAACTTCATTGTTAAATCTGCAAAGTGTGTAATTTTGAATTAAGATCAGAAATTATAGCCATCAAATTTATTATTATACATTTGTAGTTTTGAATTGAAAATATGAAAATTAAAGAAAGAATAAGTATATTCAAGTAAGACATTAGAATAAAAATAAAATTGAAAACAATGTAAAATATATACCTTATAGTCTTTAAAAACAAAATTTATAATCAAACCTTTACAATGATGTCTCAATTGATTTTTCAACTCATGCAACAACACAAAAACAAAGAAAATATTTAGGATTTGAGATATGGTGGAAGAAGATGTGAGAATGATTATTTATAGTATAGAAAGTGATGGAAGATACATTTTGATAGTAATTAAATCATAGGAGTTACAATTTGAATTTATAGTGTGATTGAATAACATTGAGTGGGGAAATACAATTAATACACCATTTGTATGATGGTTACAATTTGGTATTAAATGATAGATTAATGTATATGAATAAATGTGTTGTATTTGTGGTTTAGTAAGACATAAATATTATTATAATTTTTTTTGAAAAAGTGAATTGCCAAGTGGACCAATCATGGGAGAGTGAAACCCTACTTTTATATGTATGATTGTTCAGTAATACAGAATATGATGATCCTTGTCTTTCAAAATAATATATTCCTATGATAAGCCTCTCTATTCAAACCATCTCTCTCTATATATACTTAATAATCAGAGACATAAAATCCCTAAATTAAAGAGGAAGAATTTCAAAATTTGCCAAATTATTCCCATATATATAGTTCCTTATATAATAATAAAGTGATATTTCCCTTTTAAATACCTCCTCGCTTGTAGTTATTGAATCTTTCATGGAAGAGAGACCTTACCAATTCACATCAGATTACTTGTATGGGAAGTAAGATCTGATGCATCAGTTTGCGATGGCAGCTTCAAACGTTGAATAGATTTGTGGGAGCTTCTTCGGGTATGATGGTGAAGGGAAATGTCAAGCCGAGAGGACGCTTAGCTGCAAGTGGCTTGACTGGACAAGGAGATGGGTAGGCTGGTCGGTGACTTGGCGAAGAAGCATTAGTATCAGTAGCAGCAGCAAGAGCAGGCAATTTGGGCCATGCGAAAATCCCCACAGGCCTGCAGATTCTGAAACCAGTGTTGCTTATAAGTGAAAGTGGTGATCGTTCTTGTTGATCATGCTTCTTTCCTTTTTCTCTGTTTTGAGGTGACTCTGTGATTTGGTTACCCTTGTTCACTACCTTCACTTCTCCTTCTAGTGTCTGTATTGGTGGTGAATCCTCTAGTAGCAAAGGTGTCTCTGTTGAGTCTGGTTTTCTAGGATAGTTTTCGTCCACGGTTCTCTTTAGGCATCCCATGTCTTCCTGCATTTTAAGATTTTACATTTTAAGTAAGGGTTTAGTTACTAAATCAAGATTTTACATTTTAAGTAAGGGTTTAGCTAAAACTAGTAAGAAGAGTGTTTGTGTCTAATTAGAAACTCAATCTGAGGATATACATACCTCCATTTCACGCAAGGTTTCTCCAATTATCACTAGCTGGTCCTCAATTTTGTATTTCTTCTTTAGCAGATCAGCGTAGATTTCCTGAGATGAAGCAGCAGAGATGTTCACAAAGTAGGATAAAACAGTATCACAAGAGAGATTCTCAGTTATTGTTTCGAGCTCTTACCTTTGCTGGAGTCATCAGATTATCATTCTGACTAGTAACACAAGAATTAGGTGTAGTCACGATAACAAGCTCCTCCTCTTCCTTCTTTGATGCGAGTTTCTCCAATCCTCTTCTCAAGACCAAAACAGACATGAGTTACAATTTCTATAAGACAACAAAAGAGAGATGATCATATTACCAATTCAATAACTTTTTTACCTTTTCAGGCTAGCTAATTCTTCTCTGATGTCACGGATTTCTCCAGCGCAGACAGGATCTTGAGTAGGGTTGTCACCAAGCTTCCAACCAGGTGGAGGAGTCCAGTAAGGATCTTCAACACCTGCTTCTTTCCTTATGTGAATCAAATCAGAACTCTCCAACCAATACTCCATTGCCCCATCTGCATTGTGCTTTCTCCTAAACCTATCTTGACCTCCAGGAGCCACCTTACCAGCCATGTGCTTAAGCAGATGATCTAATAGGCCCGTGTCACCAATCAGCTTCCTTGCTTCTGACCTCAACTCTGACCTGAGTATGGAGTTGCCAAACACTGCATTTTTCTCCTTCATCACTTTTAACATGTTCCTCTCAGCTAGTTTGTACCTTCAAATCCCAAAATTAACCACAATCAATCAATAGAACCAAGGAAAATCCAATTTCAGAGATCATAAAATTCGTTAAATCATGCATTTTACCTCTCAACAGACCATCTGTCAATGAATTTCCTCTCTGATTTCCTCTTATAAACCACGATTTGAGTTTCCTTCTTCTGATCATAAACCTTAGCCTTCTGAGCGAGTCTCTCAGTACTTGATTCAATAAACTTTCTCTTACGATTTCCATCAGTTATCTCCTTTGCATCTTCTTGTTTAGTGCCTTCTGTTTCATTCCCATCATCACCATCCTCTTTCTCTATCTCTTCTTTGCAAACCTCTTCATCCTTCACTCTAGAACTCTCCTCACCTTCCTTATTCTTCTTAGAATCAATATGCCGACTCTGATACTGCACACGCAATCTCCTTCCCCACTTAATCATCCCTCCAGATTTCAGCTCAGACCAGCACTTTCCCTCCGGTGAAGCAGCGCGACAGAGCCTAGTATTATACGCCGGTTGAGAAACCATCTCCCTTCGTGGAAATCTGTTCCTGCGAGAAGAACCAGAAACCCAGAAACTCCAGGAATTTCTATTCATAGAAATCTCATGAGGTGCGATTCTTCTATAAAGCAAGTCTCCAGCTAGCTCCGAAGCTATCACATGACTCTCGTCAAAAACAGGAAGAAGACCACCACCACTCCTCTTCTTCAACGGTTTATTCCGGTTTATCCTGCTGTAATCGAAATGCGATCGGAGTGAAAACATGCTTGGGTACCGGAGAGACACATCGCTCGCCGTGATTTTGCCAACCTTCAACAAAAAACCCAAAACTCACTCGAAAACCCAGACGAACAACAAATAACGAGATCTGTCTCTAATCAAAGGTGAAAAAAGCAGAGAATCGAGTGAATACCATGACGACTCTAATCGATTTAAGATTCTCCGGCGATCTCTGAGGAAGAATCGAAGGATCGATTTCGTAATAAGATCCAACTCTTATATGTGCGACTGCAACTGGAAGAAGAAAACCAAAGAAAAAATCAGAAATTAGAAGAAAAGCGAGAAAAATCAACAGACACGAAGAAACTATAGCTTCAGTTATTTACCATTCAAAGTCGGTGACGACGGCGGAGAGTTTTTCCCGGCGGTGGCTTCTCTAATCGGATTTCGTTTCACGAACATCGTTCCCTGTAGAGGAAGAAAACTCAGAGAGGTTCACTTTTTTTTTCTTTCTGGTGAATCAAAAATGGAAATCGTTTTAAGGAATAATGAAAAAATCGGTTTGTTGTTGTTGTTGCTGCCTGGAGAGAATATATTTGAAAAAAGCTGACTATGCGAGTATAACAAGAAAAACACACACGCGCTTTCTGGTACGCGCGTGGGAGACACAAAGGAAACAGAATCAAGCGGTGTTGATTTTATTTTTCTCATCATTAGAGTAAATAGAGAGACTGAGCCATTTACACAGCAAAAAGAAAAAATAAATCTCAGAGAGAAAGATCTTACACTCATGATTTTTGCTCTCGTCTCTCGATGATCTTCGTTACTCCTTTTCACCGGAAAAAAATAAAATCAAAATCAGCGACGGCGAAAGAAAAAAAAAACAAATCTGAGCCTGTGTGAGCATTTATGAATAAAATGGAAAATTTTATATTTATGAATCAAAAGCGAGAAAACATAAACCCAGAAATATTTGAAGAATTTTGATTTTTACCAGAAAATCTTTTTTATCTGCAGAGAGATTATGGGGAAGACGGAAAAAAGAAAAGTTTTGAAATGTCGCATTTAATGAATCTGGAGGTGGCTTTATATATGAGGTGAGAGAGAGAGAGAGAGTGTTGTGAGTGAGTCTCATATGCGTGTGTGTGTCACGTGACTATTTTCCTTCCGCAGCAAGTTGGCGATAATTGACAGATTTGCCCTCAAACTGTATCTAACTGTGTTCGTTCGCGGAATTGGGTGTAATAAATCGTCTACAATGAAGAACACTCAGTGATATGACGGATTGATGACACGTGTGTTGTTTTGAAATTTAGATATGTTTTAACGGTGATGAGACGTGAAGGTTAATAGAACCGGCCGTAGTGAATAATTTTTCGTGTTACACGCGCGGAGAAGGCATCATAAGCTACTGCTACTAGAGTGGGGACCGACTACACACGTGAGGAATTTCTTTTTGTCACAAGTGAATTATTTAACAAACCGCAGAACTAATTAATTACATATGATTATTTTCTGATGAAATGAAATGTGATTTATGCGATAATGAATTATGTTAATTTTTTGGAAAATCAACAAAACTCTGTTTCTTACGAACAAACATGCGATAAATTTGAACTAATTTGAAAATTTGTTTCCAATCAAATATAATCTAGGGCCTTATAATCTATCTCATGAGTGAGGAGTGCGACGAGGACATCGAATCACTAAGCACTCTCTATAATCATGAAATTCTTTAGAATGTATAAATCATACACATGTGTGTAGGTGTGTGTATATATTAAGTAGAGATGAATTTCAAAAAGTTATTTGTGCCAAAAGTTAATGCATTTGCTATAGGTAATTACTTCATTGTTATTGTCTACATGAATGACATAATTACTCGAAAAACCTACTGCTATATTTTAGTCAGATGAAACAATTCGCTTAAACTTTATTGTATTTTGTACATATAAAGTCATTATATAATTCAGTCCATTTACATTTTTACGGCCATCGATATCTCTTAAAAATAATTTAAGAAAAATCAAAAGGAAAAACACATTTTTAACCTTCAAAGGGTTACTGGGTAACACTTTAAATCTCGAAAGAATTTTACTAATACTATAAACCACCAAAATAATTTTACTAACACTTTAAGCCTCCAAACTAGCTTTTCTGTTTGTCCAACCATAAAAATGATGGAAAATTTAATTTCTATTTGTTTAGTATACATTTATTTAATTTAATTTAAACTGATATTAATTTTATTATTTATTACAATTAAAAAAAAACTAAAAAAAAACTTCACCTTCTTTGTTTATTCATCGTTTGACCATTAAATTTCGAAATTAAACCTTTGAAACTATATACTTAAGCACACAATAATTTTATAGTATAATAATATAAACCAAATAACGTAGAATATGAGGTACAATATAAGGTTAAATAGAATAATAAAAACTAAAGAATATCAAAATTTAGTCAGAAAACGAAGCATTCTCCGTATCGGAGGAATCTACTTTTTTTCTTAATAACTGTAAAATCATAATAAATAATAAAATTAACTAAAATTCAAATTAAATTAAATAAATTTATATTAAACCAACATAAATTAATTGTTCCATCATATTTTATGGCGGTCCAAACATGAAAGCTAGTTTGGAGGTTTAAAGTGTTAGTAAAATTATTTTGGTGGTTTATAGTGTTAGTGGAATTCTTTTGAGGTTTAAAATGGTACCAAGTAATACTTTGAGGGTTAAAAATGTGATTTTTCCAAAAAAAAATCAAATATAATGTAAGATGTTAAAAGATACTAATTAAGAAAAAAACGTAAACGGGCCTAAATGGGCCAATCTAATCTAAGCTGAGATTGGGGATATGGTATGGATCAATATAAACGGGTCTGGATACCTTTATAACGGGTCGGATCTGATGAGGAAAAAGAGTGAATTTTTCGATCGTCGAGAGAAGAAGAAAGGTCAGTGCTTTGTCGTCTTCCACTTTCTCCGGTCCGGACCAAAGAGCTCAAGTCACTCAGCAGTCAAAGTACAGATTTTCCCCCTTGTTTCGATTGCAGAAGCGCATAAGCTTCGTACTTGCCTAATCTGAAAGTCAAAACAAAAACACTGGTCAAACAAAGAGTCGACGAGCCCAAGCAAGATTCCGATAGCAAAACCAGTCGGACCCATGATTTCGATGAGCCACACTGGTTAAATTCCGACCCAATTCACGGCCTAGATCACCGAGAACGTGGTATGTGTTTTCTAAGGCTTTCAAAAGGGTTTACGGTTCGGATCAATTTGAGTTATGATGGAAACAGTTTAGAGTTTAGCTTTTAGCTAAGGGATTGGGTCTTGTTGCGCATACCTATTGTTCGATGAAACTCCTGAAAGAGTTTTGGTCAATTGATAATGAACAAAGTAGAGAACTTTATCTCCTTAAGGTAGTGACATAGGAGCTAATTCTTGTGTTTGTGTTTCAATCCCACTCAAGCACTGTTAACGACTGGTACTATCTCTATCTCTTTCTGCCGGTGTATATCTTTTTCTTGTTGATTACAAACAACATCTAGCTTTACGAAGAGTAGGAAATGGTACAATTACTTCTTTTTCTTTCTACTCTGCTTCTAGGGCTGTTTTAAAGGAGCATTTTTTTTAGGTGACTGTTGGAATTTTTAATTGATCTGTGGTATTTGTGATTTCTTGTTTCATCATCTCAAGTGTGTGTGGTGTTGGTCACTCACTATAGATCATTCTAATGATTTCTTTGTTATGTGATACTTTCTTTTGCAGACTTCTTGACATGTTTTGGATTTATTGATTCTTATGAGTTTTATCTTTCGCTTCTCTCTCGATCAGTAGCAGAAAGCTATGGAAGGTGCTGCAGTGGCGGAAGGGCTGTGGGGATTAGCGGATCACCACCAGAAGCTTGGTGACATCGGAAAAACCATAAAGTGCTTGGAAGCCATCTGCCAGAGTCAAATCTCTTTCCTTCCTCTTGTTGAAGTCAAGTCTCGCCTCCGTGTCTCTGCTCTTTTACTCCGTTACTCTCACAATGTCAGTCAGGCCAAGTCCCATCTCGAGCGCTCTCTTCTTCTCCTTAAGTCTATTCCTTCCTCCTATGACCTCAAATTTCGGACTTATAGCTTACTCAGCCACTGTTATCACCTCCTTGCTTCATTCCCTCCTCAACGCAACCTTCTCCTCAAGGCTCTCGAACTCGCATCTTCTGTCCCTCAGGATGTTTCTGCCTACCTCTGGTCTTGCAATTTCAATTCTCAGCTCGCTAACACGTTCATTATCCAAGCCGATTTTCCTTCTTCTCTCTCCGCTCTCGAGTCTGGTTTTCTCTCTGCTTCACACATATGTTTTCCTGAGCTCCAGGTAAATATTCTCTTGTTTATTTTTGCGTTTGAGGTTCAGGTAAATAGGTGATCGATCTTTGTTGTTAATTATTTGAGTCTGTATTGTAATCAGATGTTCTTCACAGCTTCTATGCTTCACGTTCATATCATGCAATGGACTGATGATTACTCAGTGGAAAAGGCTGTCCAGCGATGCGATGAGATCTGGCAGACCATTTCTTCAGACAAGGTATGTTACAGTACATACGAAAATTTATTTTTTGCTCACTTAACTTCTGCTTTGCTTGGTTTGTCCTGAGTCAGCTGATTCCCCTGTTATCTGTAGACTGATCGCTGCCCCGGTTTGTTCTTCTACAATGAGATGTTGCATGTTTTCTATCGCCTCAGGCTCTGCGATTATAAGAACGCTCAGCATCATGTCGACCGCTTGGACCAGGCCATGAATGCTCATTCGCATAAAATGCAGGAGATTCAGCAACTTCTGGATGAGCTCAGTTCGTTAAATCTTAGTCTCTCCCGTTACGATCTTCCCTCCAGAGAAAGATCGGCCCTCTCCGCAAGACAATCTCAGCTTCAAGATCGTGTAAACGCAGTATCTCCATCTTCTACCACTGATAACTCTCTGGAGCCCGCATACTTTGGCAACATAGATCGTGGATGGACAGAGAGGCTACTGCTTTCACCATCTCCAATTGATGGAGAGTGGCTACCAAAAAGTGCCATCTATGCTTTGGTCCATCTTATGGTTGTCATATCGGGACGTCCAAAGGGACTCTTTAAAGAGTGTTCAAAACGTATCGAGTCTGGATTGCAGATCATTCAAGGTTGTTCTTTTATCCTTAGCAGCTGAAGTTCCTATTATCTCTTAATTCACTTCGTACTATTGCATTTTGTCTGCACTAGATACTCTCCTCTTTTCTTTTGTTTCACTGAAATCACCAGAAAACCCACTTTGCCTCAGAATTGAATCAGTGTAGTAAGTGATCCATTCTCTTAGTATGTGGCTTCTACGAGGAAATTAGCCAGCTGCTTCTTAGGAACACAACTAAGTAGCTTAGGGGATTCCATCTCATGGCATGACATGTTGTGTGTTTGCTATGTTTTATGCAGATGAACTGATCAAGCTTGGAATTACTGACGAAGTTAGAGGTTCAATCTACTTCTCTGTTGTAACTACACTTAGTTGAAGCAACGATTCTTAATGTTGAAGCTCACATTTTCTTTCTTCTTGTTCCTCTCTTTCGGCAGAAGCTGATTTGCGGCACACAGCTATCTGGATGTCTAGGGTTTTTCTTATGCTACAGATGCAGTTTCTTGAGAATAGAGTGGCTTTGGAACTGACAAGGTCTGATTATGTCGAAGCTGAAGAGGTAAATCATTGGTTATTTTTTCCTATATTTGTTTCTCCTCCCTTCACCACGCCACGGTGATATAGAGCCTTCTTATTTATCTAAGTTAACCAGAACAATATGGAACTATGCATAATTGATCGAGTTCCCCTCACGTTAGGTCGTAATAGCCGTTCTCTGGCATCATGCTTTCTTGAAGGAAACTTTAACACTAAATATCGTTTGCGAATTGCGCAGGCTTTGGTTGAGATGAAAAATTTGTTTACTAGATTTCCAACGATTTTGCAAGCTTCTGAGTGTGTGATTGAGATGCTCAGGGGGCAATATTCTCATTCTGTGGGTTGCTACAGTGAAGCTGCTTTCCATTGTATTGAAGCGACCAAGGTAAAACTTATAACCTTATGTATATGATAGATAGTTGCTTAGTTTTGGAATGAGGTGTCTTATGTACCTATTTAATATTGGTCAACATGTTTACCTTTTTGCTGCCCATGGCGATTTCTCATATGAAATGTTATTTCAGTTGACGGAGAGTATATCAATGCAAGCTTCGTGTCAAGCATTTGCAGCTGTTTCTTACCTTACTATTGGAGATGCTGAATCATCATCTAAGGTTTAACATTTTCATGCAGTTAATTGGATGTTTATACTTGCTTTGCTATATTGCCGGAGCTTAAGAAGACTGCTTTCAATCCTCTGATTTGTCTTTAGGCACTTGATTTAATTGGACCACTCAATGGAATGACGAATTCACTATCTGGTGTTCGAGAGGAAGCTAGTATTCTCTTTGCTTATGGTCTCCTCTTGATGAAGCAACGAGATCTACAGGAAGCAAGGTATGTGCTCGTTTCTCAGTTTGTCAAAGGTGGTTTGCTTTAAATATACTTGCCCATTGGTTCTTTGTCTCAGCTGTTGAGACCCCTACCGTTTTTAGTCTCCAGTGATAATGATTATAGAAAACCATATGAGAGCAGGATGATGCGCTTTATCTGTGTTCACAGGAAGAGAAAGAACTACGTATATCAAGAATATTCACTAAATCCGTAGTATGTGAAAATATGATATATGCTCCAATATAATGTATGATATCAATGCAGAAACCGTCTTGCCAAGGGTTTGCAGATCGCGCACAATCATATGGGTAACCTGCAGCTAGTTGCACAGTATTTGACACTCCTGGGAAATTTAGCTCTTTCCTTGCATGACACCGTACAAGCCAGAGAGATTTTGCGTTCCTCTCTTACACTTGCAAAGAAACTCTATGATATCCCAACTCAGCTATGGGTTCTATCCATCTTCACAGGTTATTATTAAAGTTTTGTCGAAACAGAATTGAGCTAAAAAAAAACAGTATGTCTTAAGCTCTGAGCATATCATGTGATTTGGTGAATACAGCTCTGTATCAGCAGTTGGGTGAGAAAGGGAACGAGATGGAGAACGAAGAATTCCGGAAGAAGAAATGGGATGAGTTGCAGAGTAGACTTGCTGAAGCGCGTGGATCAATTCATCACATTGAACTGGTGAAGACCAATTGATCCCTCTTCTATTTGTTATTGCAATAAGTAAGATCTTAAGCAAGAATTTATATAACACACTCTACTTGTTACTGCTTGCAGGTTGCAAAAGCTAGGATAGAATTGCATCAGATCGACGATGCACAAGAACAGTCACTAGTAGCATCTGGGCAATCAATGCAAGCGAATCTGGATATTCCAGAGTCTGTTGGTATAGAAGGTCCATCACCTGCTCCATCATCTTCAAGGCTGGTTGGTTTAGACACCGGAAAAAGATGGGGAAAACGAAGGGTATAAATTATAAAGACAGAGAATACCTACAATTTTTGTATTAAGTGTGAGTTGCGTAGAGATGTGTTGATTAAAAAGGAACTGTTGTAGTTTTAGGAACTTCTAAGTTAGTCAGTGGTTAAATTGTAAAATATGGAACATCAATACGCAGCAGCTAAATGCTTTTTATTTATGGGTATCAGTATCCGACATATATCTGTGATCTGTCAGTGAACCAATTTGATCCTTTTTCTCTTTTAAATGATGGTCATGGCTTCAAACTGTTGCTCAATTTGGTAAACCCGATAATCTTTATCTAGAACTTGAATTATTAGTTTTGGGTTCCTAAGTCTCATCATGTTCTGTTTACTTAACAAATAAAGAGTACTGTACCTTGCTTCTCTACTTACCTGTAGATATTGGTTTAACATAAGCATACCACCGTCTTTCAGTGGAAGCCGCATTGTGCTTAGCAAGCATCTCGGTGTTGTTTTCTGCTTTGCAAACATTGGGGGTGGTGGGAGTATTGGTTATGAATGGCACAAAGCAGGTTCACTTGCCAAAACGCAGAACTGCTTCGATGACTTCAGTTCTGGGGGTGGATGGAGTACCTCGTGTCTGCTGGCTATACACAACTGAGCCATCTGAGTATTCCTAATCGGTTCTTGCATAAACCAGATAAGTCTTGTATATAAAGCTAAGAATTTGCAATCTTCATTTCATTTATTGAATGTATAGTAATACAAGAACAACATCATAAGAAGTCACATCTGACCATAAAAGAAAGAAAGAGAACGTTTTGGTACAATACTATATATAAGGAATCCCTTTTACTATATCTATAGGGGAGGAGACACTATGTGCATTTAAACATTGTCCTTATTACCTATTTAAACCTATTCTCTGCTTCAGACAAGAACCTCACTGCATCTTCCATGCAAAGACGGTCAGACTGGTCACTTCTCATGCAGAGAAGTGCGACCTCAACAACTCTTTTAACTTCTCCTTGTTTAAAATCACTTGAACCCACTTCGTTTTCTGTGTATACTTCTCGTAGAAGAACATCCTTTGGCTTGTTCTGTATCATCAATCCGCCAGCATTCATCAGCTTACCATTTGTTAAGATTTCCAAAATGAGTTCTCCAAAGTTGTAAATGTCCTTTTGCTGCTCCGCTCTTATTACATCGTTCATCTGATCTGCTTTAGAGAGTCTAATGTTAGGAAGAACAAAGGAGGATATACAAATGATTAGTGCTAAGAGATTTCGTGTTTCATGGTAAGAACCTGTGTTCAAATGTAGCATGTATTTGAACCCAAATTCACCCAAGTAGGGCTCTATCTTATCGTCATCGAATAATATATTAGAAGACTTCACATCTCCATGGGGAATTGCAGGGTAGCATTCATGGTGAAGAAAGCATAGTCCCTTAGCAACACCAGTGATGATCCTCTTCTTAGTTGCCCAGTCTTTCTTCTTTGTCCTCATTTTCTCAACTAGAGTCCTGGTATGCAGGTTATTATCATACAGCACATACACAAGATGATTGTTGTAACAAAACCCCAGCAACCTGACCAGATTTACATGTCTTGCATTCCCCATCTGCGTTAAAACGTTCAAAACAACACTCTTCTTCTTGTCTTGCAATTCGATTTTTCTCACTATGACTGTTATTCCTGTTGGCAGAACTGCTTTGCTCACTGAAGCTGGAACTGCTTCACTAGGTTCAGGTGAACCAAAGCTCCTCAAAACATCATCTGCTGTGAAATGAGGGAGTCCCGCGAAAGACACCATCTTCCATTGACCTTGACTTCTTTGACGAATATAGTACAATGCCAAAGCTGCAACTACCATTAGCAGGATAGAGACTAGACAAGCTACTAGAACAGACACAAGCTTCTTTGAGCTGTAAGCTGAACATGATTTCAGAGGAAGCCCACAGAGGTTTGCATTGCTCTCGTACGCATGTTTCCCCATTGATTGAAACACTTTGTCAGATGGGATGGAACCACTCAAGTTATTGTGTGACAAATCCAAGACTCTCAAATGTGGAAGCTTTGCGAATCTCTCAGGAATCCTACCTGTCATTCTGTTTCCAGCTAAATCCATCTTCTCAAGAGAGCCACAAGTGGAAACAGTTGGTGTTAACATCCCTGATATATTGTTGTTGCTCAATTCAATAACAGTGATCGCTTTGCAGGATTCAAACTCAGGGAGACTACCAGAGATACTGCAGGATGATGCAGAGAAGTTCTGAAGACGAGGCGCAGACCAAATCTGCGGTGGAAGTTTCCCTCCTAGCTCAGGGTTGTTAGAGATATTGAAGTAGTCAAGTTTAGTAGCTTTGGATATATCTAAAGGAATGCCTCCTGTGAGTTTGTTTCTTGAGAGGTCTATGTATGAGATATCAGGAAGCTGGCTAAAGCTAAAAGGGATCACACCTGAGAATGAATTATCTTCAAGCCGGATACGAACAAGCGTTGAACAATTGGAGAGAGATGGAGACAGAGTTCCAGTGAAATTATTGGAGAATAGAATGACCTTAAAAAGAACACCTCTTGAGCAAATACCTTGTGGGATTTCACCTTCGAAACTGTTGGTAGAAACATCGACCCATCTAAGCTTTGAGTTCATCCCCAAGCTTTTGGGAAGTGACCCAGAAAAGTAATTGTTCCATATAAAGAGAGTATCCAAAGAAGGTAGCTGAGCAATTACTTCAGGGAGAGTCCCACTCATTTCATTGTACATAAGATTCAAAAGCCTGAGATTCTTCAAACCTGAAAAACTCTCTGGTATGGTTCCAGAGATATGGTTGTCTGAGAGGTCTAAGTTAACAAGAGAAGTGATTTGTCCAAGCTCCCATGGGATTTCTCTAGAAAGATGGTTCCTGAAGAGGAACAAAGATTCAAGCTTTGTGAGATTGCTGAAATGCTTTGGTAAGAAGCCAGAGAGATTGGCTCCAGCAATGTCGAGGTACTTGAGCTCACTCATGTAACCTATTTGCCAAGGGATTACTCCTTCATATGAGTTATATCCAATCTCCATGTGAGTCAAAGTTGTGAGATTCCCAAGCTCTTGTGGTATGTGCCCACTTAGTAAATTCCCACCAAGATGAAGAAACTCAAGATTCTTGAAAGATCCGTACTGACTCGGAATCGAGCCAGTGAAGTAACTCCCAGCGAGATTCAGTACCTTGAGATTCTCTAACTGAGAGAGATGGATCGGTAATGGACCGGAGAAGCTATTGCTCAAGGCGTCGAGAAGGATCAGATTCTTGAGACTTGAGCCACCACCACCGTTACCGTCTGGGAAACGTCCGGAGAAGTTGTTTCGGCTAATGTCAAGGCTTCTGAGATTGGTCAAGTTAAAGAAGATCTCAGTCGGAAACTCGCCGGAAAACGAGTTGTCACTGATGTTGAGTTCAAGAAGTTCAGTGAAGACGAGGAACTCCTTCCCTGACAAACTCCCTGCGAGATTCTTGGAAGAGAGGTCGAGGGAGACAACAGAAGTTGAGTTTTGGTTACATCGGACACCAGACCAAGAACAACAAGCGACAACTTTGTCGGAAACTCCAGGAGTGATAATGAACCAGTCTTTTAAGCTGTTGAAATTGTCGGTGAGTTGAGATTTTAAAGTGAGAAGAGATTCTGTTTGAGGTTCAGCTGCAACTAAAGTCAAGAAGAGGCAAAGATAAAAGCAAGAACAGAGTTTATTATGCTTAGAAGACTCCATTATAGTTTGAAGAAGAAGAAGAGAGAGTCTGTGAGATCTATGAGAGGAAACATAAAAGCTGATAAAGAAACAAAGATGATAGAAATGAAAATCTATAACAGTTGAAAGAGACGAAAAGCAAGAAACTTTGATGGGGAAGTGTGCTTTTGAGTGAAAAAGCTGTTCTCATTGATTGCTCCAAATATTATACTACAAGAGATACTATATTTGTTTATTTCTTCTCTCTCTGAACCAAACCGAACCAAATTTCTCTTTCCGGTTTAAATCAGAACCAATTTCTTCCATAACCAAATAAAACAAAACCGGAACTTACCGAACCGAAAAAACTCGAAGACGAAGACTCTAACTCAATCTGGTCCTTGTCCTTGTCCTTGTCCAAAGACCACTATTTCTGGGTTAAGACAATAAAAGACGCGCAATTTCAGTTAAAGAAGATATAGCTGAAGCAACAAGAAATGTCTGAATTTGATAAGCATGTCCGAAATCCCTCTAAAAATGAGAAGCCTTTCAATGAAATCGAATCCTCAGAAATCGATTCAACTCTCTCTTTATCCGATTCTCTTCTTCTCAAGATCCTTGAGAAGCTTCCTGAATCACAGAGCAACGATGTTTCACTTGTCTGCAAACGGTGGTTGAATCTTCAGGGACGACGTTTACGGAGTCTAAAGGTTCTTGATTTTGATTTTGTCTTGTCTGAGAGACTTACCACGAGATTCCCCAAGCTTACGCATGTCGATTTGGTGAACGCGTGTATGAATCCGCCGCCGAATTCGGGTATTTTGCTCTGTCACAAGTCGATTTGTATGCATTTATCTTCAGAGTCATCGAATTGGGAGTTTCTTGAGGAGAATTTATTGCACAGTGACGTAATTGATAGAGGGCTTAGCGTATTAAGCAGAGGGAATTGTGATTTGCTTAAACTTGTAGTGATTAACGCTACTGAATTGGGATTACTGAGTTTAGCTGAAGACTGTTCTGATTTGCAAGAGTTAGAATTGCACAAGTGTAATGATAACCTCTTGCATGGTATTGCTGCGTGTAAGAATCTGAGGGGGTTGAGATTGGTAGGAAGCGTAGACGGATTGTATAGTTCATCGGTGTCGGATATAGGGTTAACGTTCTTAGCACAAGGGTGTAGGAGTTTGGTGAAGCTTGAGCTTAGTGGTTGTGAAGGTAGTTTTGATGGGATTAAAGCAATTGGGCAATGTTGTGAAGTGCTTGATGAGCTGACTATTGTTGATCATAGAATGGATGATGGTTGGATAGCTGCGCTTTCGTATTTTGAGAGTTTGAAGATATTGAGGATTTCGTCGTGTAGAAAGATAGACGCTAGTCCTGGACCGGAAAAGTTGTTGCGGTCTTGTCCAGCTATGGAGAGTTTGCAACTCAAGAGGTGTTGTTTGAATGACAAGGAGGGGATGAGAGCGTTGTTTAAAGTGTGTGATGGAGCAACAGAGGTTAGTATTCAGGATTGTTGGGGATTGAGTGATGATTCTTTCAGTTTGGCTAAAGCCTTCAGGTAACTTGTCCTTGTATATGTTTTGCTTCATCGATCTTCTCGGCGGGCTTTTGATCATCCTTTTTGTTCTTGCAGGAGGGTGAGGTTTCTCTCTTTGGAAGGATGCTCAGTCTTAACATCAGGCGGTTTAGAGTCGGTGATTTTATACTGGGAAGAGCTTGAGAGCATGAGAGTAGTATCATGTAAAAGCATAAAAGACAGCGAAATATCACCCGCGCTCTCGTCTTTGTTCTCACTTCTCAAAGAACTAACGTGGAGACCAGACACTAGGTCTCATCTCTCTTCGAGTCTTGAAGGTGCCGGGATTGGAAAGAGAGGCAGCAAATTCTTCAAGAAGAGTGTTCTACATTGAACATATGTTATGTTCTGTAAGTGCAAACTCTTGATATAGACAAACTCTCTTGTAAAATAATACGTCCCAAACTCTTATGTATAGCAATGTTCTGTTGTTATGTAAAGTAATAAAACTCTTGCCCTTCACAATACTAAATTTCAATTTTAGCTGATAAGAGATTCAAAAATACAATGTTTGAGTAAAAAAAAAAAAAACAGTCTCAACTAATGCAACGACAAACACATGATATTCTCAACATGATCCGTGACAGGCCACATTGTGAAATAATCACTAGGGGTTATTCTCTCTGACGACGTTGTAGTTTGGATTTCAACACTTCTACGACAATTTCGTTTCGGATCATAATAATAAACGTAGGATGCATACCCACTCAAATAATTTTGATGGAGTATAACGAATTCACCACTAGGATGAGTAACATCCCCAATTCTGATCCCACTTGTTATACCTTGAAGCATGCCAAAAAATGTAATCTTGGACCATTCTTGTTTCTCGGCATCCTCCATAACCCACATATCTGCATCCTCGTTGATCATGTTATTGCGACATATGAATGCTAACTTCCCTTGGTAGTTTATAAGAGTGGAATCTCTACGGTAAATCGCCATGTCATTGGGAGTCCGGACATGATTAAATTTCTCGGACCTAACATCGAAACTCACCAAAACAGAACTTTCGTTCGGTTTCATTTTCGTTGCTTTGTAATAGATTGCCCCGTTGATGCAAACTGCATTATCTAATGGAAAGTGACTTCCAATGCCGCATTGAATTCTCATCCACTTCTTTTTGGGATCTCCCAATGTGAAAACTCGACAAGACAAGTTTTTGGACGGATCTATTTGTATAGCTAGGCACACTACTTTGTATTGATTCTTCAAAGGGTCGTACCCGAAGAAGTAGTAAATCCATCTTGAGGTTGAGGGCAAATAGGGTAAGGAAACAGTTTGTTTCGTTGTAGGGTTGTATATTGTGAATGTGAACTGACAATAACAATATGATGATCTCCAAAACCCGACCAAGCCCCGTAGGTATTGAAACCTTGTCTCAATACCATAGCCTTTTCCACAGATTTCCTCGTGGTAGAGTTGTTGTTCTTGGTTTGTGATTTGATGAGGTTCATGAACATGCGAGAAGACGAAGGAAAATTGACTGTTAGAATGCGAGAAAATGAAGTGGGGATCACACGATGGTGGTTGAGTCAAAGATCGAGTCACGATCGAGTTTATGACTATAATACTTGTCCATTGCTTCGAGACGCATTGGAACCTCGCGAGAGACTTCGCCGGAAGTTTCTTGAGTATCCCCACCATGATCCAGAGGGATATTGATATTGCAGGATCTTTTTCCGGCCATGATCCCGGCCGGAGAAGCTGTGATGTCGAGGAGATTGTGAGGTCTCTGTGATGGCTTCATATATGCGTCTTCTCTCTCGCTCTCTTTTTTTTGGTAAACCCTAATTGATATATAAGATTTTTTTTTTTTTTTGGAGCACTAACATATAAATAATGTACACCATGAGTTAAAAAAAATAAGGTGAGTTACTAAAATAACACATAAAAGTTTGTTTATTAGAAACATAGACGGTACAATTTGATTAATGGCAAAATAACCCTTGAATTGATGTTGTAGAAAAAAATTATTACGAAACTGCCATTAAAATATGCTGCCACGTCAGAGGAAGAAGGTGAGTTTTAAGCGGAAAAATGTCCCGCCACAACAAAAGTATGTCACTGTAATGACGGTAGAGCTAATATATTTTGGTAGATTATCACGGTAGAACTAGTAGGATGAATGAGTTACGTGGTAGAGTTATTAGGCGCTAGAGTTTATCGGTGTCGGATATAGGGTTAACGTTCTTAGCACAAGGGTGTAGGAGTTTGGTGAAGCTTGAGCTTAGTGGTTGTGAAGGTAGCTTTGATGGGACTAAAGCAATTGGGCAATGCTGTGAAGTGCTTGATGAGCTTACTATTTGTGATCATAGAATGGATGATGGTTGGATAGCTGCGCTTTCGTATTTTGAGAGTTTGAAGATATTGAGGATTTCGTTGTGTAGAAAGATAGACGCTAGTTCTGGACCGGAAAAGTTGTTGCGGTCTTGTCCAGCTATGGTGAGTTTGCAACTCAAGAGGTGTTGTTTGAATGACAAGGAGGGGATGAGAGCGTTGTTTTAATTGTGTGATGGAGCAACAGAGGTTAGTATTTAGGATTGCTAGGATTGAGTGATGATTCTTTCAGTTTGGCTAAAGCTTTTAGGTAACTTGGCTTCAAATTGACAGGCCTACCTACTCCTATATTTGTGGTGGAGTATAACAAATTCACCAAGAGGATGAGTGGCATCTGATCTGCACTTTTGATCCGACTTGTTATACCTTAAAGCATGCAAAAAGTGTAATTTTGGACCATTCTTGTTTCTCGGCATCCTCCATAATCCACATATCCGCATCCTTGTTGATGAAGTTATTGCGACATATGCATGCTAACTTCCCTTGGTAGTTTATAAGAGTGGAATCGCTATGGCTAATCATCATGTTATGGGGAGTCAGGACATGATTAAATTTCTCGGACCTAACAACGAAACTCACCAAAACACAACTCCTGTTCGGATACATTTCCGCTGCTTTGTAATAGATTGCACCGTTGATGCAAACTGCATTATCTAATGGAAAGTGACTTGGCGGACCTAAGAAATAAATTTTACGGGGGTCAAAATTTTTTTAAACAATATTATATAACTAACTGTGTTATAATATTATACAAACCCACAAAAACAAAATCAATTTCATAAGCAATGAATAATGGTATATTAATTACTGTAATTTTTAAAAGAAAAACAATATATATAAGACAAGAAAAAGCATGTAATTAAAGCTAATTCAAACACAGGGTTGAAGGGTGTCAACACCTTGGAAATGATCAATTGTGCTACTGATACTTTGACAAATTCTTGCAAAAATATGTTATTTGATTATTTACCGGGGTCAAGTGACCCCATTACTCCTTAGTGGGTCTATCCCTCTCAATGCCGCATTGTAAATTCATCCACTTCTTTTTGGGATCTTCCAATGTGAAAACTCGAGAAATATTGGTTTGTAAAATACATTCCATTAAATTATATGACTTAAAAATTGATACAAAATTATCATGCAAATATCATGCACTACAGACAACTATATATTTATCAATATAAATTGTTTTTTGAAAAAATGAACATTTATTTATATAGATTTCTTTGGTAAAAGTCTTATATATATGCGTCTAATTATTTATTTCTATATATAAAATATATAATATATTATATATATCGAAGTAAGATTATTAGAAAAAGAGATTTATCGTACATATGTGTGTGCATATACATATATTTTAATATTATAACTGAAATTCATTAGACCATTTATAATACCAATTCAACCCAGAGATCCAATAATCTAGCTGGAAAAACTCCGGGTTTGATTTTTGAATTGTGTTGAATATCATATCATAAAACCAAACACAATCACTATATACTCTTGAAATATAGTAAAAAAAATTAATAAACTAATCTAATATATTTGTTCACTATAAATACAATTATTTATAAGATTATATCGCAGAAGATTTATTCCGCTCTTACCTAGTAGTAATTAGATAGAAGAAGATCCTAATTACTATATAATAAAAAAGGTTTATTGAATATAAGCATGAACCCGAGGTCCCTAGCTACAAGATCCATCACAGGTCATTGGCTCTTGTCTTGAAGGTCGTCCGTGGATTCCAAGGGTGGTTTGGAAAGTAAAATAGCACAAACCTTGCAGAGGACCACATAAAAGACAATGATGAAGCAACTTTTGGTCACAAACCTCAACACAACAAGACCCCATTCCCTTTGGTTCTGAGCGCAACTGTCGTTAGGTACTGTTGTAGCGCCGTAGAAGAAGAAGAACACAAAGAGGACATATTTGTGGTTTGATATAGCGACTCCGAATTCATTAAGTTGCCAATCTCGAATACGTTTCCTGTATGGGAAGAACGAAATCATGAACACAATGAATGTCACCAAGCCTAGAAATATGATCATAAGATCAAGAGTTAGGTCTTGCTCCTTTAAGAATTCAAGGACAGACTCCATCATCGCTAGCTACGTCAAGAGAACCTGCCAGTTTTAGACGAGGATGCATGTTATGAAGAAGAAGAAGAAGACGAATGAGAAGAAGAATATAGTTAGAGAGATCTCACAAATAATAATTTACCTTTGCAACAAAGCAGCTTGTGTCTTTTTTTTTTCTTTTTCAATAATCGGTGGTTCGTGGACAATTATCTACTTTTCTATTTATAACTTTAAAAGCCCTTTACTATACATTTATGATTACGTGCTCATCTATACTTATTACCATTATGGCTAATATATCTTTCTAACAAAAGGAATATTACCAAATCTATTATGTAAAATCAATTAATATCTATGATATCACGCTTGTAATATTTGTATAATTAAGTTAAGTACGCTGTCATTTTCGCTTTTCATAAACGCATTTTCCTTTATATATTATGTATCAAAACGTAAAAGCCAAAAACTTTTTATGTTTCTTCCAAAAAGCCGGCAAAAACTTCAAAAGAAGGAAAAGACAGAAAAAAATAGATAAACGAAATAGTTTTGTGCATCTCGAACATATATCAGCAGCATTACTCCAACGATAAACGTGATAAATGAGCCACAAATAAAAATCAAGAAAGGATATCCTATTTGTTCAGGCATTTTTTCCGAAATTGATGAGTTTCTATCGCTGATTGCTTTTGTCCAGATTGTTCCGGTTGAGAAAGCTTCAAAATCTGCTCAAAGAACTGTCGGACAACCTAAACCTATATATAATCGCCCAAATTCCAAAAGACACACACTCTCTAAGGCTTAAACGCAAACGACTAGACATGTGGGAGCAAATCTCTAGCCAGAAGCTCTATCCACTGAGAATAACTTATTCAAGCAGCCGAAGAGAAACAAACCCAAAAGCCCAACAAAAAGAGAGCCGGAACAAAAAGATATGGATGCAAACGAGGAGGACCAGAAAGACGACAACCTAAGTAAGTAAAAACATTTCGAGAACCATACGTAATCAAAGTGTTTTAAAAGTTGGATTGCCTGTAACTTAATTGTCAAGCAATCAAATGTACTAATAAGTAATAACAGAGTATGCTCTGTTTCGATAACTTGTTTGGGTGAAATTAATAAGAAGATACATCTTCTTAAGTTACGTTGCATAAATGGTTTGGAGATAAATCTGGAATTCTGGATGGTGCGAACCTGCATTTTCAAAACTAGCTAATGTACTTAATTAGAAAGTTTATCGTTAACTTAATATCTGTTTAAAGTTGCCCGGAGGAATTAAATTAAATGTAATGAAGTGGAAAGAAATATTACTAGTGTATATAATGTATACGTATTTTCCTTATGTTTAACAATTAGTAATTAATTCGGTAAGGAAGAGAGAGGTTGCGGTAAACGCCGCCAATTAATAGATGGAAGAGTGACAAACAATCATTGATATGGAAAATATAAGTTGATTGTGCCCTGCAAGGTTCCAAGTGGATGAAGGAATTGGAGGAAATATTTTGTTGATGAATTCATGGAGATAAGCCAAACAAACTACGTACAAACCAAAATTATGGAGGTGGCAATTAAAAGCTTCTATAACGTTGTATTTGATGCATTGGAAGATTACAATTAAAGCAGAATATGGCTTAATTAGTCCTTTATTTTGCAAAGGGTTAATTACACTGTTGGATTGCAAGGCAATCTCGTCCCTTTTGAGGAACTTGATAAGCTTATAGTTTTGATATATATAAATAAATATTTTGACAAGAGAAAGCTTCTACGGTAGGTAGATTAATAATTAATTTATATGAGGAAATATACCATCTAGAGTACTAGTTTGAATTTCTTAGTTGTTGTGGCCATGCATGAAAAAATGTGGTGTTGGTGTAATGGAAAAATAAATGCATCAAAATTTCTAAAAATGGCATATCAAATTTCTTTACTTAGTTGTATCCAGGTTTGCATGTGAGCGTGTGGGAGTTTAATTTGCATGTGTGTAAATTGCTAAAATTCATATTGAAAATAAAACTCATGAAACTAAAACCTTGTTTTTCTTTAATTTGTATATCGTATTTTTTTGTTTGGTGTAATTAATGGAAAAATGCATACATATTTCTAAAATGGCATATCAAATTTCTTTACTTAGTCGTGTCCAAGTTTGCATGTGAGCGTGTGAGAGTTTAATTTGCTTGCGTAGAAATTACTAAAATTCATATTGAAAAAAAAAACTCATGATACCAAAACCTTGTTTTTCTTTAGTTTGTATAACGTATTTATGTGTTTTCTTTGGTGTAATGGAAAATTAAATGCATACATATTTCTCAAAATGGCATATATATTAAATATCTTTACTTAGTTGTATCCCAAGTTTGCATGTCAGCGTCTGAGTGTTTAATTTGCTTGGGTGGAAATTACTAAAATTTATATTGATAATAAACTCATGATACCAAAACTTTGTATTTCTTTGTTTTGTGTCCAAAATTACTTGGCCTTTATATAGACTAAGAATGATATAACATCCCCAAGCAAAAGTTTTAGAGAAACAGCAAAGAGAAAGAAAAAAAGAGAGAGAGAAAGAAGAGATGTGGAGGGTTATGCTTTTCTTGTTTTTCTTAGCCTTATTGATTTGGGCTTTTGCTGCAACCATGCGAGAGAGGTTTCTGAGTTCAGTAGTGTCGTTGATGACTGGTGTGATTATAGTTTTGGTTGGGCTTCTGTCTGTTGCTGTGAGGATCATCGTCACTCAACATCGTAAGATTCGTAACATGTGATCTAGATCATCATCTCATCATCAGGTTTATATGTGTAAGAAGTAAAGATGATGCATGTAATTAGTAAAAAGATCATACATTTTATGTATATAGGATGATCAAGTTCTTATTTTTATTGATATAAATACGGTTATGTAAGAAGTAAAGATGATGATGGATGATGTAATTAGTAAAAAGATCAGACATTTTATGTATATAGGATGATCAAATTTGATGTAATGAAATGAAATGATGGGTGATGATAGTAATGAAGTTTATATATATATATATTTTAGTGCCTGTCTCTTTTATTTTAAATTTTGTTGGTATCATCATCACTTTCTCTTTTGTTTCTGATTTCCGGTGATTCTCCGATGAGGATTCTTGTGGTGAATGTTTCCTTGTTTTGGATTTGATTCTCTGAGTACCCATATGAAATCTTTGTCAATTTGTATTTTTCATATCGATGATATTTTTTCCTAAACCCTAGCTTCTCATCCTCCATTGGCTTGCTCTCTCTCTCTCTCTTAAAACATGAACACAAATTTTACCAAAAAAAAAACAAGAACGAAACAATAGCAATAATTTTGTCTTATGTGCGTGTGTATGCATGCGTGTAAATGCCCTATGTCCATGTAGTTGATATTCTATCTGCAAATGAATATCAATTGTATTTATAATCATAAATGTATATTTATACTTTGAGAAAAAAAAAAAAAAAAAAAAAAAAAATGTATATTTATAAAACTGTCTCAAAGAATAACTCAAGTTTTGTCCCCAAAAAAGAAAAAAATAGGTAAAATTATTAAAGACTTTTACATTATTTTATAATAATTTGAGAAGGCAAAGGAAAAAAAAAATCTCTAAAAATCAGAGATCGAGTGGTCCGGTAATAATTAATGATGCCCTGCAACAAACTTTAGTTTCCTTGTAATAAACTGATGATAGTGACATTCACTGCTTCGTGGTTCATCCCAAAAGAATAAGATCAGTTTTACTTTTTCGCATATTATGTCATTAATTTCCTCTGTTCCAACCAATCAAAAGTTTTAATGAAAAAACAGTTTTACCTTGAGTAAGAAAACGAATTAAAGTTGAGACTTTATATAATTTGAGATATAATAAACTTTATGCCCAAAACCTTCATTTCAAATTGAAACGAAATGAACAAATAGATACATATATACTTTGACACGGAAAATTGGTATGCCCACCCAAATTGACACAACTTTTTAAAATTCAAATGTTATATCATTAATGAACAAATGGAAATATAATTTGAATGAGGATTTCAAAAACAATGTTAGCGACGAAAACGATTACTTACTCACTAATGACATCAAATCCATTTTCTGTCTGAGGTTCAAACGCTTACCACGGCGACACGCTTAGGAGATAAGAGTCTTGCAACCCGAAAAAATATAAAGATGGAACAGTTTTTTTTGGGGTTGTAGTCCAGCAACATCTATAGTGCCCGAGAGGAACACATTCATTTTCAAAGATGAACAACAACAACAACAGACTTACGAAGAGGTTTCACGAGTGATGAGACAAATGCCTGCCATTCTCGCGATAAGATCTTAGTGTACAATACCATACTGGCAATATCATATTTACATTTTGGTAAAAGTATTATTATAATATGTTTGTGAAAATCATCAAATTTTTGAAATGAATAATAATATATATATATATATGATTATATATCATATTTTAACATACATTAGAAATATATTTTGTAAAGACTACATACATTTTTCTTTTCTTTCAAACTATATACATGTTTGTACTAGTTCATGTAAACATTACATTTATTTTGTTAACTACTCAATAAATACTTGCAATCAACAACAATCTTGAATGAAAAAGATACAGCGGCTTCGATCTCCTAATCCACAAACACTTTATGTTTTTACTTGTCACACACTTCGTAGTCGAGGTGTGGTTATCAAAGTGGTTGTAAATTTGTAATGTAATTATCATAAAATTCGAAAGGAATTTTTGGAAAAAATCAATCAACATTTTTTCTTATCTTAAATCCGCATATTAAGCTAATCCTAATCTAATAATTAACAACATAATCCAATGTTTTAAGGCTAAAGTTAGTAAAGTATAGTAGACCATTTTACACAATTTAAGTAGAGAGATGTGCACAACACTATCTTTGTGACTTTGTCTCATTCTAAGTCAAAGGTCAACTCAAAATGATTCCCATTAACCATTTTATTTATTTATTTTATTTTACCCCAAAAAATAAAAAAATAAAAATTCGAACTTGTCTCTTTTCTCTTTCGTTATCTCTCTCTCTCTCTCTACCAAAACATCTCTTTCAATGTATCCGTTAGAACAGTTCGTAATCCGCCGCTAAATCAAACCAGAGGAGAGATCCAATCCAACGTGAAGAAGAAATCGAAAACGATGTCGTTTATGGAGAAGTTACCGACGAGTCCCAAATCGCCTCTGAGAAGACGACGTTCAAGCTGGACCGGTCCATGGTTAAACCATCCGACGACGTCGTTCAAGCAAGTAGTCTCCGCCGTTATTCAAGCTCAATCACCAAGATCCAGGTTCAAATCCTTATCTTCTGATTTCTCCGACGTCGATCGAACACTTTCCTTGTCAGATTCTCTCCTTCTTAAGATCCTTGAGAAGCTTCCTGAATCTCAGAACAACGATGTGGCACTCGTGTGTAAACGGTGGTTGAGTCTACAAGGACGGCGTTTACGGAGAATGAAGGTTTTTGATTGGGATTTTGTTATGTCTGGGAGGCTTGTTTCGAGGTTTCCTAAGCTTACGAATGTTGATTTGGTTAACGCGTGTTTGAATCCGTCGAGGAATTCGGGGATTTTGCTATGTCATAAGTCGATTTCGTTTCATATATCGACCGATTCGTCGTCGAATTGGGATTTTGTTGAGGAGAATCTGTTGGATAATGAAATGGTTGATAGAGGGCTTAGGGTATTAGGAAGAGGGAGTTTTGATTTGCTTAAGCTTGTAGTGATTAATGCTACTGAATTGGGATTATTGAGTTTAGCTGAGGACTGTTCTGATTTGCAAGAGTTAGAGTTGCATAAGTGTAGTGATAATCTCTTGCGTGGTATTGCTGCTTGTGAGAATCTGAGGGGTTTGAGATTGGTTGGAAGTGTTGATGGATTGTATAGTTCATCGGTGTCGGATATAGGTTTGACGATTTTAGCACAAGGGTGTAAGAGATTGGTGAAGCTGGAGCTTAGTGGTTGTGAAGGTAGTTTTGATGGGATTAAAGCAATTGGGCAATGTTGTGAAGTGCTTGATGAGTTGAGTATTTGTGACCATAGGATGGATGATGGTTGGATAGCGGCGCTTTCGTACTTTGAGAGTTTGAAGACATTGAGAATTTCTTCTTGTAGAAAGATAGATTCTAGTCCTGGACCGGAAAAGTTGCTGGGATCTTGTCCGGCTCTGGAGAGTTTGCAACTCAAGAGGTGTTGTTTGAATGACAAGGAGGGGATGAGAGCGTTGTTTAAAGTGTGTGACAGAGCAACAGAGGTTAATATTCAGGATTGTTGGGGACTGGATGATGATTCTTTCAGCTTGGCTAAAGCTTTCAGGTAGGCTTTAGATCACTTCCCTATACATGTTTCCCTTTAGTTATTGAGTTCATTGATTGTTATTCAAATGGTTACTTCAAAGAGCAGAATCCGTAGTTTTCTGTTGTTCCTCTTAGGTCTCTTTATGTCACACGATCCCATCAATTTAACTGCCAAAATGTGAAATTGCAGCTTCTCAGAAACTAATGTGTTCTTTAACTGAACTATATCATAGAAACTTAAACTTGGTGTTGATGTTGCATGTGATAATATGGTTAATATGAATGGTGAAGATCATTCATTGTTTTCCACTTTAATTTGTGTGCTGATAAATCTAACAACTTTCACAAAACCCTAAAAAGAATTTCCCTTGAAATAATGAACTCTTATGCTAGTTTTACTCTAAGGTGTGAAAGATAGGATTTTGATCATCTTTGTTTCTTGCAGGAGGGTGCGGTTTTTGTCATTGGAAGGATGCTCAATCCTAACAACAAGCGGTTTAGAGTCAGTAATTCTACACTGGGAAGAGCTTGAGAGCATGAGAGTAGTGTCATGTAAGAACATAAAAGACAGCGAAATTTCAGCGGCACTCTCGTCTCTGTTCTCCCTTCTCAAAGAACTAACGTGGAGACCAGACACAAGGTCTCATCTCTCATCGAGTCTAGAAGGTACCGGAATCGGAAAGAGAGGTAGCAAATTCTTCAAGAAGAGATGATGTTCTACATTTAACATATGCTATGTAATGTAATGTAAGTGCTCGCAGTTCATGTGCTCGGAAAATTCTTATATACACAAACTCTCTTCTTCTCCGGGCATTATTACTCTGTTGTAAAATCTGCCAAATTTGTAGTCAAATGTTCAAAACTTTTATGTATTGCAATGTTCTGTTGTTATATATGTATAATAATAAAACTCTTGTCAATTTTCGGATCACATATATCCCATTTTTTTAACAAGGCTAAGAACATCTTTTTTTTTGCTTTTCATTAAATTACGAACTAAAGAATTTACAAGATAAAGAGAGACAAGAAACATTGCTTGTTGTTAGGGTTATTAGTTTCGATCTCTAGAGAAAAAAAGTTTGAGAAAGTCAAAACATTCAAAACAAAAGAACCTTCTTTGTCTTCTTCTCGTATCTTGGATCGATTTCATAGCTTCGTTACTTCTATAAGCTCTCATGACCGTGTCTTGTTCCACTTCCTCTTCTCTAAACATCAAATCTGCCACGTCATCTTCTCCGTAGAAGATATCTCTCTTCCCGGCTTCAGCTAAACTCTTCCGTCTACGTAACCCTTCAACACTCGCCGGAAAACATGGTAGTGATGCAGAAACTCGTGACTCCGCCGATGAAAAAGGTAAGTAGCCGTCAGGAATCTTTCCTCCGATCATCTTCTCTGGGGTTGAAGTGGTCCTTTGTATCATCTAATCAATAAACGTAGGGCAGAGACTTGTGTACCTAATTTCGTAGTTATCGTTACTTATAAGAAAAAGTTTGGTTTTTTTGTTATTTTAATAGGACTAGATATATAAAAATATATATTGCAAAACGTGTTACGATCTTTTAAAGATTCTTTAAAAAAATTCATATTTATCCAAAAAAAGAGAAATTTAGCAAAGCTACGTATAGAAAAAATAATGCATATCTAGTAGAATAACTCAAATCAGATATTTTTTGACGATAAATAGTTAATTTTTTTTATAGAAAATCTTAATTTTGAGACAAGGATAAATCATGATTATACATGGAAAACCAGAATCTATCTAGTATATAAGTTTGAATTTTGAAACAAACCAAATCGGTTTACATATAAAAAGTAGATTCAGGCAAAACAAAACCTTGAATCTGGTGGGCAACATTGAGACTACAATGGCCGCATCTCAAGATCAGAGCTATGGTGTGAAACCGGGACAGAGTTGTGGTGGTGGTCTCTGTCACCAGAGGCACTCATCTCTTGAACTGGTGGTGGGTTAATAACAGTCATGGGCATCACAAAGTTATCCGAAAGACGGTTCTTCATCTCACGGTGCTCTTGGCAAACCGCACAAAAGTGAAGGCAACAATGCACCATACATGGATCACATGGAGCGTTCTGTTTCCATCAACACCAAAACAAAAAACACACATTTTCAGATTCTTTTCGCAGTTTTATCGATTATAGATGTTAATGAAACTCTGATTACCTGGAGATGATATTTCCTTTGCAGAGTCTGGCGGACATTTCCGGTGTATATCCCACACATCCACCAAACAAACATCAAACCTTCCCATATAAGAAAAGACGTATGCGGATCAATACCGGGAACACAAGTAAGCATCGATGCGGCAGTAAGACCGCCTTCTACTACAATGGAATGGCAAATACATGCTTTGGTCCACGAGGTTTCCTCATCACTCAGAGTTTCATAGACACGCCCAAATAGAACACTTGGGCAAAAAAGTCCCAGCCAAACTGTAAAAGAGAGTATTACACATGAGAAGTGAATCAAAACCGAGGCAAATCGAATGGAAAAAAACCGATATTATACTGAGACTAAGCTCTTAATTCCAGTGAGATCAATCAACTGATGATGGATTTATACAGATCTGTGCAACATTTAGATAGAACTTACAACTATTCATGTCCTCAGTGCAGCCGAATATTCCGGTAGTCCACGGCTCATCAGCAGGAGCTTCAAAATTCTCAGGCAAAGGTTGGCCACACTCGTTGCATTTGTGAACAGCTAGCTGCGGATGAGTTTACACAGAATCAGAGCAAAGATCCAAATAGACTCTGATCTAAGAGTCACTAATCGAGCATGCCTTAGTCAAATTGACAAAACACCAAATCGAATTGATCATTTGAAGAACATGAATTACGGATCTCTTTCACAGATCACTAACATTCTCGATTGAATCGTAAATAGGTGAAATCAGAATTGGGATGCGTAATTGTAAAATCAGATCAGTAGAAGAAAGAGACATACATGAGAAACTTCAATGGGCTGATTAAGTTCGCCGGGATTAATCTCATCGACCGGAGCTTGTTCTTTCGTCAACTTCACGTACCTCGACGGTGCTCCTCCGTCCGACATCTGAAATCAAAAATTAGATCAGCCAAAAATTGAATTGAAAATTGGAGAGAATAAAGGATCTTCACGAACCATATGAAGGATTGGAGAAACCGAAGAGTGATCTCTTCCTCAAAGGGTTCGTCTTCTTCTTCCTCTGAGTGTTGTTTTTTGTTTTAACTTTTATTTCTTAATGACATTGAAAGGTATTAAGGACTGTTTCTGTGCTTTAAACCAAACTGTTACCAAACGAGTTTTAAGACTAATTTGGTCTTCTTCTCTTTCGTTGACTCACCCAACTCATTAATTTAGCTAAGTTTCAGTAAAACGGTGCCGTCTTACTGCAGAAGAAAATCCAATAACTAAATATGTTGAGATATTCTCCTACCAAACAAAAACAAAATATATGTTGAGATGTTTTTTTTTTTTTTACAATTAATATGCTGAGATGCTTAACAAATAGATAATGCAATTTTTGGTGTACTCTTGTATAAGAAAAAAAAAAAAAATATTTAAGTCATATTATGGATACATTATTATTTAAGAAGATAACAAATTTTATAAGAAACTTAGATGAAAAAATTGAGGAAGCCACCACATTAGAGGGTTTTTAGATCTCAAAACCTATTTTCCAATTCTGTAGAGGATAAAAAGTAGCATTTTCAAAAACTAAAATCAAAATCTATTCCAAAACTGCAAACATCCCTTGTGTTAATTTTGATTGTCTCTGTTTGCATTTTCTCAACATATGTGGTGTTTATGCATTCATAAGTTTTTGTAAGATAATTTTTTTTTGGTTTTATTAGGACACATAGCTTGTCTAGTCGATAGGCTGTTGCTGTTCTATGCATTAAAAAACTTCGGCTATAAAAACGAGAATGTTTTTGTCTGATCCCAACGAAATCGTCCAAGATTTTCGTAGATATCTAACTGTTGAATGCTCTTCAACTCTTATCAACAATTTATTATTTTGAGAAATGTTGTCATTTTTCCCCGCAAAATTTCGTAGGAGTTGACCAGAGACTATAATAAGGTAGCAGACAAAAGTCGTTCATCACACTTATGTTCCATTTGCATTCTTACAAGTTTTCCAAATAAAAGAAGCTTATGTATAGCTGCAAAACCAGGAGCCCTAAAACAAGGGTTTCACATGCTGAGCTCTTAATTGAATCAAAGAGACTGTAGAGGAGAAATGAAAAGAAAAGAAAAAAAACACAAAGTAATATATGTTTAGATCAGGGTTTAAGCCAGGTTTACAAAAACGCCCTCCAGCTTTGTGGTAGGCCAACACAGACTCAAGATGGTTCTGCTCACAAAGACCACCAAAACAGTTCTTGCTCCCACCAGAGAACCTACTGTTTTACTATAGTGCTCCAGCTTTGGAATTTGGAAAAGGTTATCAAAAGTTCATAAACAACGGAGTGAGTTTACCCGATATGAATCAAATATCATGCAGACCCATCCAGTGTGTTTCCTGGATTTGCAGAGATTCCTTGTAGTACACTGAAAGCTTTTTTGCAAACAAAGATGCCAAGAAATACAACAGTTATACCTAACCCCAAAGCCAAAGATTATTATTCCTCCTGTGTATACACACCTAAGTGCAGACAGAGAACTCAAAGAAAATAAACAAAATTCAAAACCCAACTTCTAGTAAGGATGACTTCTGTTATATATTTGTTACCTCAAACAGTATTCGTGTCATTTGATCCCAACAATCCCGATTCTGTGTAGTCTTTAGATCAGAAAGGTATATCAAACTTGAAATGGGGTACCATAAGACAATATAAAAATAAAATGAAGCTATAGCATCCCAAGTACCGAGAAATACAATGAAAATGTAAAAGTTTTACGGTAATACCTACCTCAATGCTTTTGACCTCTTAAATAACCGATGAAGGATAATCGGTAAGGTCTCAAACTCTTAGAATAGCTGTGATCCGGTAGAAAGACAATTTTCGTCCATAAATTTTTAACAAGGAAGTTCCAAAAAGACAACACATGCTCATGAAATTATAAGGGGGGGTGTCACATTGTCTACCTCATTAATTTGCAAAGTTCCTGGCCCCAAGATACAGTGACAACACCTTATCTCAAACTAGTACTGGCAAATGGGGCTTCTCAACACCCTCTTGTGACCAGACCTTCCACGAGGGTCTCAAACTAGTACTGGCGAATGGGGCTTCTCGACACCCTTCGGTGACCAGACCTTCCATGAGGAGATCGTGATCTGCTTCGATCACGGCCCTCTCTCCCACTCCTTGATCTCCTGTCATGAGGCTTTCTATGATCTCTACCACGGTCTCTGTGTCTGTCACCATCTCTGTCTCGGTCCCGATCACGATATCTTTCTCTATCACTAGAACCACTCCTCTTACTCTCGCTTTCCTTCTCCCTCGGTTTCCTCTTATCATCTGCTTCTTTTCCTCTTACTAGCCTTTCTTCTTCCTTTCCTTTATCTTTAGCAGCCTAGAATAGAAAAAAAAAAAAAAAAAGCATCACTATCCCATCTTTCGAGGAATGACAGCTTAAATCAACAACATTCACGTATTAGTTCTGAGACTTACTTTTTGTTCTGCAATAAAATCCCGAACCAAGCCATAGCCAACATGTTGCTTTCCAGTGACATGAGACTGCGTTCTCTCTACAGCATCATTAGCCACAAGGAATGAACCACAAACCTCACACAATGCCATCTTCTTCTCCTGAGCCATCGCGAGTACCTTGTCAGTTGGTCGTTGTAACAACACCGTCTTCTCAGCATTAAGCCCTTCCACCTACCAGAGTTTGCAAAAGATAAGCACTCAGTGTACTAAATTTATGATCATAATAAAGGTGTCACATAGGGTATAACTGCAAATAGGGAGGAATCAAGCAGAAAACCATATTCCAGATTCAGTATGATTTGTTAAAACTTCGAAACTCTCTTTCTTTTAGAGCATGGTAAACAAATAGTACCTTCCTCATCAGTGCTTCAGCTTCATCCACTTTGCCTTCTTCACCAAGTGCTTCCACTTGTTCCAAAAGGTTCTTAACTTTCTCCTCCAAAACAGACAATTGTTCAGCTTTTTCTGCTGACAGAGAAGGTGGTGGAGGCGGTTCAACTTCTTGTGCAAGGCGTTCTCGCCCACGCCTAACTTTCCTATCAAGATCATTCACCTGTAACCAATTCCAAATCTTAGCATAGAGAAGAATCAACTCTAATGAAAAAAAAAAGGTATGAAAAGCATTACGCACCAACTTCTCGCAAAACTGTGCAAGCTCAGCCTCAAATTTAGGCACATAGGAATCATGCCTCGGAGAGTTCTCAAAGCTGAAACAGAAAAAAATCAATACTCAGTCACATAAATGCGTAAAATAGAGCTCTCATAGGCTTAATTTTAACCTCTACAGATAAACATAGATGGACATAAACATGCAAGGTAGCCACAAATGCTTATAGGAGTAGTTATGAGTTATCTCACACGAATCGATTCAGATTTGCAATTTAATCAAATAAACATAATGAAGATCTCAATGAAGGCCTAACCTCTCTTTCAACTTTGGATCATGAATTCTCGAGCAGGCTCCTGAAGACAACAATGAAGCTTAGGAGGATAACATAAAGAAAAGCAAGTAGATACAGATAGTGTGACTAACCAAGATCGCTTTTCGTGTTAACAAAGAGGTCATGAGGACAAAATCGAACCATATAGAATGCACAAACTTCTCTATCGTCCCACTTAACCTCCTTGAAACCTCTCCTCTCTTCGTCTGTCAGATTACGAGCTGCAAGCAAAATCGAGAGCAAATTCAACAAAAAATTCACTCAATTAAAGCTTTGGAGGGCTCAATTTCGGGGATAAAACTGAAACTAGATTTTGGTACTCGATTATTCACCTGCGCCCATAAGTTCGTCCAACAGAGCTCGCTGAGCATCCATGGCGGGCTAAGAAGAAATTGAGATTGAATCCAGAGAGAGGATAAGGCAATTGCAGAATCAAATTGAAGAAATTTTGGAGAGGATGATGACGAACAAAAGTGGAGAAGTGATGATTAGGGTTTCGTTCGCCACGACCAAAGGGAGTTGTCTATCGTACACAGTATTCCCTATATAAATAAATAATCATATTAAAAAAAAAAAACTTAAGGAAAAGTGTTAACTTAAAATTTTTCAATTAATTCATCGACATATGGAAATTCTCAAAAACAAAAAAGGTACAAACTTAAGTTTTATTATTTTAGAAGACAAAAATATTGATGTATTTTAGAAGGAAAAAAATACTAATCATTGAACGTATTTATTTAAGGTATCGGAACAGACAATAGCGGATAAAAATCGGAAACGGGTAATTCGAATAGTAAAAAACATTACCTGAACTTTTTCTGATATAGTATCGGATGGAATTTTCTGGTTACGAACTTACTAGAGAGAAAAGGTTAAATTCGTGTAACCAAATTCACTTTTCAAGTTTTCATTAATTTGGCTAAGCATTGATTTTGGAATGGATAAATGTTCTCTAATTTGGCCAAAGACATGTTCACTAATTTGGCTAAAGACAAGTTACAAGATGGATTCAGAAAATTTATGTATTTAAATTCACTTTTCAAACTTTCATTAAGTTTTGCTGAGAGTTGACTTTGGAATGGGTAAAAGTTCACTAATGTGGCTAAGAGTTGATTTTAGAACAGGTAAAAAGTTCACTAGGAAATTTGAAAATTAAAAACAAAGAGATACATTTCAGTATCTATTTTTTTTTTCAAATAATTATCAGTTTATTTTTTAATTTTCAGATAAATTTTAGGACGGAGTGATTAGTAGTTTTGTAGATAAATAATACGCAAACGGATAATATGGATACCCCGTCCTATATGCTGCCTAGGAAATTTGTAGATTAATTTCACTAGAAAATTTGAAAAAAAAAAACAAAGAGATAAACTTTTCCTATATTCAAAAAGTTTAGGACATGCCTACTAATCACCCCGTCCTAAACTTCTTTTTTTTTTTTTTTTTTTGAATACCAGGAGGTTTTGTGCCAAAACCCGTAATCCTCACAGACCCGAAACCACAACATTTAATATTAGTTTCGTCCCAAGCGTCACTCGAACTGGCGACCTCTAAGATTCGCCTAGGGTCTTTACTAGTTGAGCTAACGATACTTGGTGTCCTAAACTTTTTGAAATATAGGAAACGTTTTATAGTGACTTTAAAACGTTTCCAATGTCGTATAGACTTAATGAAACAATAGTGTTTTTAAACTTGGATTGCCTCCGTTTGTAACTTGTAAAAACAAACCCTTAAATGTACTAATGACAGAAAATGCTCTGTTTCAATGACTTGTTTGTGTGAAAATAAGAAGAAGATACAAAGTAGTACTTTTTGTCCTTGTATTCCCTAAACAGATAGCCCTTAATTGAACGTTTTTAGCAACTAGCAAGGAACGTTTTTTCATAGTTGCATACACCAAAAGAAAACATTCATTCCAAATAAAAAAATGCTATTAGCAAAAAGAACACATGTTTAAGCTTTGTGACACATTTATCATACAGTAGCAGCAAGAACCTTGACGAAAGCATATGGTGTAGGGACTGTAAGAACATGATCAAACCACTCAACTTTCCCGCAAATTTTATAAATTTTGCATCTTTCAAGCGAAATCACCGCACACCAAATCATCTTCTCATATCTGCCACCAGGCGAATAAGAAGGGCAATCATCGTTCCACAAAACCGCTATCTTTCCACCATAATCGGCCAATCGAATAGAAGCACCACAAGGGAAACTAGGTAGTCCAACCAAACCCTTCAAACTGTTCCACATTCTTACCTCAGTATCATACCATGTCAACGCTCCATGACAACCAGAGTACAATACATTTTCTACCACGCAATAAGAATATGAAAACATAATACTATTCATCTCTGGTCCAACCTGGTCGCATCTACCTTCTTTGGAATTGTAAGCAGCCAACTTATTGTGATCACTCGCCACGTGGAACTTTATTTCAATACATACGCTTTTGGAGTAAAAATTGCCTTTTGTCTCGCTGCAAGGGATGGGATCAGGATCCCAAACTTGTGTTTTTGTGTCGAACAAGTTCTTGAAGGAATTGGAATCGCCATTGACATCTTTGTATCTTCCTGCTACATATATCTTTCCATCAAGGACGCTAGCAGAGAGTGACATTAGCTCCACCCACAAGCTTGGAGCCTCGCGCCACATGTGAGACTGGCAATCCAGAACCAAGACACTAGAGGAGGGGTCCTAGGTCGATAGATCCGCCAATGTTGTAGATATTAGAACCAACCACCACGAGAATAAGGTATTGGGACAGTAGCCAAAACATATTCACTTTGACATCTAAGTATAAACCCACAAATTGTAGAACTTTGAACTCTCAAAGTGTTTAAGGATCGGACAACACAGATTTTACTCTGTTTTGTCTTCTCTCACTCTGTTTTGTTCGAACTCTCAATATATCTCTTTGTTGTTCTTTCTCTTGTTTGTATAACGTAAACCGCATAACTTTATTAGATAGTGAAAGCAATATTTATAGGTTTACAAGACACACTTTGACTAAGAGTTGCATCTCTAACAGATGTCTCAATGTGGAGACACAACTCTTCAACAATAACTACTTAGCGGTTACTTATATCATTCGTATCTTATGAGTGATACGAACGTTAATATTATACGACTCTTAATAAAATAAATATGAAGACTTGATCACTTCCAACACTCCTCCTTGATCATGGCTTCATCTTCACGCCTAGCTCTTCTCGTAGAGACTCAAACCTTAACGTGTTTAACGGTTTGGTTAAGATATCAGCGACTTGAAACTCTCCTGGACAATGTTCAAGCTTGATTTTTCCTTCTTGCTCAGCTTCTCTTACGAAATGATACTTGATGTCGATGTGCTTTGTTCGACGATGTTGAACTGGATTCTTTCCTATAGCAATTGCAGATTTGTTATCACATAGAATCCTTGTACCTTTTTCAGCCTTGAATCCGATTTCATTCACTAGCCTTTGTAGCCATATGGCTTGATTTGCTGCAGAACAAATCGCAATGTATTCGGCCTCAGCCGTTGATTGAGCAACCGTCTTCTGCTTGCTTGAGTTCCAACAGCATGCACCAGATCCAATCGTAAAGACATAGCCGCTTGTACTCTTCTTGTCTTCCACTGAACCACCCCAATCACTATCGGAGAATCCCACCAACTCTGGTTCTTCTACTCGCTTGAACTGAATGCCATAGTTCAAAGTACCTTTAACATACCTTAGAACTCGCTTGGCTTCTTGGTAATGTTGCATCGTTGGAGCAGCCATGTAACGAGAAAGGTATGAACTTGCATACATGATGTCTGGCCGTGAAGCACAAAGATATAGCAAACCTCCGATCATGCTTCTATACTTTGTAACATCTTCAAGGTTTTCCTTTAAGACTTCCTTCTTCTTTCCATGAGGAGTTGACAGACTTTTGCAGTCTTGCATTCCAAATTTCTTCAAGAGCTTCTTTGCATAATTTTCTTGTGACAAGAAAATACCTTCTTCGTTTTGGGTTACTTCCATGCCGAGAAAGTAACTTAGCTCTCCTAAGTCAGTCATTTCAAACTCATTCTTCATCTCCTCCTTGAATTGTTCAATCTCCTTTATGTTGCTTCCCGTGACTATGATGTCATCAACATATAAACTAACCACCATTATCTCCTTTGAGGTCTTCTTCACATAAAGCGCTGCATCATTGATGCTTCTCACAAAGCCATTCTTGATAAAATATCCATCAATACGTCCATACCATGCTCTAGGAGCTTGCTTTAAACCGTATAGCGCTTTGTGAAGTTTAAGAACTTTTCCTTCTTCTATGAACCCTGGTGGCTGTTCTATGTAAACTTCTTCTTCCAAAACTCCATTTAAGAATGCTGACTTTACATCCATTTGAAAGATTTTCCATCCTTGTTGAGCCGCAATCGCCATTACGATCCTTATTGTATCATATCTTGAAACCGGTGCAAAAGTTTCAAGATAATCCACACCATACTCTTGTGTGAATCCTCTGGCCACCAATCTTGCTTTGTGTTTGATTGCTTCTCCACTTGCATCAGTCTTCAAACGAAAGATCCATTTGACACTGATCACATTTTTGTCTTTTGGTCTTGCCACAACTTGCCATGTTTTGTTCTTCTCGATCATCCGCAACTCTTCTCTCATGGCTTCTATCCATTTTCCATCTTTCATTGCTTCTTCCAAGGCTTGTGGTTCTTCAGCCATCATGAGACACATCTCATGTATAAGTGCCTCTCCTTCAACTTCATCGGTTTGGTTCATGAGATCATTGATTGATCGGAAACCTCTTGGACCAACAGAAATTTCTCCTTCTTCTTCTGAGTTTTGAACTGCCCTGTTTGAAAGATGAAGTTGATTCAAAGCGTTCCTCACTTGATCTATTTCAGCGTTTAGATCATTTCCTCCTTGTTCTTGTGAGTTGATCTTGACTTGCGATAGAATCGATTTTCTTTCTCCTTTTTCATCATGACTCCATGTTTTCTTCTCATCGAATGTCACATCTCTTGACACTTCGATTTTTTCTTCATTTAGCAAGAACACTTTATACCCTTTTGATTCGTTGTTGTAGCCTACGAACAGCCCTTGTTTGGCTTTAGTGTCAAGCTTTCTTCTCTTCTCATCCGGTATGTGTATGTAACATACACACCCAAAAACTTTCAAGTGATCAACACTTGGTTTCTTTCCGCTCCATATCTCAATTGGTGTAACTCCTCTTTCCAATGACTTAGATGGCAATCTGTTCTGCAAGTATGTTGATGTTGCAATAGCTTCAGCCCAAAACTTGTTAGATAACTTCTTCTCTTCGATCATTGATCTTGCCATCTCTACAAGCGTTCTGTTTCTTCTTTCCGCAATACCATTTTGTTGTGGAGAGTAGGGAGTCGTTATCTCATGATGTATGCCACTCTCTTGACATAGTTTGATGAATTCTCTCGATAGAAATTCACCACCTCCATATATTCTAAGCCTTTTGATCCGATTCTCCGATTGGTTCTCCACATAAGGCTTGAATATTTTGAACTTTGTGATCACTTCACTCTTGTTTTTCAAGAAATACACCCACGTCATTCTTGAGAAATCATCAATAAACGTGAGGAAGTACTTGCTCCCGTTTATTGACTCCGTTTGCATTGGACCACACACGTCCGAATGAATAAGCTCCAAGGTTTTGTTTGTGTTGCTTTGAGATTTCTTTGGAAAGCTCCTCCTTGGTTGTTTTCCCATCTCACAAGCCGCACATACGCCTTTTATTACTTCGAATTTTGGAAGATCTTCTACACTCTTTAGCGTTTGCATTTTCTCCATCTTGTCATAGTTCACATGACCAAAACGCTTGTGCCAGAGATTTGTTTGTTCTTCTTTTTCTTCGAAAGCCACATATGCTTCTTCTCTTGAATTTTTCCAACGAATTGGAAATCTGTCCTTCATCTTGATCTCCAAGATTTTTCTTCCTTTTACGTCTTGAATCACACACTTGTTGCCTTCAAAGATGACCCGATATCCATTTGATATCATTTGGGAGACACTAAGCAAATTTCTTGCTAGTTCGGGTACATAAAGTACATCTTTGATGACATGATCTCCTTTGGTTGTGGTTACTCTTATGTCTCCTTTGCCTTCGGAAACGACTTTCCCACCATTACCAATCCTTATGGTAATTTTCTTGCTGCGATCCAAGGTTATGAAGTATCTAATGTCTTTAGACATGTGATTGGTGCACCCACTATCTACCAACCACGTTTCTTCTTTGATTGTTGAGATCTCTTTTTCTTCAACAGCACTAAATAGCATATGACACCCATCTTCATCTTCATCTTCTCATTCTTCAATACTTAGATGTGCTCTTTCACCTTTTCTAAGTTTACAATATTTGGCTATGTGTCCTGGCTTGTCGCACACGTAGCATCTTCTTTCATAGTTTGCACCTCTTTGTGAAACGCTTTCACTCTTCTTTCTGAAACAATCTACCTCATTGTGATTGTTCTTCTTACACACGCCACACCACATGTTGGTCTTCCCATGGCGATCTTTGTTTTGCTTGTTTTCTCCTCTTGAACCAAGCTTTTCTCCATAAAACGCACCCTCATTGATACGATCTTCTCGGAGATTTAAACGCCTCTCATGCGCCTTCAATGTTCCTATCAACTCTGTGACAGAAAGAGTTGATAGATCTTTTGTTTGTTCAAGTACCGCAACGATGCTGTCGAATTGTTGTGGTACGGAGATTAGAATCTTTTGAACCACTTGGTAATCGGACTTCTCTTCTCCATGAACTCTTAGTTGATTACTCAGATTAATCAACTTGGTTGTGAAATCATTTATGGTTTCACCTTCCTCCATCTTCAGATTATCATACTCTCTTCTTAAAGTCTGAAGATTGATCATCTTTACTTGTGAACTTCCTTGGAACTCCATTTCCAAAGCATTCCAAGCATCTTATGCGGTCGACGCGGGAGCAATTCTCGGAAATATAGATTCTGAGACTGCACTTTGAAGGATTTGGAGAGCCAACATGTCTTTCATCAATTGATCTTCTCTCTCTCTGATCGATTCCGATGTGCTTTCAGAAGATGGATTCGCCGTGACTCCGTTTTCGACAATCTCCCATAACTTTCGTGTCTTCAAGATGGTAATCATTTTGATTTTCCAGAACCCGTATGATTCACCATTGAAGATTGGAATAACTTGCTGCATTGTTGTCTCCATAGCTCTGATACCATGTAGAACTTTGAACTCTCAAAGTGTTTAAGGATCGGACAACACAGATTTTACTCTGTTTTGTCTTCTCTCACTCTGTTTTGTTCGAACTCTCAATATATCTCTTTGTTGTTCTTTCTCTTGTTTGTATAACGTAAACCGCATAACTTTATTAGATAGTGAAAGCAATATTTATAGGTTTACAAGACACACTTTGACTAAGAGTTGCATCTCTAACAGATGTCTCAATGTGGAGACACAACTCTTCAACAATAACTACTTAGCGGTTACTTATATCATTCGTATCTTATGAGTGATACGAACGTTAATATTATACGACTCTTAATAAAATAAATATGAAGACTTGATCACTTCCAAGTTCCAACACAAATCACATGAACCTCTCCTTATCTTTTTTCCTTTTTGGGTATTTTTTTGTTTTGTTGTTTTCACACATCTCACACAAAATAAGAAATCTTTTTACCTTATAAAGATAAAATTTTGTTTAAAAAATCACATTGAAAATGGAAAGCGATAATTGTTTTGAAACAGAGGGAGTATGATATGATAATCGAGCTACAGAAACACATAAATCCCTTACATCAAGATTTCGCAATTTATCACCAGCCAAAAGTAAACAACTTGCGCATGACGAAACCAATGAAGAACATTGCTTCGTTCAACAACTTGCGCATGACGAAACCAATGAAGAACATGGCTTCGTTAAAAAACTTGCGCATGACGAAACCAATATTGAAGAACATGGCTTCGCTAAATAACTTGAGCTTGACGAAACCAATGAAGAAAATGGCTTCGTAAAACAACTTGCGCATGACGAAACCAATGAAGAACAAGGCTTCGTTAAACAACTTGCGAATGACGAAACCAATAAAGCAAAAGGCTTCGCTAAACAACTTGCGGACAAAACCAATGAAGAACAAGGCTTCGTTAGCGAATCTCTGAATCTTGCCGGTCCTGACAAGAGGAGGGAAAAACCACCAACCAGCAGTCACAACCACAAACCCCATAACCATCACTTGTAACATCACACACGGGTTAAATTCAGACCCCATCCACCGGATCATCTTCTTCTTCAACCTCGCTTCGTACGCCACAATGCAAAGCCCATGTAACACGAAGAACAGAGTAACCTCTCCAGTAGGCGGCTCACGGGTTATATAGAGGAAGAGAAACTCGTGAAGTGCACCGGAGACAAGGAATGTGACAAAAACTCCCAAGTACAGAGATTGATCGGAGTTCATTTTCCCTTCGGTGATTCGCCGCATCCGAGCATAGACGACTGGCAGGAGGATCGTCGGGAGCATGAGTGTCCACCAGTGACCCCAGAAGTCTCGAAGAGAACAGGATAAGTATGGTTCATTGAGCTGTGGCTCGAGTTCGCAATCAAGAGCTATAGAGAAGAAAGCGTTGAAGAGCTTTAAGAGAATCTCAAGTACCAAGTATAGATGGAGTGGATAGAGAACATATAGCACAAGGGGATATAGATGTTGAATGTGATTATACATATGTAACACTACACCCAAAATTACAACTTTAGTGACGAATTAGTTACTAAATAAAACTTCAATGGGGTATTCCCATTGGAAGAAATAGTCTCATCGCTTAGGGTTTTGTTGAAGCTTGATGGGGAAGCAAGCGAAGCAGATGAATCGGGTGAGATTTGAGGGAAGTGGGAAAAGAGGGCCTTGATCGAAGGAGAAGAGTATGAGTTTGAAATTGGCGAGCCATGAGATGAAAAACGCTGTGTAACCAGAGAAGTGAACAGAGGAGAAAAACAGAGGAAGAACACGAAACAGAGCACAAATTGGAAGAACAGAGAGAAATCTAAAGATACCAGGTTTGATTCTGGTTGGTACGTAGTAACAGTAAGATATGGAGATTATTACACATTGTTAGAAGATTCGGACCAAGGAACCTGTTTTTGCCTCTTCCAATGTCAATGGAAGCCATTTCCACTATGATTTGGTCTAACTGAAACGGCCTGTCATGTCATGTCATGTGTACCTTTCATTGAATAATAAAACTATTTTCTAAACAATAAGAAACTACGTAACCATGAATTTTTCAGCAGTAAATTCGAGTATTCGACTAGACCACCCAGCGACTCTGCATAGATCTACAAGTGGCTCTTGGATCTTGGTCTAGTGGTTTTTTAAGCAATTAAGAAAGCGTTTACTACAAAATTTTTAAACTTGTCTTTATACATTGCATCAAAAATTTCACAATGTGAGTAATACAATATGACAATGGACGAACCGATTTGTTAGCAAATCTCATAGACACCCCAAGTACGTTGGGTTTGGACCCCCAAAACTATATTTGAGTCTAATCGAAACTGATACGCCGCATCTTACAAACAAGATTAGCTGTAGGGAAATCGAGTTCATTACCAGCTTCTGATTTCATCAAATCTTTGAGGTCATCTCTCGGTGTAGCCAAACACGTCTGAAAAGTTGCAAGAACTGGCGGAATTGGCATGGACAGAGCCGAAAGCACATTGCTCAAGTACTCTATATCTACAGAGAGTTGTTGTGCTCCTCGGTCTGAAATGTATTGGATTCCTCTCAGTTGGTCCATGTACAGAGCGGTTGCGCCTTCTGCTACCTGTTTTTTAAATTCAGTGGTTAACGTCTGAGTACAGTGTTCACTAAAGCTTAAATCAGACTTACCTTGAACATCCACTCGGTTGCAAAGAATTGTGCATCCTCATTGTTTGAATCTCCATTGGTTGAGATTCCTTCAGCTAGAGGTTCAAGCTGCTGAGGCAAAGTAAGGAGATATTCTCCAACACTTGTAACATAAGACTGAGGGTATGAGCTGAAGTTTGGTAGAGGAAAAGCAGTTTGTTCTTCGACTGAAGACCAGATTGGTAGGTGAGATACTTCCCCAAGACGTTGCCTGACTTTTGATATAAGGACGTCATAGACAAGTTCGTTGACTGTGTCGGCAAAAGCAGCGACTCTCTGAGACGCCAAAGGCAGTGCATGGAACCGTGGATCTTTAGACTGCAACAAATCAAGGGAAAAAGGAAACAATACGCATGAAATATTGTACAGTTAATTCAGAAACTTTGTAAATCAAGACTGGAGTTTTTCAGTACCTGCTCCAACAGGTTTAACAGTTTGTGAGCCTTCTCCGGAACATCAACCAACCGAATAGCTGCCACATCCAGGGAAGCTCGTCCAGCCATAGACAAATCTCCAGCAGTTTGTTCACTTTTCAAATGTGATAGGTTGTGATCCAAATTTGTGCCAAATAACGAAATAGACAAGCTGGAGTTTAGTCTAGCTAAAGTGGCTCTCAAAGAGGCTTCAAAGACAGAAGACCTGCTCGTGAGACAATCAGCTACAGTAAGAATTTGTAGTGCTCCCTGAACAATGGACCATTCCTCATTTGAAGTCAAATCCATCTTGCGAGAGCTCTCCCTTTTCTCTGCACTTGCATCTTTCTTTGAGCCAACTCCATCACCTGTACCATCCACTCCACAAACAACTCTCAAAGATTTGAGTGTCTCTTGAAGCATAGAGATATACTGCAACATTATGTCATCTAATGCAAGTATCAGCTCGTCTGCCTCTGAGCCGCCAGTAAAGCCAATACACCTTTCAACCGCAGCTTCAAGAAGAACAACAACTTGGGGAATAGACTCTTCCATCCTACGCACTGTTTCGCTGAGTTCAATTCCTTGAGCTCCAACACCACGAGTGACAGCCCCTCTCAGATCCACCACTGCAATCTCAGAGGATAGAATAGCACGTTCCATCTTCCCATACCTAAAGCATGATCAACTCATGTCACAAACAGCCTTGAAGAACCACGCCCCAAAAGGTTTCATCGAGAAAAAGAGACAATCCATAAACAGTAGAAATGGATAAAAGACATGGGGATAGAAAAGTACACAACATGAAAACTTACTTTTGCTTAAATGATTCAAAGGGTGAGTACACGGCCTTCAGCGTATCTATTAATATCCTAAGTTCAGATTCCGCAAACAGGTGCTGAATATTTCTTGCAAAGGAACCAGTTACGTTGTGCAGTTCAATCAGAGCCTCAAGATGCTTGGTCTGAATATTAATACCCTTGGGCAAGTCTCCGGATAATAGATCCATCACACCTGTTCAAAGAAAACATCAGAATTGTCAGTATTCTCCTATATACACAAAATATAGATATAAGACAAATGAAATTAATCGTTAATTGTCTGGAAAATTTTCAGTCACTAAATGAAAAATGTTACAAATAAGTTGTTTAATATGAAAGTTCAGATTTCCTGCAAGTCTCTCTTGCATATTGACAGATTCATGACATAGGCCACTATGCACAAAAATTACAAACTTAACAAGAACAGCCAAAAACTTTAGCTCATGTAAAGGCAGAAGAAAGTTATGCTCTTTACATCTATCTACCAAAGTATGAGGATGGCAGAGTAGAACCACCAAAGAAGCAATGCAATCCCAATCCAGCTGGTTAAAAGGACTAGACTAAGAAGGAAACCTAATACTCAAACTGTACTGCATCATATCTAACCTTTGGCGAGTGCTTTTGTTTCAGGAACAGCATCTCCTGTTGCAAGGTTAAGACGAGAAACAAAACTAGCCCCCAGTACTCCCATGGTCTCAACCAACAGCTTTGGGACGAGAGTCATGTAGTCATCAGGGAAGGCAACCATACACCTGAACAATCATGACAGTATTACAGTGATTGATAATTAAGCTGCAATCACATGATTGGGTATAAAGGTCTGACATACTGTCACTGGAAGGGCCCAGAAAATATATACAGTTATTGTAAATAAAAGTAAACATTTACCATTTCCACTCTTGCTCAAGATAGAGTAACAACTCATCATAAAAGCTTGTCAGCCAACTGGCAAATGATGTCTGAGTCTGAGATGATGTCAATCGAAACTCATCGCCGCTAGACAACCTTTGACTTTCACTTCTCTCATTGGCAAGCTTGTTTGCCCTTTGCTTTGTGTCAAAATCCTCCCATAGTTGTTTAATCGGCTTTAGACGGACTTTTGAATATTGCAACTCCAGAGACTTGAATCTCCCAATCCGGATGAGAATTCCTCGCAAATCTTGGGCGACATCAACCTGCCAAATTTGGGGAAAGGCTTTTCAGTCCAATAACGGCAACAAAGACTTTACAACCTAAATTAGTTGGTTTCTCTAGATATATAGGTTCCAACCTTGTGGTATGTTAATGCATCAGTAAGACGTGGCTGCACCATGGCCTCCAGCCTATCTTCCAAGACCTCTAGTTGCTTTCTAACGTTAGCAAATTCTGCAACCTGTTGACCAAAATTGGAGTTTAGCGGTGTCGATAAAAAAGACTTAAATCCCTTACAGCACTGAAACTACTGATATTAAACTACCTCTCCAACAGCAGACAAGCAATTTCTCATGCTGGCAAGAGTTTCTGCCGCACGAGGAAGATCGCCACTAGCAAATACATCCTCAACCGTCGAGCTTAACTGAGTTAACCCAGCAGCATCCTGTCCATATACCGGAGAGAATAGAATCAATTGCAGATCTACCCCAAGTGTCCACATAACGGATCACAAAATCACTATGAATACTAACCTGTAGTGTTTTGTAGGCAGCCTCCATTCTCTGTTTGACATTGTCCACTCTAGCAAGCGCAGCTATACAATCTGCTGAAGAACCCTCTGCCTGCAAGTACCGAATTCCATAAGAGCACGAATTACAAAACTCTGCTGATAAAGAAACACAATAGCACATTTTAAAAAACACCTAGAATCCACTAGCTTGCTCAACTCAAATGCGATTGAATCAGTTCATTTGCAAGGATTTTGATCTAATTTAACGACACTGCCCATGAGCTTGTGATCTAATTTGCTAGAGGAGATCCAAACAAAATCCAAAGAATCAGCACAAAATGCGTACCTTCTTGAGCTTCTGGAGGATTCCAGCAACAGAACCACGTAGAGACACCGCATCATCACGGAGACGCAAAACGTCACGTGTGGCACGAGGAACACGGAGAAGAGCGCCACCGCTCTGCTCTTCAAGAGAAGCTCCGATCTCCTCGGAGGCAATCTGAAGCTTCATTTCCAGATCCACAAGGTGTTTCTCGAGTGAATCCTGTGGATGACGCGCTTGGCACGACGAGTTAACCCATCGCTTCGCATCGAACTTCTCATCTGAGAATGGACCTAGATCCAGCATCATCCTTAATCGGAGATCACCCGATTTACCTCAGATTCTCTTCAACTTCGATGATGATTTTGAAGAGAAGAAGATCCTCTGATTTCGCAGAGAGACACTGAAGAAGAAACTAAAACCAAATCGATCTAAACCGATTTTAAATTTTCGGTTTAACAATCGGTATCTTCAATCTACACAAAACCGAACCTAAGTGAACCGAAGCTAAATTCACAAATCTAGGCCCAAAAGTGAAGGGCCGTTTCTCTTTATTTACTTGGAGACCACGCACTTCTAGAACCATCCTTAAGCGAATCTCCACTCTCTAGTCTCTAGCACCTTCTTCTACTCTCTCTACTATATAATCCTTTCTCTAACAACTTTTTTCCATCGTACAAAGAGTCAAAAATAAATCCCATCGAGCTTGAAAATATCTTAAGTCACTTTCTAATTCTAAGCTTCTTCTCTTTCCAAAAATGGCGTCATCGTCGTCTTTAGCTCTCAAGAGACTTCTCTCTTCTTCCACCGTCGTCGTCCCTCGCGCCTTAAGAGCCGTTCGTCCGGTGGCTGCTTCTTCTCGCCTCTTCAATACTAACGCCGTCAGAAACTATGAAGACGGTGTCGATAGGAACCATAACTCAAACCGACATGTTACTCGCCGCGGCGGCGGTTTCTTCTCAGGTAAATCGTCTCCTCTTAAATCCATGGTTTACTCCGTCCAATTCCGCTTTAGATTTTCCAGATCTTATACATGTTTGCGATTGATCCGTCGAATGAACCTAATTTCTCAAATCTGAATATTTGGTTCGTTTTTCTTTCAAACAGATATCTTCGATCCGTTTACTCCGACGAGAAGCTTGAGCCAGATGCTGAATTTTATGGACCAGGTCAGCGAAATCCCTTTGGTATCAGCTACGCGTGGAATTGGAGCTTCTGGAGTTAGACGTGGTTGGGACGTGAAAGAGAAAGACGACGCGTTGCATCTAAGGATAGATATGCCGGGACTAAGCAGAGAGGATGTGAAATTGGCTTTGGAACAGAACACATTGGTGATTAAAGGAGAAGGGAAAACAGATGAGGGGGAGGAGGGAGATGGTTCTGGAGATGGCCGGAGGTTTACTAGTAGGATTGGGTTACCGGAGAAAGTATACAAGATTGATGAGATTAAGGCGGAGATGAAGAATGGTGTGTTGAAAGTGGTGATTCCTAAGGTTAAAGAGGAGGAGCGTAACAATGTTCGTCACATAAATGTTGATTAGAGTTTTTCTATGTGTGTGCGCACGTTATGGTGTTGTTTGATGAATCAAGGAAAATGACATTTCACGGTCATATGTGTTAGGGCTTTTGATCTATATAAGTTTTATGACTACTTTTATAGGTTCGGATTTGTTCCTCGAATTCTTGATATGAATATCGTAGCAACTATGATCTATGTTATTATTTGGATATATTAGGGAGAAGAGGACTCCACTTCTAGGGCGATTTTCTGTCATTATACATGTTCATACTATCTATGGAGGTGTAATCAAACATGGTAAGGAAGAGCCATGATCAATGAGACATTCGATGGTCATCCTCGGTTTTTCTAAAGGGTATATGATATATCAAATTGATCATACAATGTATTTTGAATGTGCTGGAAATGTTTATAGAGGTCTCAACATGCATCAAGATCTTTTGAGCCTAAAATCTTTGTATCTTTTGGGGAGATATTTGTTTACCACAACCAGAAGAAGCTTTTGTGGGACAAGACTATTAGAACGTTGCTTGGTTGTCCAAAAATGTGTCAAATCAGAAGAGGTTCCAGTGATCTAAAGATCAAGTCAAACACTTTCTTATGGGTTCTCCACAAACTTGTCAAATTAAAGGATCAAGCTTTTTCATTCTTAAAAAGTGAGATTAAGAATGCAAGATCATGTGTGTTTTTAGTTTAGTAACTGGACTTCTTTGGACCCATTCTTTGTTGACCATAGCATTCGTGGTGTCGGCGTCGTCAAATTTAAGTAACTTTTTTTCTTTATTTACCGCGTGGTCTATTATTTTGATATTTTTTTCCTAGTTATTAATTTTATATTCTTCATTTAAAAAATAAACTTCTGCTCTTTTACTTTTCCTTCTCCATCGAGAAAGAGGACGCATTTGCCGGTGTTGAAGAGAATTTTCCAATCACGAAATCAGGTAATTGATCCATTTCCCTCTCTGCAGAATCCATCATTATCTTCATATTTGCTGCTATTGACCTCAATTTCTCGTTAATTCTCTCATTTTGTTTCAGCTCATCTCTCTCTTTTGGTTAATTGAATTTTCCAATTGCTCTATCCTATGAACTTCTTGATCATGTTTGTGAATTTTACTTGCTGCGAATTGTCCTACGTTATATAAAATTCGAAACTTTTAAACTCAATTCTCAAACTTAACATAAGCTTTTTGGTTGCTTATCTTATGCAAAATCATGTTTGATGCAGGGGACGTCATGCTAAATGAGATTCTGTGGGGTTAATTCTGAGTGAGAAGGCTATAATAGTTTCTAATGGGGATAAGATATCTGCCCATTTCCTTGGCAACAACAGCTTTGAGCTTTGTGGGTTTACAAGTCTGGACGGAGTTGTCTCTTGATAGACTTAGAGCTGATGGGATTATCACCAAGAACGTTTCTTTAGGAGATTCTGAGAATACCCTTGAGCTGCTTCTGAGTTCTCACACTACAATTGCCTTGCTGGCAAGTTTTTTGCTCAATGTCTACATTCTTCTTGTTCTTTCTCTCAAGGTAAGAGTTTTACTTCCAAGGTTAGTGAAGTAATATTCGTCGGCTAGCTTTACTTTCTATCTTACGTAGATATACATCTCTTGAATGGTTATTTTCTTTAGATGAAATTCAATGTAAAGCTCGTAGTTTGGCTATTAGAAACAGCATGAATTATAAGTTTGCACCTGCGAGTTAAGAGTTGGGGTGTAAGAAGCAAGTATTTCTGACCTGAAGGAGTTCAAACTCTTGTTCTTTGCTAGTTAAATGGCTTCTATGAAACTAAATACTCAAGTAGATGGAGCTCCATGCTATTTGCTACCTTAATGATCTGCACATATTTGTAGGGTAATAATAGACTAGCTGTTTTTGGGAAATGTCTTTCAACGATTTTGTGAGGATCTAATAGCTCTTTAAATTCCCTGCAGACTCTGTTTTTTGGGGATCTATATGCCATTGAAACTAGAAAGCTGGTGGAAAGGCTTGCCAATTACATCATTTACAAGGTAGTTGTTTGTACTTTGATGAAAGACATTAGAGTGCAACCGAAACCAACCCACATTTTCAGTCACTTATATAGTGATGTGATATCTGGGATATTCTGTTGTCTCCTTTACTGAATATCTTAATTGTTGCAAAAAAAAGGATGAAGACGAAATCCTACTTAAAATGCCAAGCAGTAATGGTACAGGAGCTTATATTTCTACCACATTATTCGATATGATATCTGATCTGTTTGCCTTAATCGAGTTATTTGCAGATGTGTGCCTTTTTCATGTTAATAACCTTCTTGGTTACTCCTGTTTTAGGGCACTTTTCTTCCATTGGTGGTTCCACCAACAGTATTTCAGGGGGTCCTATGGACAATCTGGTTGACTGTTCTGTGTACTCTAAAGGTATGGCATACTGGTTGCATATTGGCTTTCTTGACTTATGATCAGAAAGTACTGAATTTTTTTTCTAGACACCTTATTGTGTAGTAAAATTGTGTAGATGTTTCAAGCTTTGGCTAGAGATCGGCTTGATCGATTGAATGCATCTCCTTCTTCTACTCCTTGGACATATTTTCGTGTGTATTCAGCACTGTTCATGGTTCTCTCTGCTGATTTGTGCTGGTAATTTCCTAAACTTTTTGGTATCATGTGAAATTTTCAGTTGCGGCTTCTTAAGCCCATTTTTTTCAAAACATGAGTGTAATATTTTCCTCCTAGTTCCTATCTCTGGAACCAGATATGTATTTTTTAAATATAGTTGTATATCAAAGGAGGCTAAACAAATCAACCTTAAATCTCTGAATGGTGAACATGACTTTCATGATGTTTATAGTTTCTAGTGAAAGCAGTGTAATTTTCTGCTTATAAGACGAAACAGAAGCTTTAGTATGTTCTGAGGGCACATATGCCGGGCACCATATATTGAGCTGAGAAAATGTTGTGTTCTAGAGTTGCCATATGTTTTATTAGACTGCAGTTCAATTAGGAGAAAATAGGAATATCCTTAATTCATACACCAGACCTCTGGATTATCATATTCTGTTCTAGTGATTGAAGAATGAACTTTTTCGTCTCTGGATGTTAATTTTTTCCAATCTTGCAGGATAAAGCTTTCCCTTATGGTATACAATACAATTGGTACATCTGTGTATTTATTGTTACTTTTTGAGCCATGCAGTGTAGCTTTTGAGACCTTGCAGGTACTTGAGTAAAGTTGTATTCATTGTTTCTGTTGCCCTTCTTTGTAACCATGCCTTAAAAAAATAGAGGGTTGATCAATCGCATAATGGATCATTTTTCAGGCGTTGTTGATTCACGGGTTTCAACTGCTTGAGATGTGGATCAACCACTTAGCGGTCAAGAATTCAGATTGCCAAAGATCAAAGTTTTATGATTCTATGACAGCAGGTTTTTTCTTCTCTTGATTGTGATTATGTTTTTTGTTAGACTGCAGGCGTGCATTATCTTGGAAATTTTTGGCCTATTTGATGTTCACATTACTGACTTAACCTCTTACCCTTTGAATAGGCTCATTATTGGAATGGAAAGGCCTCCTCAACCGGAATCTTGGTTTCTTCCTAGACATGGCTACCTTGGTAATGGCCCTCGGTCATTATTTGTACATCTGGTGGCTCCATGGAATGGCCTTCCATCTGATGGATGCAGTTTTGTTTCTCAACATACGTGTAAGTCTCTTAACTAAATTCTTTGTAATAGTGCCTCTCTACTGGTTGCTTAATAGGCTCAGATCTAAATGTTGAGTTCTTTGTGTGTTTCCCGTTTTGATTTTGGCAGGCCTTGCTAAGTGCAATTTTGAAACGGATAAAAGGATACATCAAACTGAGAGTAGCTTTAGGTGCTCTTCATGCAGCTCTTCCTGATGCAACTTCAGAAGAGCTACGGGCATATGATGACGAATGTGCTATATGTCGGGTATGTTTCTGCTAGATAGTTATTGGTGTCTTTACATATTTCAGTAGCTCACTAGTCTTGGAACCATTACGAATGATAGGAACCAATGGCTAAGGCTAAAAGACTTCACTGCAACCACCTTTTTCATCTTGGATGCCTGCGATCATGGTATGCTAGATCTGTTATGTTGCCACCCTTGTGCTAATGCGATTCTGTGAGAACTGTATGTCATGGTGATATTTTGACACGGGCAGGTTGGATCAAGGTTTAAATGAGGTTTACTCTTGTCCTACATGCCGTAAGCCTCTTTTTGCTGGTAGAACTGAAAGTGAGGCGAATCCTAGCAGAGGAGAAGGCGATGAACACTTAGCCCGTCAATTTGAGAGACAAAATAATTCTGTGCATTCACTAACCACTGGGATGTTTCCAACCGAGACCCCAAATTCCACTGAAAGTGATCCTTGGAGGTTGGGTTCATTGTTCAATATGTTTTCTACTTAAGTGCATTAAAGTAGCAGTGTGTTCATAACAACATCATCCACTTCCTGTGATTTCGTATCCTTGAGCTAAAATACTATGCATTGTCTAATTTTGTGTAATTATACTTGGTTCTGTTGGACAGCGAGTATTAGTTGGTTGGTGCCCCCATTTGATTTTCTTGCACGGGATTAGCAGTTCTCACCTTTTTCTCATGCCATATAGGAATTCAGGACTGGATCCAAGCTGGCTGCAAACATGGTCAGATCAGGGTGTTGATGTTGTGGGTCCCTCTGCAGGCTCCAGATCCGTTGGGCTGGGGCAGGTTCAATTGATGATGAGGCATCTTGCATCTGTTGGGGAAGATTATACTCAGACTGCAGTTGACGATGCTTCTTGGGGTCTCTGGCCAATGAATCCTGCACAAGCATCGACTTCATCTACATATGTTCCTCCTGGTACTGGGGGAAGAACAGGTGGTCTGCATCTGAGAACTGTCTCCCGTGCAGCAAATAACATGGCGAATATACTAGCTATGGCCGAGACAGTAAGGGAAGTCCTCCCACATGTGCCTGATGAAATAATCTTCCAGGTAAATATTAGATGCATTTATTGGTATTTGTCTGCTTTGACAAGCAAGATACATGCTTGGTTGAATTGCATATATGAATTCTTGAAGTAGAATTTTCATTAAGAAATTGATGGGCTCAATTTTCCTGAATTTAATGGCCATTTGTTGTTCACTTGTTTGCACACGCCGGGTATTTTAGTGATGATTGATTCAATTTTCTTGCAGGACCTGCAAAGAACAAATTCTGTTTCTGTTACAGTGAACAATCTTCTCCAAATGTGATGATGGTTTACCTAAAAGTAATTAGCACTCCCATTTCGAGCTCAGGTTTACCCAGCATAAGATAAACGGATCAGGAAACATCCTTGTCTGTTAAGTTTTACTCACCACCACACATTTAGAAGCGTTGTCTGGTGTAAATAGGAGGCATTCTTGCAACAGACTTTGCAAGAGAAAGAGGCTCTAGAGTAGATTTTGTTCATTGCTCTTGTGGGATAAATAAAGCTCTTCTGTTTGCAGAACCATGGCGGTTCATAAAATATCTTGTTCAGTCTGATGTTGGAGGCTTCATTCTCTGGAGGTAGTAACCAGCCTATGTGAATACACTTCTGAGGACTGATGCTACCTCCACTTGTATAAGAACGTGTAATTTTACAAGAAAACAAAAAGTAGAGTGTATTGTTATTGATCCAATAGATTTTCTCAATTGCTCAACTGTTTCCTTAAAGCTGGGTCCTGCTGTCTACTCTATACCGGTTTCTATAGCTTGAATTTGCAGGTTTCATGGCTTCTTGGAACAGAGGAAAGACATTCTCAGGGAACATTCTTGGTCCAGATGTTGGGTTCTTGGTTCTTGAAGCTCTTTACTTTGAACTAACATGTGTTATTTGTTTTAGAAACACGCAGGATTTGAGCAATTCAAGAGGACTTTTTGAAGACAAGATGTCTCGGAGATTGTGTCAAAGCTCAAAAAGTGGTGTTAACAGTCATCGTCAACCTCCAAACCATTCTCGAGGCAGACAAAACCATTAAGGTAATTAAACTAATGCCTTCAAAAAGTGCTTTAAGTTTTTCATATAATAATGCAATTCGAAACTAGCTTGCATTTTCTTAATAGAATATTTACCGTGGTGGTCGGTAAGTTTTGGGGATTGGTCTCAAATGAGATGTGTAAGAGACAAGAAGTAGTAAATCACTCGTTTTTCACCGAGGTTTAAATGTCCTTTTCCTTTTGTAGTTTCTTTCTCTCTTTTTGACTCATCTTTGGCTTTTCCCATGAGCTTTTCCAGCACATTCATCTGGATTGATTAAAAAAACACTTGTTTATTCTGTGTTTATTCTGGGGTTTAATTCTTATTTTCAAATACTTATGTGTGAACTTGCTCTTATTATATAATGTCTACGACCTACTAAGTCCTTTAACGTTTCATAATCCTCATAATCGTTAACCCTTGTGTGACTGTTTCTGTTGTGACAAATGAGCTCAATCCATATTGCTTCAATCCTTCTCTTGTTTCTTCTCGTGCATCTTGCTGATTCTCGTCACCTCGACAATGTCCACATTACAGAGTCTCGGTTTTCGCTTGTCAAGGTTCTTGATCCACATTTCAATTCATCAACTTTTCATTTACTTTCATGTTCTTCGTATAAGCGGGTATCTGTCTTTCACCTTCTCAAAACTAAGGCTTCTTTTTGCTTTTCTGTGGTTTAGGATCAAAACGTTGTCTCTGGTTCAACATCTAAAGAACCGGTTAAAGTTTCTCGGTTTGTGCCGGGTGCAGTGAAGCACCACCATCGGCGTGCACCCCTCTTATTTGCAGATTATCCGAAGCCTTCCACTCGACCTCCACGCCATAACTGAAACTTCTCTCTTTAGTTTTTTTTCATCTTTAGTGTTTTTGTATGTGAGAGAGTACATAAGTCAACAATTTTCTTAATATGTTTCCAAATGTGGAATTTTTTGAAGTATAGGTTCATGCTTCCCTTTCTAGCTGACAAAATCTATCTATTTTGAGTAAGTTTTGCAAAAGAGACGCATTCATATCTGCTTAAACTATCACAAAATTTTCTTGCCGATTTGGGCCCATTACAGGTTTAAAGTCCAAATTTGGCTCATTTACAAGCTCTATCTTTTTGGAACGAATTACCACCAATGAGAACGCAAATAAATGAATGTGTTAGTGTGTAACCAGAATCGTTTGAATAAGTTTCTAAACGTTAAAATCATAAATTATATTAAACAAAAATAAAGTTTTTAAATATTTTAATTTGGAATATTTAAAATAGTTTAACAAAATTGACACAACTCTTGGTTCTTGATTCGGAAGGTCTTTATGTATATATATATACTAGTATTAAGGCCCATGCGATGCATGGGGTAAAATTATAATGAAAATTTATTTTTAACAATTAATTTACATTTCTATATACAATATAAAGATGAATAAATTAAATATATAAATGTTAGATATTTTTAAAAAAAAAATAATTATAGTAATGTGTAATATTATATTGGCATAAAGATTTAATGAAAATAAAATGAGACTAAACAAAAATGAAATTATCAATTCTAAGTAGTAACAAAATTTTCATTGTTTGATTTATAGATTAAAAAAAAATCATTGTTTGATTAAAATCACAATCATTGTTTAAGCAAAATCAGATCTATTAATTGTTATAAAAAAAATTGAACGTGGGAGGAAGAAATGAAAAGGTCTTTTTTTTTTACTTTTGATTAATAGTAAATTTAATTAGTTATGAGGAAAAAAAGGAGAAAATTGTGGGGGAAAAAGTGTTTTCTCAAATAAATGAGTAAATGGAACGTGGGAGAAAGAATTGAAAAAGATTTTTATATTTTTGATTAGTTGTGAGTTTAATTAGATCAGAGAAAAAAAAGGAGAAAATTGTGGGAATATATTTTTATCAAATAAATAAGTAAAATGGCGTAGAAAAGTAAAAGAAGAGAATTTGAGACTTATGACACGTGGCAGATAGAGAAAGCTGCAGTTATTTAAAAAGTGACTGTTGATTTAGTAGATATAGATATGTATTTTTATACTAGTTTTTTTTGTAGAAAAGTTACATCTCTTTATTTATATCAGTTATATTATTATCTCACTAGATAGAAAATAGTTTAAATGTATAAAAATGCCTTTTTATAGAGTGAATTTGGTAAATCGCAAGAAATTTTATATGTAAACCGAATAAAAACTCTGACAGATAATTTAGTAGACAGTTAAATGAAATTGGTAAAATCAGTTCAAAAATCACTTTCGTTTACTTGGTCCAAAAGTGTATCACCCAAAGATTTTAAACATATTAATCCCTATTAAGAATAAGGTGAACTTTCCATTGTCTTCATAAGAATGTGAGAATAGAATATTAGTCCTTATGCGTATACTTATACATAAATATAATATTGAGTTTAACAAAAATGTGAATATAATACATGATTCTGTGACTTTTTGTACGGTTGTTTCTTAGATTCTACTCCAAATTCTCTCAACTATTATATTTACTCGTTCTAGTTAATTAACTTTTTGGTTCTTTTATAGGTTACACTAGCGAAAGTGATTATCAACCCACAATTCCATGACTTACATGAAACTAAATTACTAACAATAAATCGATCTCGGCGAATTCACAAAGTGTACTTCTATACATTGTTTGGAGACCGGTAAGAACAATCTCCCGTGAAGGTAGGGGGTTAGCCTCGGTGGTGGAAATGTGTGACGTCGTGCTTAATTAGGTAAGAACATGTGAGGCTGACATTTTTTGTTAGGTTCGATATCTCTTAATTAGTCGACGAAGAGTGCCATGCACGCACATGTTTTTTTCTTCTTTTTCTCATTCTTCAATACTCTTCTTCCATACTTAATAACTAAATTTAGGTGTGTTCGAAGATGCACAATTTTTCATCCATTAGCTTTGATTTTCATAAATCTTTTTAATGAATTTTTGAAAAAAAAAACATGTATATTTCCATTGGATTTGATTGTTAACTTTTTACCGCAAGTGCACCATTTAAATGGTTACCAATTGAAAGAACGAAACTAGTTAGTAAGAGGTAAAGATTCAAATATCATATTTTACTATATCACCAATAGACACTTAAAAAAATTCTAAATTATATATTTTTATAATAAGATTTTCTAGAATTTTGGGTAGACTTGCAAATTATTATCACATAAATTTTATGTATATACTGTAGTTCTACACTAATTGTATATATGAAATATGATCTTCAACAAATATTATAGTTTATATAGCGTGCTGCGTGCACATGTAGGCTTTTAGGACTAATCTAAACTTGGTGTAAAATTCTGGCTATAGAACAAATATTAGTATTGTTTCTAAATGATCTGTGTTAAACTGTTAACTGATGCGTTTTTTAATTATAAATTAATGATAAATTTAGACTGAAATTAAATTGTATTTATTTGAATTTGTAGCAAAATTTCATAAATTATTAACAATGGCTTTGTTCACTTGATGGGATTTATGCATTTAAATGGTAACAAAGTAAAATAACCAAAACACACATTCACCGGTTGACTTTTGTTCTCAAACCGCAACCCTTGTTGGATATCACTTGCATCTTATATATTTTAGACCTTAAATCCCAAGATCCTCCTTCTTGCAAAGCTACACACCACTCGTATTTGGTACACTATATATCATCACTAATTAATTAAGCTCCAACTTCGATCACCAAGAACACCATGAATTGCGATAATCAATTAGTTCCAACAAACCCTTAAGATTCGGCAACTTTGAAAGCTTGACTTCTCATCTAGCAAGCCAGCTGCGATCTATAAAATATTGAAGGAGGCAGAATAAACGTTACAATGTAAGTAAATCTATAAACCACCACATCTTCACAATAATCTATACTAGTATTTTTGCAACATTTTGGTGACGGGTGGGTAAAAACGCTTCTGGGTTAATCGGATATCCGACCCGTTTTTTAAATTCCTTCACAAAAAAATACTTGGATCAGGTTAAATAAAACCCAACGCATACACCGAATATTATATATTTAATAATTTAGATATTTAGAAGATTTGATTAAGATTTAGAATAATGATTCTCCATTCATCTTTGTTTGATTTGTTTTTAACTATTTTGAATCATCATATAATACATAAGTAAAAAAAAAATCAATTTTTTTTCTGCATATACTGTGATTCGAAATTTTAAAAACGGACAAATATTATCCAATTGACGAAAATGTGTGTTCAACGTTCTACATCGATTAAAATATTTAGACAATGATTCAGAATCATATCATAAATAAGATCAACACTAATAAAATAAATGAGTTTTTTGGCGGGACGATTTGGCGGAACGGGTTTTTGAATCAACAATAATAAAAATATTAAAATATCATTAATCCGCCGCTTCACTACGGATTAAATCCTTAATTTTTTTAATACCACCAATATTAGACATATTAAATCAGTCTCATTTAGAAAAGATTGTATAAAACTAAAAATTGTCCCGTGGTATAATGTTACTTAATAACAATTGTAAACTATAAAATATAAATATCTTAAAAAATTATAAAATTTGCAAACTTTTATATATAATAAATAATCGTTAAATTTTAAAAATTACTACTTTTAGAAAACAAATCACGGGACGAGTTAAGAAGTTACAGGACGGGTTATATTTCCGAACTAAGTTATATGGTGGACGAGTTTGAATCTTTTTTTTTTTGTCATCCGAAATTAATTAGAGCTCAAAAGAGCCATTCCTGAGGAATATTGTTTACATATATGAGTTTGAATCAATATTTATAAAATTTTAAAATATCATTAACATGCCGCTTAAATACAGATTAAATCTTCACTTTATTAAAATATAAATTTCTTAGAGAATGATATGATTTGTAAGCTTTTATATATAATAAATAATCATTAAATTTTAAATTAAAAATAAATCACGGGACGGGTTAAGAAATTACGGAACGAGTTATATTTTGGAACGGGTTTATAATCCTCAGTTTATTAACAATTGTCTCGTGGACTCGTGGTATACCGTTACTTAATAACAATTGTAAACTATAATATAAATAAATATTTTATAAGAAGATACAATTTACAAAATATTCTTATACTAACTTTAAAAATAAATCATCCCGCGGTGTACCGCGGGTTAAAATCTAGTTATTTTTTAAAGATCTTCTCAATAATTGTTGACATCGAAGCAGAAAAAATGACATAGACTTTGACATTCGAATTGATAAATCAGTAAACCTATTAAAATGGAACGAAAATGAAGTGTAACTTTCAATAGATAGTAATGAATTCGTGTGATATATTGTTCTTAATTCGTGTGACGTAAGCCGACTATAATGTTTGATAAACTATTAAGATATTACTAGTAGTTTAATAGTGTAATTAACTTCCAAAAATATCATGAAACTAGCTAAACGAAATTCAAGTAGAATGAGTTGTTGAGGCCTTAAGAATGGTCAAAGGGAGGAGCAGAAACAGCGGCGTCAAACAAGAAGATTCTGACTGGTAAATTTCAATTTCCAAAAGATCTTTTCCAATTTCGATATTCTTCTATTATTAAACATAATTATACAAAGGGAATCTTGGCAAATGTACCACTTTCTGACGATTCCCTTTGAAATCTACCACAATTGGAAAAGGTTTTCTGTTTCTACCACTTTTTTTGCCATGTGATAATTTATGGACGAGTTTGCCCTTGATGGCGACAGACTGATGTGTCAGAAAAAAGGACAGCTGCATTAATTGCACTCGGGGACAATTTTTGTTACATTCAGGGACAAATTTTATTACACTCGGGGACAATTTTTTCGGAACTCCGTCGACGAAGCTTCACCGCTCCAAATCCTGTGAGCTATGGGAATCATCATCATCATCATCATCTAGACCGATCAAAACTCATTCGATTCGAAGAGTTTATAGCGCAAATTTAGATCCATTCTCCGACGAAGAGTTTTAAAAAAAAATCCAAGAGCTAACTCTCAGATTCAATGTCCCAAACCAAAACGACGACGAGAATTCAGAGCCGATGATAATTCACGATTACAAAGCTAATTCAATCGAGCCACCATGGAATGAGATGGTTCATTTGTCGAGTATTGAAATGAAAGCAAACAGTGTTGATCTTCCTCGTTCACTTACTCGGGGACGAAGACGAAGATCTGGATTGAAATGAAAGCAAACAGTGTTGATCTTCCTCGTTTACTTACTCGGGGACGAAGACGAAGATCTGGATATACTCGGGGACAACTTTGTTTCGAAAGGTCACATCATCTGCAGTTCCTTATCTCACCAGTTGGAGGGTAAAATGGTCATTTTACAAACACAATGTGGTATGAATGATAATTGAGATTCAAATGTGGTAGAAGTGATAACTTTTGGGCAAAATGTGGTACCCAATCTAATTTTCCCTTATACAAAAAAAAAAAAAAAAAAAAAAAAAAAAAAACATAATTATACAGTATATTAACATACTAGTTATATGTTCATAAACAAGATTAAAACTAATCGAGAATTCAACTGTGAAGTAGGTGGTCCTACAATCTTCCCTCAATTGGTACCAAACGAACCTTACAATCTTACATCTCCTCGAAAAGCCAAATCTCTTTTTTTTTTTTTAATAACAGTCTTTCATTTTCCACTTCCAAATTGGTTCCTCTATTTTGTCGTCTTCTTGTCAGAATCTTTGACCGTCTTCTTCTCTGTAAAATTGCTTAATTTACACTGCCTCTCGTCAAAACTAAGTTTGATCCGACTTTTCTTTTTATTCATTTATTTTGTTCGTTTGTTTAAAACACCATAATCAAATTTGGTTATGGTGTTTTAATACGTCGTATTAAACTTTAACTTGCACAACTTAAACTAAGCACCACTACACATGTTTGATGTTTCCTGCTATAGAAATTCAACACATCGATCAAGAAAGTAAACTTGTGAATGTGATAGTCAAGAAAAGTAAAAACATACTTGCTCTAGATAAATAATTCAAACAAAAAGTGTTCGGCTTAATATAAAAAGCTTATAGTGTTAGTTGAAACAGTAAAAATAGTAACTCGAATTTAACAATGTGAGTATGTGACCGCTAATAATTGTTGTGAGGAAGACGTACAAAAGTAAAATCGTAAGAGGAATAAAGTTTAAAAAAACCATAAATATAGCTATCCGCACAAGCCAACAACTTTGCGCCACGTAACCAAATCCTATGGTCAGAAATTCATATTATTCGATGATCCACGTGGAGCCCATGTCGTTTTTTTTGGAACTGAGTCGAAAGAAAATGACTTTTTATTTATAAAAAAAAAAACCGTCACCGACCTCCTCTCCACCAGCTGTGTCCGAGAGCGACCGCACCAAAACCAGCCATCTCACGGTGGCGGGACCAAACCTATTCGACTTATCCACGTCAGACCTGACTCGACTAATCACGGCTTTGAAACAAGCTGCCACGTGTCTATCGCCGTAGTTTTCTAGATCCACATTTGGGTTGGGCCCCCATTATGATCGGCGGTTTTTTTGGAACTGTTAATTAATAATAACCACACTTCAATTAAAAACAATTAGCCACACTAATTAATTTAATTACAACTAGTAATGTTAACCCAACCACCACAAAGAAGCTCTTTTAAAAAAAATCACGGCGTTAATTCACGCGCTAAATATATTTCGTATATTTCACGCGCTATTTTTATTGGCTACGTATAGTACACGTACACGTCACCTTTTTTTTTGTCACCTGTTTCCTCAATTTTTTCTGGCGAGTCAACAACCGTCGGGAGAGAAAAAAAAAGTTCATTTTTTTTTGTCTATTTTCTTCTGTTTTTTTTTTTTAGTTAGCTTCCCAAAATCTTATATTTATATTTTCTAATTTCTGATATCAGAAATTTTTGGAGTTTATTTATTTTTGGGATAGTTTTCTCTGCGATTTTGTTGGGCATTTAAAGACATTTTTATTCACAGTTCGTCTTTTTGCAAATCTCCTTTCCCATTTCCCATTTATTTTCTGTGTCCCTTATTTGGTTGCACAGAAACCGCGAGAAACCAAAACTCAGAGAAGAAGAGGAAACAAAAAAAGTCTCTGTCTTTCTTCTTCCCGTCGTTTCCGGTATCTGCATTTCTCTCAGGTAATTTCTTAGCTTAAAGTTTCGTCTTTTCTCTGATTTTTTGCATAAAGTCTCCATTTTTACAATCTCTGTTCTTAGTTATCAGCTGGGATGTTTGAGTTTTGGTTAAAAGTTGAAGTTTTTTTTTTTGGGGATGTTTGTTGTATGATGAAATGCTTGAACCAAACCAGTTAAAGAAAAACCGGATTTTGTTTTCTGGGTTTAGGAATTTGGTACTTTGTTTTTTTTTTGGGTTGGATTTTATGTGAGTGACAATGATTTGTCAAGCTTTAAGCACAACACATTTGAAATGGTGGTGGTGGGTCAAGACAATGTTTCATTGTCTATTCTTGCAAGTGTGTTTACTAAACTTTTGGTAAAAGTTTATGTTTTTTTTTCGATACCATACAAAATTTTCTCATGTGCCTGCCTTTGTGCTTATACATTTGTGGCAATTTGGTATTCAATATTTATGTCTCTTTTTACCTCTTTTTTTTCACTCTCCAAAATGTGTATGTTTTTGCAGAATACAAAATGTTTGATGCTTGAAATGTGGGGTTTGGATTTTTGGCTCTATTCTTTAGCTTTAGATGTTTGGATGGTAAAAAATTGTGAAAGACAGTAGAGATTTTCTATATCAGTCAGGAATTTCTATTTGGAGAAATAATCCTTAATTTTGTTCCTTTGATAGAGAGGTTCTATATTGGCCATAATGCGATCTCTCTGGCATTACACAAAGTAAAGTCATTTCATGAATAAAGTGGTTTACTTGATTACCCCTTTGGTACAACTGTCAGCAAAATAAAGACAAAGAAATGTTACAAACCTTTTGTTTGTTTCTCATTGGATAATAGCTTGAGGTCAATATGTAACTTTGGTATCCAATGTTTTCCTGGTATTAGCTTCAGAGAATTATAGCGATCAAATTTAGAAATAAGTAAATTTCTTTGCTTTTGTCTTAACTGGTTCTGTTTCTTGCTTGGCATCTGCATTTCAGGGTCCAAGTTTCTCTGAGGAAGAGGATTTTTGTAAAGAATCCAGTAGAGAAGTGAAACCGTAGAGCTTCTTCTATTCAAGAATCCTCTGAGAAACTTTGATATATATTTATAGTTTGCTAATAACATCTGGTGTTGTTATGGACATAAAATCTGGTCACTCGTCTCCTGTAATGACTGATTCTCCACCGATAAGCAACTCAAGATTAACCATTCGTCAGAATAGACTCCCTTACTCATCAGCAGCAGCCACGGCTATCTCACAGAACAGCAATCTCTTACTAACCGTTCCAAGAAAGAAAACTGGGATCCTTGATGATGTTAAGTCTAATGGTTGGCTTGATGCGATGAAATCTTCTTCTCCTCCTCCAACTATACTTAACAAAGATAATTTAAGCAGTGATGCTGCGGATATGACTTATCGCGAATGGACGGTTTGTTCCTTACTGTCCTTATTCTTTCTGAACATTTGTGTTTTTGTTTTGATCTTGATAAACTTCTTTTTGTCTTGTAATCATGTTTTAGCAGCTCAAGTATCCATCAGCTCTTAGTTCTTTTGAGAAAATCATGAATTTTGGAAAGGGTAAAAGAATAGCATTGTTTCTTGATTATGACGGGACACTTTCGCCTATAGTTGAGGAACCTGATTGTGCATACATGTCAAGTGCTGTAAGTTTTTAACTTTCCTCTATTAAATTCAATTGCTAAAACAGATCAAACTTGTGATTCATCCTCCTAATAAATTATATGGTTTACACCTTTTTTCATGTTTAGATGCGTAGTGCAGTGCAAAACGTTGCCAAGTATTTCCCAACCGCGATCATTAGTGGAAGAAGCCGTGATAAGGTAATCTTCTTACATGTTTCACTTTCTTCATCAAAAACATCTCGTATGGTCTAATGTAATAATAGTACATTTTGCATCATCTAGGTGTATGAGTTTGTTAATTTGAGTGAACTTTATTACGCTGGAAGCCATGGAATGGACATCATGAGTCCCGCAGGAGAATCTCTAAACCACGAACATAGCCGTACTGTATCAGTTAACGAACAGGTTCATTTTCTTGCTTTTTGTTTGTTTTCTGCAATATCTGTTTGCTACATCAGTGTTTGATTTGCGATTTTTGAAAATTTCAGGGGAAAGATGTAAATCTATTCCAGCCTGCTAGCGAGTTTCTACCGATGATTGATAAGGTATTTGCAACACATCTTCTAATGTGTATATATATAGCTTTAGTAATAGCAACATCATATTTGATTGTTGAATTCTTGAAATTATCTTATCAGGTGCTTTGTTCGCTTATAGAGAGTACAAAAGATATCAAAGGGGTAAAAGTAGAAGACAACAAGTTCTGCATCTCTGTGCATTACCGCAATGTAGAAGAAAAGGTCCGGATTTCTCAATTCAGTAACCTTTTTGGTTCCTTTATAAACCAATACACTTTCTTTAAAAAGTTCTTCTTTGTTACAGAACTGGGCATTGGTTGCACAGTGTGTTGATGATGTCATCAGAACATATCCAAAACTACGGCTAACACATGGCCGGAAGGTAAAAACATCTGAATTCTTTCTTACATATTTCAACAAAAAGAAGTTCAAAGTTTTGATTTTGTTCTCTTGGTTTGTTGTATGTGTTGCTTAAAAGGTTTTAGAGATCCGTCCTGTGATTGACTGGGACAAAGGGAAAGCTGTGACATTCCTACTTGAATCTCTCGGTAGTTAACAAAATCCTTCTCCTCTGCTTCTGTTCTGAATCTTGGTTTGGTTTGGCCATTGACTTTTAAAACATTTTTCAGGCCTAAACAACTGTGAGGATGTTCTTCCAATCTATGTCGGGGATGATCGAACAGACGAAGATGCATTTAAGGTTTGTTCTTATAAACCCATTTAGCTAAAACATTTCATTAAGAAATAGTTTTGACTTAAGGTGCAAGTAATGTCAGGTATTACGAGATGGACCAAACCACGGTTATGGTATATTAGTCTCTGCTGTGCCCAAAGACAGCAATGCCTTTTACTCGCTTCGTGACCCGTCTGAGGTAAACTAATAAATCACTCTACTGAATACTTTGAGCTACGATTTTCGATCATATGAGTTTGATTTTGTTGTAATGTATCTATCAGGTGATGGAGTTTCTGAAATCATTGGTGACATGGAAGAGATCAATGGGTTAAGTAGCAGAAGAAGTAGAAGAAAGTGGTTAACGTTAATATATATTACAAATATGCAAGTTAATTAGAGGATTATTGTTACTTTTTCGGCTTTATACAAATACCGTTGAGATTTAACTTAACGGTATCGGAGTAGAGATCACATGAAGGCTTAAAACATGCCGGAGATCCTTTTTCCGATCAATCTCTTTATTTTCTATAACTGTAAATTCTTTTTCTCTTGGATAAATGCCTCCATCTCCGGATTAATTCAAATCATTTTGGTTTAAATTTTTATGTGTAAGTATAAGTTATTAATAGGACAAAATGCAACATAACGTTCACATTCTTCTCTATCAAAATTGAACAAAGCTAAATTTGCAGAGGAAAATATAAGTTGGAATATTTTGATTGTGTGAGATCTCAACATGTGATTAAGGATCCAAAACTAAAACATGTGCCAACCATAACCGACTTAAGTCGCGTGGCTAATCCCAAGAATGAGCCAGTCCAACAAAGAATTGTGATTAGCAATAGCGTCTAGTCTTTTATTGCTTATTGCAATTTTTAGTCAAAAGGCATGACATTGTAACAGTATATTCCTCAGTATGTGATGAAGGCATAAACGAGAGGAATTAGTTCTTAGGATACAAGAATATAACGAAACTAAATCCAAAGAAATGTCTATTGTATTTTTTTTTTTTTTGGTTTTTATGTCTGTTGCTAGGGAACTAGGGTTTAGTACATCGTTTTGGCGAGCCTGGTATATTTGATGAGCCTGGTCTATTGGGTCGCCCTCTTCCATGTGCATGCGGTGAACAACTTCCATCTACCGCAACCTTGATCTCTTTGACGATCACCTTTTGATCCCAAACCCCTTTTCCTATTTCTTCCCAAAAGAAAGAAAACAACAATTTGAATATCTAGAGTAAAAAACATTTTTATATAATCTAGTCGAACCAATCCAAATCGAACAAAAATATGGAATAAAGACCAAAAGTATATCAAAGTAAACAGAAAATAATGGGTCACCATAAAGCCAAAAATTGAACTACAACCGGACCGAAATCGAACTGAGCTTATATAAAAACTTACGGGGAGTTGGAGATTCATATTGTACTCGAGCCACTGCTGTGTTTGATAATCCAGAGAACAACAAAAAACTCAAAGTTAGTAAGCAAACCACGACGTTATACATTATTATGAAGTTTGAAATTTTTATTTTTTTGGGTAATTTTAAAAGGATGAGTTTTTGAAGGTGAATTCATGAATATATGGAGAGAAATGAACTCACCGTTGCGATGTTAATTTCAATGCCTTTTTATTTAGAAATAAATATAAGGTTACGCGGATAAGTAAGATGGACCTCTTGTTTTTAAAAAAAATTCTTTGTGGAAAATGCGTATTTGACTCTTGAAAATGTATTAAGTCTTCTCTTAGATTAGTCTTTTTTTTTTTTTTTTGGCAAAGTTCTTAGATTAGTCCAACATATATAATTTTAGTTATTTTAAATTCTTTTGGAGAACAACGTATTTGACTACTTCCCAACCGCTATCATTAATGGAAGAACCAGAGATAAGGTAATATGTTTTTACTAATTATTTTCTTCATCTAGAACGTTTTCTTGTGTGGTCAAATGTAAAACAATCCATTTTTTTCATTCAGGTCTATGAGTTTGTTAGATTGAGTGTTTATTACGCTTAGCTTCTATTATGAATCTTGAGTATTTAGCCTAAAGCCAAATTCATTGAAAGCATTGCAACCGGTCGAATGGCTCAACACATCCCATCATTGTAGTTTTACTCTAACAAGTTGCCATGAATTTCCTCCAGTTACTTATCTTCAGAATATGTTTGGAACTGAGCTCAGTCGAGAAAAAAATATTTTTATATATACTACGACTAATATTGAGGTCTACTAATCGATTAATAATGTTTTTGTTTCGGCTAAGCCTACATAGATATAAGATGGGTGATATTCTACTGGTGACTGGATTTTATAATAGTGCATCTCAGTTTAGATTTGTGCGTAGAGGAAATTTGACTCAAAGTATTCATTTAGAGATAACTACAGATGCAGACCTTTTAAACGCGGTGACACGCGCAAAGATGGTTCTTGAATCATCAAATTTGATGTTGATGGACTTCACAAGCTATGCAGATATTTCTACTACTCCAGGTCACTATGTTCTTTATTGGGAGCTCAAAGCCAAATACCCCGACTGACATTGTTGAAATTGATAACAAGGTTTTGGTACAATGCTGTTATGTGTGGAAGAATCATTGAACAATTCTTATAGAGAATATAGGGGTAAAGGTGGATCAATTGGAGCTTTAGAGATAAGATTGGTGCAACAAGGAATTTTTGATGCCCTCATGGAGTTTTTCATCACTCAAGGTGCTTCTTCAACTCAATACAAGACATCCATTTGCATCAAATCTTCCGAGGCTTTGGTGATTTTAGAAGAAAAGGTTCATGCTCGTTTCTTTACTGATAAGTCCCTTTCCTTGGACTTTTGTAATAATCTTTATACTATGTATGCATTGATAAAAGCTTGTGGAGTTGTGGTAAACAACATGAAATGAGATCAAACGCAGCCCTTTAATCTCATTTTTAAGTGTATCGTTTTTTTTTTTTTTTGATATAAGTGTATCTTTGTTGACACTTAAATGCAAATGCGAATGAAATAAAAGCAAGGATTAAGGAAGAGTCTTGCGCAATATAAACGTGTCGACCAAGGAGAAAAATAGTAAATGATAAAAATGAAAAATCGAAAAAGTTAACTTGATACCGTTGGCAAAACAAACGAGACCTTGAATTATGTTCATTATGTACGTATCATTGTATGTTTATGAGTTTAACAAAACGAACAAAAAAAAAATCTATAATACAATTTTGGCCCTATGATCGGTAGGTCCAACGGCAACGAAGTGAAATGCGAACGTTAGAAAGATCAGAAAAATGGTTACCAAAAACAAAAGAACAACAAAAAATGGAATTAGCCAAAGCTTGATTTTTAATCCATTTTTATATTCCTAGTTTTAATAAAATATTAAAATAGATAAATTTTCAAATTTATGTTACTCCAAATTATATATTGGGAAAATGTTAATTCTTAAAATAGTTAAATCAAATTATTCTAGAATACACATTTATATTGACACCCATATATGAGTTGGGTACTTGTGTAGTTTCGTAGAACATGCAAATATTGATTACAAAAAATCTAATTAAGGGAATTATCTACACACATTTATAACCATATTAGGTCCCAAACAAAATCATACCAAACACGTATCTACTAAAATGATCAATAAATCAAATCTTTAGAGAAATGGAAAGCTTCCTCAAATAACAATTCACACATCGTTAATGGTAGGTAATCAATAGAAATAGAAAGTAGAAAATTAAAATCAATTGAGAATCCTTGGTGTAATTGAGTCAGTATCTAATTCACATCCACTTATATATAGACACATATTATATATAACCCTTATTACAATTTAGAAGAACCGGTTAATTCGGTAACCAGTAATTTTATAACGCGTTTAGGGATTAGTATCAACAACACTAAATTAATAAATAAATAGAGAATATAAAATCCTCATTTTTGTTTTTTCTTCAACCTCTTTGTCAGAGAAGTTTCAAAAACCCACACACACACACTTTACACACTCTTCATCTTCTTCTTCCTCTTCGTCTTCTTCTTCTTCATCGTCTTCGATTTTTGCTCCGATAATGTCGTTTCTATAGCCGACGATCATCAACGAAGAAGCGTAAAAACCTCAAAATCACTGAGATTAAACAAATGGCGGCTACTGATTTTTTCTCACGGTTTTCTGTTTTCGTCTTCTCCTTCGCTCTTCTCTTCGGCTTCTCTTTCGCTGGTGATCCTTACGTATCTTACGATTTCAGTGTCTCGTACATCACAGCTTCTCCTCTCGGTGTTCCTCAACAGGTTTCGTTTCCCTTAAAACCCTATTTTTTTCCGTGAAATTGAGGTTTAGTCGCTGTAAGCTATCGATTTTGTGTCATTGATTTCGCTAAAAACGTAGTTGTTGCTCTAGATCTAACATTACGGTTCGTCGGAGGTGGTTACATTGTTTGAGCTTTATCTGAAATTGAATTTTGTTTCGTGTAGGTTATAGCAGTCAATGGGAAATTTCCAGGTCCTGTGATTAATGCTACTACAAACTACAATGTTGATGTTAACGTATTCAATCATTTGGATGAGCCTCTCTTACTTACTTGGTGATGATGATTATCTTTAACATTCTTATAATCACTTGTGGCTGCTTATAGGCTTGTTGTGATTCTGACATTCTTTTTTTTTGTTTTGATAGGCCTGGTGTTCAGATGCGGCGTAACTCGTGGCAAGACGGTGTTCTTGGAACAAACTGTCCAATTCCACCCAAATGGAACTTCACTTATGATTTTCAGTTGAAAGATCAGATTGGAAGTTATTTCTACTCCCCTTCACTTAACTTTCAGAGAGCCTCTGGTGGTTTTGGTTCAATCATAATCAATAACCGAGACCTTGTTCCTATCCCGTTCACTAAGCCTGATGGTGAAATCATCTTTATTATTGGTGATTGGTATACTCAGAACCATACAGTAAGTGTATTTTGGGGTGTAGATGGTGTTTATTATTCACTTTTGGTTATGAGTGTCTATGTGTTTATATCTGTGAAACTCTGTTTTCTTTCAGGCTTTAAGGAGGATACTTGACTCTGGTAAAGAACTTGGGATGCCGGATGGAGTACTCATCAATGGAAAAGGTCCTTTCAAGTACAATAGCAGTGTTCCTGATGGAATTGAACATGAAACCGTTAATGTTGATCCAGGTAACATTTTGAGAGTTGTATTGTAACTTTGCTTTCATTCTGTTCCCATTTGCATTTGGTTGTGGAGTTGTGTGCATTGGATCTCCAGTTTCAGCTATTTCTGCTGTCATTGCATTACAAATCTAAGTTGGCTTTGAGATTTATTCCCTCTTACTTCATTCGAGTTACTTTTTGCAGGGAAGACATACAGGATCCGCGTTCACAATGTTGGTATCTCGACAAGCTTGAACTTAAGGATTCAGAACCACAAATTGCTCTTGATTGAGACTGAGGGTCGCTACACCTCCCAAATAAACTTCACCGATTTCGATATTCATGTGGGACAGTCTTATTCTTTCTTGGTAACCATGGACCAAAACGCCACAAGTGATTACTACATTGTGGCGAGTGCTAGATTTGTGAATGAAACAGTGTGGCAAAGAGTCACAGGTGTTGGCATTCTCCATTATTCAAATTCCAAAGGACCTGCTTCTGGTCCTTTACCAGTTCCAGCAACTGATGTTTCTCACCCTTGGTCCGCAATGAACCAACCAAGAGCCATAAAGTATGTCTAGAAACTCTTCAAGCAAGTGGATGTTAAACTTTAACATGTAGCCATGTAATTGTAATCCTGATTCTTTTCATATGCAGGCAAAACACATCTGCAGGTGGAGCTCGTCCAAATCCGCAAGGATCATTTCACTACGGACAGATAAATATCACAAGCACATACATCTTGAGGAGTTTGCCTCCAACAGAAATCAATGGGAAAATTCGTGCTACGCTTAATGGGATTTCATTTGTCAATCCAAGCACCCCCATGAGGCTTGCAGATCACCATAAAGTGAAAGGAGATTATAAGCTAGATTTCCCAGACAGACCACTTGATGAAAGACATCAACGTATGGACAGCTCTATCATCAACGCATCATACAAGGGCTTTATACAAGTTATCTTCCAGAACAATGACACCAAAATCCAGAGCTTCCATATTGATGGATATTCATTTTACGTGGTTGCGTAAGTAAATCATGCAACTTACATTTATTACATTTTCGATCAGTTTCACTGCTCTAACATGGATTTTCAATATTTGGTAATCCAGAATGGACTTTGGTATATGGTCAGAAGACAGAAAAGGTTCATATAACAACTGGGATGCAATAGCACGAAGCACGATCGAGGTTATTTCACATTTGCAATCTGTCTCTCTATACACCATTTGGAGTCATAATATTGGTCAGCAGGTTTACTTTACTGGGTTTTTTTTGTTTTGTTTTAATGTTTGCTTCAGGTTTATCCAGGGGCATGGACTGCTGTACTTGTTTCCCTCGATAATGTCGGAGTTTGGAATATCCGAGTTGAGAATCTTGACAGATGGTATCTTGGCCAAGAAACATACATGCGAATTGTAAACCCCGAGGAAAACGGAAGTACAGAAATGGATCCGCCTCAAAATGTTCTGTACTGTGGTGCTCTTCAGGCCATGCAAAAGTAAGGATCAGAAACTTCACTCTCTCCTTCTCTAATTTAACCTTCAGATTATGTAAAGAAAAATTAAGAAACTCTTCTTTGTTGATTTCCTACAGGGAACAACATCACAGCTCTGCTGCAACATTACTAAATGGACAGTTGAAACTAATTTTCAGCATGATGATGGTTTTGCTCGCCTCGGTTTCAGCCTTTTGCTGAGTCTCTCCCATTGGTTAGGACTATAGCTGGAGAATATAACAAACAGTTGGGTTCATTGTGTTTCTCTCAGTTTATTGATTGTTAGGTACTCAGATCTTCTATTTCTCATGGTTCGTTCGTGTCTAAAGCTTTGTTCTTTGTAGTTATAGCTCATTTGGAGTTTAATTCATGTTCCTTGTTCAACTCTTTGGCATCTGTAACTAAAGTTCTCGTTTGTGGGTCTTCTACATTAATTTCTACTATTATCCTCGTATCGGGATATTAGATATGCAATGCTACTTTAGGATCACATTTGGGGACATGACAAGGAAGGAAATTTTGTTTGTGTTCCGTCCTGTTCCATTCCCGCATGTCAAATGAGAGTGAAATATGACATGATTTGTAACATTCGAAATTCTGTTTCGAGCTCGTTTTCGCAGCGGTACAGGAATCTCGTTCTTCCATTTATAACTAAAACTTCAGTTTCATAATAGGCATAGTGAGTTATATTCAAAAGTGTAAAATTTATATCATTGTAACTTAAACACGGAAAACCAAAGACAGTCTTTAGAGTCCGGAAGTGAAAGGTATGCCGGTGCTTGGGAGCCATGCGGTACCGGCGATAAATTTTCCAACAGTGAAAGCAGATGCATCGGAAGCTCTACCCAACACATGAAACCCTTTCCAATGGACACGCTGCCTCGTGGATGAAGCTGGTCCGGTATTCTTATATTCAGCATAGAACAGAGTGTCCAGACCAAACACCGAACCTTCAATCCACGGAGACCACCCGACCGGACTCACAACATTATCCAAATACGTCTGAAGAACCACGGTTCGTGAGAACTTCATCCAAGGCCGGCCCATGTACGTCTTAACGGTACTTACCACTGGTTTTAGATCAGGAGCCGGTAGAATTCTTGAGTTATGGATAGAGATCCCTGTGTTCTGAAACGGATCAGCACGACCTTGTGCGGTAATTACATTGGCTTGACCTTTGAGTGGCCGGCGAGGGAGGATGAGACAGTTTTGGAATACAGCTGCCGCGTTACCAAAGATGAAATCGACGGTTCCATAGATGTAACACTCGCGGTAAAACTGGCGTTGAGAATGGACCATCAGTGTGTCTTGGTATCCTTCAATTGAGCATTTGTAGAAGATTGAGAGGTCAGACGATGACCGAAGTGCCACGGCCTGGCCCTTGGCTGGACCCGCTGTGTTCCGAAACGTTATGCCTTTGGCTATGAAGTGAAGTCCCTCAATACCTGGATCACATGCAATTTAGCCAATTGTTTCATAATGAGAGAAAAAATGAAATAATATTTCAAATGGTAACGCTTACACATTTTGCGGGAAAAAAATAAAAATAAACAACGGTTACGTTTATATCTTTCTTTTTTTAAGTAGTGGTAATAATTGATTACGATCCCAATGTATGATTTAACTTGGACGTCTCCACCATGAATCTTATCGATAGGAAAACTCAAATCGTACGGAATATTCGAATATTTTTCATTAATGACATAGAAACTTGTTAGATCCAATCTACTAACTAAAATTAATGAAAGAATAAAACGAGTAAATTAATTACCGGCAGTAGCGGAATTGTAAGTGGTGTAACCTCCTTTGACACTTCGACCGCCGGTGATAATGGTGGATCTCATTCCATCTCCGACCAACATTATGTCATCATTATTTAGACGTACGTTTATGTTTTCTTGATATATCCCTCTTTTCACGTATATAACGAACCTCCCTGACGTCACCTTTCTCCGGCCAGCCACGTCAATAGCCTCTTGTACCGTGTTGAAATGTCCTGATCCGTCTTTGGCCACCACGAGGTTGGCTCGGACGGTACGCAGAAGTCTCCTATCTTTACCGGAAACCCACGTCGGAAAACCCTTCTGATTAGCAGTGGTGTTGCCGTTGTTTCCGGCGGTCAAGAGGGCCTCGTTGACAGCTAAGCAGTTGCTGATGAGGTGGGAGATTTTGGTGTTTGAAACGATGGGTGTGATGAAATCTGAGACGTTGAAATCGGATGAGCCAAGTCGGCAGGTCTCGGTGTTTGTAAGCGCGGTGCTCAGCCATGTCTGCGCGTCGAAGTCAGTGCAACGTTTCCCAGCACCGGCTTTTGGAGACACGCCCTGCAGCGTCCGGTTTAACTGCATGATCGTGTCTCTGTAAAGGTCAATGCAATCTGTCAAAACCGCTTGTTTCTTGCTATCTGTGTAGTTCCGGCCGGAATTAGTCAACTCGGCCCGGGCGGATATAGCTCGATCCATGGCTGCTTCCACCAGCATTACTCGGAATTCGGATAGTTGTGTCGGCTGTCGAAATCCGTTGTGGTTCTTGAAGTAGCATTTGCATGAATCAGGATATGGAGTTTTGTCGCACCATCGGTCAATGTCGGTGGAATTGCCGTCGGCTACGGTGGTGAGCGAATGGACCCATAGTACTAGTAGTAATAGTAAAGAGATTTTTTGCATCATCATATTCAAGTTGCTTCTTTTGTTAAGTTGATGTGGTTTTGGTGTGAGAAAGTGGAATTGAATGTAACTCAAAATACAATGTTAGAGACTAGAAACTAGAGAGTGGGAACATGACTCCAGTCTATGTCTTAAATCTAAAAATATATGGTGTGGTGGTATTGACATTTAAAGCAAAACAAGCAAACAAAATTTATATTGGGAGGTTATGAGTGAGATCTACCTTTGCTAGCTCGAATGCTGCTGTTTTCTTATTGCGTGAACGATTCCTATCACCTTTTTTAGTATAAAGATTTTGTTTTAGGGAGACTTTCAGGAGGTATATTATCAAAAAGTTCGACTCTTTTTATAAAATAAAATAAAATTTAATATTCGTGATGTCTACTACTAGTAAAAACAACAAGAACTAGTTTTTTCTTGTCATCCAACAAGAACTAGATTTCAAAGTCATTACTTCACTATATAAGATATTTCATCCATGTAAAGTGCGTTGAGAGTTACCTAATATAAGTCAAAACAATTTTTTTATGTATAAGTACAAACTTCAGGATTTTTTTTTTTTTGTTTTTTACAACATCATATCAAGTGAATTTAATCCTCTCTGAATCTCGTAATCTGAAAACGTTTTTTCCTTTGTAGATCATTTATATATACTCTGTGAGAAATATCCCACATTAAAAGTAAGAAATATTAAATTAGAAATTCATGAAACTTAATATGATATCAGAGTCTAATTTATTGATCCAGTTAGGATTTTTCGGTTTAAGATGGATTGACAAAACTCATTTCGAGATACCATGTTAGGTTCCACATTAGCAGTTAAAAAGAATCTAAAATAGAATATAAAAATTTAACATAGACCAATTCACTCATTGTCAACTGTTTTTTGGTAAAAAATCCAAAAACAATTATCGGAAAACTTGGCTTAAAAAGAAAAATTATTGTAAAATCAGTAAGCTAATAGAAACTAGTTCTTAAACAATTATACTTTTCCTAGAAAAACGCCGTACGAGATCTTGACCACTTAAAAATGAAACTAAAAAAATCCGACAATTAAATATCGTCACTTTGAAGGTATTAAATATGATTATTAACATATCCTATCTAGAATCCAAGAAGTTATAAGTCATAAAGAAACGCTAATTAGTTGTTCATACCATTTTTCTTCTCTCCTGCTGTGAATCCTTCACTTCACATGCTATTTATATCGTCAACCAATTACATAATTAACTATTACATTCGAATCTACATTAATTAATGCAAAACCTGTTAACATTTTTCTTTGTTTAAACTATCAGTTGAGAATGTGTGATACCATTCACATCTTAACCGGAGTTGAAACAGGTTTGGAGGACTTGGGGTTCAATTATAGCTTTTGGAAGCCTCTGAGTGAAAAAGAAGGTTTCAATAAGGAAGTGAAGAGTTGAAGACTCTGATGATTCCAGAGGATTTACCATGGTTTAAATTCCTATGTTCTTCTTCATTTTTATGCAACATTCAATTCTTGATTTCGCTTCTAATATCACGTGTTCTCTATGTGAGCTGCCATTTATTTAGCCTTTAACTTATACCTACTAGTAAAATACTCTACAAATTAATTCTTGTCACACAAATGATTAAATATGTTTTTATCTATTGAAAACAGAAATTTAGTGGCATGTTAGTCTTCTCTAATTGAAGTAAATATGAACATTCAACTTGTCGAGAAAAATGGCATGTTAGTCTTCTTCTCTAATTAATACTTACAAATAATATAAAAGTGACCCATGTGATCCTTTGAGTGTCGACATTTTGGATTCGTGAGAATTCAAAAAATATATGCACTTGTTTTTGTGTTTTCAGCAAATAGAAGAGCAGTTAATATCCCTTGAATGTCCATGCACACTCGAAATCACCGTAAAAACAAAGAAAAGAAACGCGCACACAACTTGAGATTTGGCTACGTATCTACGATCTTACAATATGATCTTGCTTAATTAGGATTTTTTGATACGAAGACACTTTTTAGGACGACACTAACCAATTTTCAACATTTCACGAAATACATACGCCTCTTAACTTAGACCTAAAGACTAGAAACCTTATTTTTTTCCTCTTGATTTCTTCCTTGATTTATAATACAACCTAGGAACCAGACTCTTCCACCGCATGGATTCATGTTCCACCAAGTAGACTCTTGCTCACTAATAGAGACCGACACCTTATTTTGTATTTATTTTCACATAACAATTCATGTCTCTTACTTTTAACGTAGTAAAATTTCTAATTGCATTAGGATAAATTTTTCATATTAACCGTATCTTTACTACCCCATTATTTCCAAGCTTCATGTAAATTTTCGATCGGAGAGGGATGGTCAACATGAGTTGACTTTAGAGGTGGTGAAGTAGATGGTAATGAAAGTGTAAATTACTACGGAAGATTCGTATACACATGCTAAACTTTGGTTTCGGCAGGAATCAAAAGAGGCATTATTTCCAAATCTATCTTCCAAATCCAAATATCTTCATTGATCCTTTTTTTTTTCCTTCAAGCTTCTCTTACTGAAAATATTTCCCTCACTCTGTTTGACACATGCATATACTCTTCCGATCCGTATATATAATTTATGAGAACTGATATTAGCCACGTTCATTTCAAAATATGCTTTAACAGTTCAATTTCCAACAGTTTCGAGTCTTTTATACCCGCCTCTCCACTTTCAGTCAAATGAGAGTGAAATAGGACATGATTTGTAATAATGAATTATATAAGTGCAAAATTTGACATCATTGTAATTAAAGCATGAAAAACCAAAGACGGCCTCTAGAGTTCTAAAGTGAAAGGTATGCCAGTGCTTGGGAGCCACGCAGTACCAGCTATGAATTTTCCAACAGTGAAAGCAGATGCATCGGAGGATTTACTCAAGACATGAAACCCTTTCCAACGGACTCGCCACCTCGTGGATGAAGCCGGTCCAATATTCTTATATTCCGCATAGAACAGCGTGTCGAGACCATACGTCGAACCTTTAGTCCACGGAGACCACCCGACCGGACTTACAACACTATCTATATACGTCTTAAGAACCACGGTACGCGAGTACTTCATCCAAGGTCGGCCCATATACGTTTTAACGCTACGGACCACCGGTTTTAGATCAGGAGCCGGTAAGATTATTGAGTTATGGATAGAGATCCCTGTGTTCTGAAATAGATCAGTACGACCTTGCGCGGTTATTACATTGGCTTGACCTTTGAGTGGCCGACGAGGGAGGATGAGACAGTTTTGAAAAACTACGGCTGCGTTTCCGAAGATAAAATCGACGGTTCCGTAAATGTAGCACTCACGGTAAAACTGGCGTTGCGAATGGACCATCAGTGTGTCTTGGTATCCTTCGATTGAGCATCTATAGAAGACTGAGAGGTCCGAGGATGACCGTAGTGCCACGGCCTGTCCCTTGGCCGGACCCGCCGTGTTCCGGAACGCTATGCCTTTAGCTATGAAATGAAGTCCCTCGATACCTAGATATATCACAGCGTATATAGTCAATATTGTTCTAATGAGGTAAATAAAATCTCAATTGATAACTGTTACGTTTATTTCCAAATTTTTATTTTTAGATAGTGATAGTAATTGATGACGTTTCCAATGAATGATTTAAATTGGACGTCTCCACCATGAATCTGATCGATTGAAAAACTCAAATTGTACGGAAAAGTAAAATCTATTTTATCAATGAGAATTTTTTTTTTTAATCAATACAATGTATTAATAAATTTACCGGCAGTGGCGGAACTGTAAGTGGTGTAACCTCCTTTAACACTTCGACCACCGGTGATAATGGTGAATCTCATTCCATCTCCGACCAACATTATGTTATCGTTATTTAGAAGCACATTTATGTTTTCTTGATATATCCCTCGTTTTACATATATCACGAACCTCCCTGACGTCACCTTTCTACGGCCAGCCACGTCAATAGCCGCTTGCACCGTCTTGAAATGTCCCGACCCATCTTTGGCCACCAGGAGATTGGCACGCACTGATTGCAATTGCAGAAGTCTCCTCTCTTTACCGGAAACCCACGTCGGGAAACCCCTTGCATCACCGGTGGTGCTGTCGTTTTTTCTGGCGGTCAAGAAAGCTCCGTTGACGGCTAAGCAGTTTCTGATGAGGTGAGAGATTTTTGTGTTTGAAACAATGGGTGTGATGAAATCTGAGACGTTGAGATCGGAGGAGCCGCGTCGGCAAGTCTCCGTGTTTGTAAGCGCGGTGCTTAGCCACGTCTGAGCGTCGAAGTCGGTACATCTTTTCCTCCCGACACCAGCTTTTGAAGACACGCCCTGCAGCGTTCGGTTTAGCTGCATGACAGTGTCTCCATAGAGGTTAATGCAATACTAGTAAATTTGGCTAGTTAGTTATTCCTCGATGAAATTAAAGTCCTCGGTTCAAATCTCGTATGTTATAATATTTGGATGAAATTAGAAGTACTTCAATTAAATAAACAGAAATATAATAAATTTAGAAAAACTATACTACATGGTAATGGTTGTTGGACTAAATGTGTCGCTTATGGATTACCTATTGTACATTGATTGGTCGGGGTTCACCAATCCTTTAATAGGGTTTAGTGTTCTTGTTAATTTTATAATCATTGCCTTAGATAGTTAGGATATTAGTATGTTTGGGTTCCCTTATGTAGTTATGTATTGCCAATCCTTAACTAGAATTTAGCCTTTTTTTTGTTTTGACAATTATCATCTCTTTATGTAATTGAAACATTGTGTTTGAGATTAATCGTTACAATTTAGGGTTAAGATTTCTTGTGGTAGCTAGATATATTGGGTAACTTATTCTTAATTTAACAAAAAAAAAAAAGAAGAAGACCGGACAACAATTAAATTCTTCACTTGAAGTTATTAAATATGATTATTACATTGAATGTATATAGAATCCAAGAAGTTAAAAGTCATAAGCAAACGCTTAGTTGCCATACCATTTTTTTGCTTCATATCCTGGCACTTCTGATGTAAATCCTTCACTTCACGTGCTATTAATATTTTCAACAAACATAATTAACTATTGGATTCAAATCAAAATTAAATGCAATACCTGTTAACATTTTTATTTGTCTACATTATCACCAAGACCTAGTTAATTTAGTGTAAACTTTTTAAATGCCATGTAATTAGTACAAATAACTTTCTATCTTTTTTAGCTTTATCCCACACAAACGGCTTTTTAGTCTATATAGAACCTATATCACACACATATATATATAGTCTATAATATTATGGTGCTATAAATTCTTGGTATTTATCACAGTATAAATTTAGTAGTTTCAGAATATAATTTATATACTATATGCATTTTGAATAATTATATAATTTGTTATGAACAATATTCAACTTGTGGATCGAAAGATGGCATGTTCGTCTTCTCTAATTAATACGTAAAAAATGTCTCATGTGATCCCTCGAGTATTCATGTACACACTCTCACGCAATCACCACCTTTCTCGTACATCTGTTATCTCTTTAAAGATGGTTAGCAAAAATATATATATCTTTAAAGAAATTAGAAATACACTAGGAAAGACATTAGACATTAATTAGTTTGTACGTAGTTGTGTGAATGTCAAGAGGCACATGGAATGGAAACTATGGTTTGGATTGGATCTGGAAGACACATGAGGTTTAAAAAGAAATAATTGATAAGCTCTTAGTTGTGCTTTATCCATTATTATCCCCCCGCAACATTCGCTTATCATTTCACTTAATTGTGATTTGGTTTTCGATTTTTGTTCTTTTTTTTCTAAAATCCAGAATAAAGTAATTAACAACATTGTTCGACCCAAAATATATAAAGGTAAGGTAATTAGTCATATCATATGATAAGAAGAAGCATATGTGTATGTGTATATAAAAAATTAAATATGGTATCCACAAAGACATAAACTAACAAGAAAAATAATTTGTTGTTTGTTGATCAAAATGGGCATCAAATGTAGACCAATGGGTGACTTCATGAATTTTAATAGAATATATATAACCCATTGTCATTCGATGTTCATTTTAAATATATTGCTACTGAATATCTAATACTCCCTCCGTTTCGAATTATATGTCGTTTAAGATTTTCTCACACAAATTAAAAAATCATTAAATTTTCTGTTTTACCCTTTATTATTATATTTTATAATTTGTTCATTGGCCAACACATTAAAATAGTAGAGATAAAACTGGAATGTTTACCAAATATCTGCATTGAAAACTTCAAACGACAACTATTACGAAACAAAATTTAAATCCTAAAACGACAACTAAACTGAAATGGAGGGAGTATTTGTTATACCAATTTATCAAAATTAAAAATATCCAAAAAAATTTGACTAAAATTTGTAATACCAATTTGACTAAAATTTGTTATACCAATTTGACTAACATTTTTTAAAACAATTTGACTAAATTTTGTTATACCAGTTTATCAAAATTTGAAATATCCAAAAGTTGATAAAAGTAAGTACACTTTTCTAAAAAATGGCCCGGTAATCTTTAGCTAAAACTCTGTCCGATATAAGTATATTTAGCTCGGTTTAGTTTTGGTTTGGTACGGTTTAGTTCGGTTGAATGCTCAATCCTATCGAAAAACAAAAATAACAAAAATCTAATAACCTTGGTCGACGTTACCCTAAAAACACCTCTCTTTCAATCTCCGATCAAACCCAAACGTACTGTACTTCCAATTTCGCCGGCGAAGATGCAGCAGAGGAAGCCGACGGCGGGTAGACCCAGTGGTACCGATGGATCCGATTTCTCATACCGCATGGTCGTTGACTCTCGTGAGTTTCCAAAATCCCAACTCTCCTCTGTCTCCAGATCCTTAATCTCGATTTCTTCTTGATCCATGTGCTTCGTTTTGTTTTAGGTTACACGAAGGTCACTAAAGAAAAATCTCGTCTCCGTCCTTTGATCTTTCTTCAGGTACTTCCTTATGTTAGATATTGAATCTCTTTGAGTTTGGATTGATTGGTCTAGAATTTGATTTTGTGATGCATTGCAAAAATGTTACATCCTTGAGCACTGAATTGATCATAGAAGTAGTTTATGTGATCAGGTTCTCACAATTGCAATATCACATTCGTTGCTTTGTTCTCATTGAGATTGTAGTGTTCTTGAAGTTGTGTAGCATTAGTTTAAAGAGTTTGAGATTGTTATCTGGGAGATGCATCTATTTTTTTAGCATAAATCTTTCAGGTTTTTGCTTGCAGGCTGCGATTTATATAATCGGATTATCGTGTGCGTTTCTGACAACAACTAAAAAGGATGAGAGGAACACCCTTGCAATTGCAGCTGCTGCTGCTGGCTTAGTATCTTCATTCATAGGAGAATTAGGTTAAATTCTCTCTTCTTTGTTGTTTTGCCGGTTACGCATAACGGAAAGTTGTATCCTTTTGTTTTGGTTTCTTTATATATGTGTGTTGTCTCTGTTGAAAAAGGTTGTAGACGCAGCAGAGTAAATCTTTTGAGGCTCTACACGGCTGCATCAACTATTGTTATGGTTCTTTCGGTGTTTTGTGCTGTTAGGAGCAGATTAACAATGGAGGTAAATCGACTAACTTCAACAAACTTTACTCTTGTGTTATATATTTACATACACTGCCATTTTTTGTCGGCCTCATTAGTCCTTTAGCTGATAAGCTTTTATTAGTTAGAAATACATGTAAAGGATCAGGTAATGATTTAAAGCAGTAAAGGATTATACTTTTCTAGTCATGAAAAAACGGTTGATAATGGTATCACAAAGTATGAAAATTAAGCTTGACGTTGATACTATCACCTGACTCTCAATAAATGTTGTAGGAACGGAATAGCACTGGAACAACCGCGAAGCTTGAGCTCGCAGGTTTCATTTGTGCCCAATTAGGTAAAACTTCCTGAAGATTCTCTTCGGTTTCTTTATTGTCTACAGTACACTTACTTGCAAGCTTGAGTTGCATATTCCGGGATTATGGATCATTCGGGTTTTTTGTTGAATGCAGGAGCGGTTGTGCAGATATTAGTGATCATCGTTACGGGGTCCCTTGTCAATAATATGTCTCCGCCTACGAAAGCAGCATAGAGGAACATGAAATTTTGGCATTGTCGTGTGTGCTTCTCTTACATGAAGAAGAAAACTTAGAATTTGTAAGTTTTGAACCGTTGTTTTCTCCACCAAATGATTAGTGTTATACATTACTTAAACTTTTTAATTAATCATTCAAAAACACATTATTCATTGAGAGATGCACCAAAAAATCCTCATCGGAATATAAGAGATGTATGTAAAGTTTACCGTCTTTTACTTCACCAACTTTGTGATTCGTACTGACAAACGCAGCCGTTACCGTTGTGGGTTTACATTGTTATCCAATAGTTACGTTCTCATGCTTAACGATTCAATTCATATAGAAAATAAAATAATTCGTCGGCCGGTAACTACATGAAGCAATATAAAATTAAGCAAATATTAGACGACGATAAATGTTATAATTAAAGAGTGTAGTATGAGACTCAGAGTCATGTTGTTTTCCAGCCAAGAACAACAAGTGGCCCATGTTGATGCTCCCTTGCCAATTATCTCCTCATATATTCCTTGATCGTGTACGTTTTTTCAATTTATTCAGAAATTAGTATAATAGTTTTCTATAATAATCAGGGTTCTTATGCGGAAGCCGTACTTATCACATGATCTTTGGTTACTAAGTGAATATTATTGCGACGGTCTATAATTGTATCATGATCCACAGTCAGCTAGAAAGCTGAAATCTCCTTGTTACAACTATTGGATTGAACTCAAGTTCGTATCTTTGTAATATATATAGCATTATTGAAATGTCAATTAAAAATTAGCGATAATAATGTTACGCATCCTTAATAGTTAATAATACGTTACAAATGGTGATAGGTGAGTCTCAATTAAAGAAGTAAGCAGATATATAGTACTTTGTAAGTAAGTAGTAAATAATTTTTTTTTTTTTTTAGTAGTAAATAAATTGCATTTGCAATAACATATGATCGATTATGAATGAGTTATTCCTCCAAAAGAGGAGATCTAATCCATGTTCATCACATCACGTGTCACGTACCTTACATTACCTTAGGCTTGAATGGCGGAATAAACTTGTAATAATGTTATATTGTAGTTTAATTTGAAGACTATTTAAGACTTCCTATACTTATCTATATATTTATTTTCTCTTTTCACACTATACATTATATTTCGGGATTTTTTTTATCACTTTTCAGACACCCTAAGGAGTGTGTTCTTGTCGAACAAATAAAACAACTACACTAATGATGATAGTGGCTAAACCATGCATTTAAAGCCTGATTGTTTTTTGTTTTGTTAACTAGAATATTGGAATAGAGTCCGACCGATTTTTTTTTAACAGTCATATAATTTAGGGTCTATGTTTTACCTTTTAATTTTACAGATGCATAAGATCAACAAATATATTGTTTCAGATGGTTATGAGTTAGTTTATAGCAAAATTAAAATGGTGAAAATTATATTGGCATCTATCATAACTTAATTCACAATTAGATGTAAATGAGAGGAGTTAATGAGATCGTTAGTCCCTTGCAGACTCCAAATGGCGAAGTCAAATTTATCAATGAATGCGGATCTAATAATAATTGGCCCTTAATTATATTAATGGCCTTGTTGAGTGCACACTAATTAACCATAAGCACAACGGAATCATCTTTACCGTTGTATAAAAAAAACCGTTCATATTGGGAATTTCTAATTCGAACAGTTGAGAGTTGACCATATAATATTATACGATTTCTTGACCATTTTTGAAAAAACAAGTTACGTACACATTCACATAATCGATTTTGTTGTTTATAAAAAAACTTGATACATCTAGATCGATATAATATTTAACCATATTCTCAAGTTAAAAAAAGGAAAGAGATCTATCTATTCAGTTCCTTCATTCAATTTAAAAACAAAATGTACATGTGTGTTGTATATATATATAATACGTACACACAAGTTACAACATAGTTTCACAAGTCGTCCCAGCTGCAAAATTTGTTAACACCCTAAATTGGAAGCTGCCAAAATCAACATGTCGCAAGTCCTCTACTCTCTAACGCTCGTCTTTGTTTTCTTCGCATCGACAAACATCCAGAAAACATCAGCCAGTCCATCATCCTACTCCCAAAACCACAAAACGTTCGTGAAAACGGCTTGCAATTCGACAACATACCCCGACAAATGCTACAAGTCCTTATCCTCCTACTCATCGAATATCAAATCCGACCCCATCAAGCTATGCACCACCGCGCTTAACCTCAACGTGAAATCCGCAAAAGAAGCAACGTCCGTTATCTCTAAACTTCTCAAAAAGTCTCAGAAATCCACGGCCGGACGGAAGGATAAAATGTTACCGGAGACTCTTATCCTCAAGGACTGCCTCGAGGAGATGAAGGACACAATTATTGAGCTCAAGCAAGCGATCGCGGAGATAAAGACTCTACAAGATGGTGGCTCGGTGGCTGAGCATATTACGAACATTAGGACGTGGGTGAGCTCGGCGTTGACCGACGAAGGGACTTGTACGGACGGGTTCGAGGAGGTGAAAGTGAATAAAGAAACGAAGAAGAAGGTAAATAAGGTTGTTGAAGAACTTGCAAGGACGACTAGTAATACTTTGGCGCTTATTACGAATCTACGTTACTAGCTAACGAATTAAAAAAAAAAAAAAAAAACAAGTTATTAAAATTATAATTATTATTGATGAATTATTACTACTCCTTGCATGTGCATGTTTCTTCTTTTGTTTTCTTCACGTCAAAAATTTCTTGTATCTACTATATAATATTGTATCATGTTAGAGTTATTTTAAGTTAAGCCAAATTGTATGACATAGAACTCATAATCTCATATACTTATGTTTATTAAATAATTTGTCAAAGAAATTATATTCAAAAAACGAATAATTACAAAAAGAAAATTTATTTCATTAGTAAAGGAAAACAGAGACAACCATGTGAATTTCTCCTGTTCCTTACTAGAATAGTCTACTTTTGTTAAGTAGATTCCACTGCTGGCATCAAAATCATACTAAAAACTAAAAAGTCACTTTTAGTATTTATGCAGAAGGCTCTCGTTTGCTTGTTGTGTACATGATAAGGGCATTGCGTAGATGATGAACAAATGTAGTTTCCAAAACAAATCATATTATACAAGAGAGAACACAAGTTATATTGAATTGGAACATGTCACTGTTTTATACTACATTGCTAGGTTTCTCCTTATTGATACACTTGTTAGGCCATCGATCACGCAGCTTCATAAAACAGAATCTCTGGTCGAACCTTCTTTTCTCCACAGAACTTGACCACACTCTTCCAGTTACCAATATCCTATGACATCACAACACATACATCAACAATGTCTGGCCTATATCTAAATTCACAATTCAACTCAGGGAAGGCGAAATCAACGGTTTTATCTTACCTCTCCTACTAAAGACTCACGTCCAAGATTGACCCATTGGTTCTTTTCATAAGCTATGCAAATGTGTTCTTCTTCTACTTCACTGCAACCAACCTGCATCAAATCCCAGATATTCTGAGACTGTAACCAAGAAATACAGAAGAACGATAGGACAAACATTTGTGAGACCCTGTTTCAGATTATTACCATTGACACAAGTCGGTAGTTAGTGTTAGGCTCTAAGCCGTCGTACATTCTGCTGATATCTATCTCCCATTCCAAAGCCTTTGTTGTTTCAGATACTTCTTTTTCAGTTTCATTTTTCTCCCATTCTAACACTAATATTACAAACCACAAAACACCAACATTGTTTTATCATCAGCAAAATAAATGCAATGAGTATATAAGATCACAATCATGGTTGTCAAACCTTACCGATTGTGAAGATAGGCGGGCATCTACTTATAATATGATAAACAATATTCGTCCTTCCACATCCTCCTGATTTAATGTCACATAACATTATATATTCCATGCGGGTCACTTTGAGTATATCCACAAACTTTATATCTCCCAAAGCACACTGCATATATATAAGCACAGAACAGCTTTATAAGGGGAAGTACTGGTTTCTGTAGGAAAGAAAAGGAGGAAAATAAATGAAACATACCTTCAGGTCTCTGATTGATTCCGCAGCTACAACAATGCCATGAGAACGTTGCTCTGGATAATTTGGCTTACTTCTGCAATTTATACAACTCATTCTTTCATTTTCCTCCAAGGTGAAAAGGCGAGTTACCAAACTTTCTCTTTCTCGATATTTCCAGCAATGCCAAAACTCAAAGATGGCTACAACTACCTCAGCAGCATCAGCATCACTCAACTGAAAAGAGTATAAGATAGAGTATCATTAAAATAACAATTATTGACAAAAAGAAAAAGAAAGACATCATGCATAGAAGGTTACCTTCTCCACATAAACCATGGAAAACATTTCTTCTACGGAAACAAGTAAGTGGCTCAAGAGACAACTATAGACTCCCTCATTTTTAATGACCTCTGACACAAAAGCAGTAAATAAATTTTGTAGCGCAGAAGGAACTTGTTCTTCCAAGTGGTGTTGAAATTGTTGCATATTGTGCATCAAATCTTCTTTGAGAATCTTAATGTTCAGGAGGGCCTGCAATACCATATGTTTTTGTGATATCAACGAGAATAAGGAAGTAAAGAGATACAGAATGAGCTGAATCATATTTTTGTTGGTAACTGCTTCACCTTCAACGTCATGTCAAGAGCTGAATTGTATCTGGCTGCAGCTTCTCCAGGTGCTGACTCCAAATTTTCTGACAGTAAATCTTCTCCAGGCATGTTTCGCATATCTTGAAGATGGCGAATGAAAAAAATAAGAATTATGCATCCCAAAACAAAATAATTCAAATTATTGGTCAATTTAGAAGCTTTAAACAACCAGGATCATCTTTAGTAGCTTCCTCTTGAATTCCAGTGTTGGATGAAATTTCCAATCGACCCCTCTCACTTGCAAGAGCACCTTCTGGTTCCATCGAATCTTCTTTCACAATTTTTAGTGATGGAGATGAAGCTCTCGGTTCAAGATTGACAGAAGGTTCACTGGACATGTAAGACGAACACATTTTGCTCAGAGAAAACACAAAAACATCTATCAACATGAGAAAAAGACTGTTGAGGTACTTACTGGTCAACAGTCTTATCAAGGGGACTAGACATGCTCGTTGAATTTCTCTGTTACGCCACGAAGAAATTCATTCTTACAACCGATTGACGAAACGTCAGAGAAGCAAATAGAGGATTTAGAACTTGAAAGACCTTATTGCTTTTATTTTTCTTCTTTTTTGACCGTGACGTCTTCTCCTCCTCGAGTAAAAGATAAGCTTCTGCTGCATCTGACTTGGCTTTGGATTCCATATTCACAATTTCACTCTACATTAGAAGATACATAATATAAGAAACAATTCAATGGCCAAATCAGATGGAAAACAAGAGAACTCTGTATACAACAGAAGTTTAAGACCAACCAGCAAGAACGGTTTCAGCAGTTGAAGGATATAAGTGCGGTTGTCAAAAGCAGAAAGCCTGATGAGGTTGTTTAGCAAAGTAATCCTTGAATTGTCAATCAGCAAAATCTTTGAATCGATTAGTAGAACCTGCAAGTCATTAAGATATTTTTAGATGGGCTATTCTATGTTATTATGTTGTTAATGAATATTAACATCATGAACCAACCTTGTGGGTGACCACTGATTTCAGATGGTGTATGGACTTCAACGCTATATCATCACTGAGACTTTTACACTGACGTATAAGATTCATGCAATCTTCCAAATCGGGGAAATCAAATGTCGGATGCGATGCTCCTTCGAGAACATCTCGTACTGCCCACAAGAAAAATTTTGTAGTGAGTGAACTTTCGGAGAGTCTCTCTTCACAGCTATCACATAGAAGAGATGCGTATCTATTCCACTGATCTTCCTGAAGATTCTTTCTCCTTTCATCTTCACTCATACACAAGTTCTCAACGACAGTAAGAGCTGCATCATAATCTAAGACCAGAAATTTCTTTGCATATTTGGTTCCCAAAGACCTAAATGTGAACTGAACAGCTTTCAGAACAGCCACCCAGATACCAAAATTGTGTTCCCTGATAGGTCTGGGAAAGATCTTATCTACTGAATTGTAGTCAGTTAACCAGGATATGATATCATCTCCCTGAGCTGGTGCTTTGGCGTAGTGAACATTGGGATCAAAAACATTGATTATCCCTTCATCATCGAATGGAACATCTTTGCATTTTAGAAGTCTTCTATCCAGAAGCAGAAATGAAAACTGAGGGTCAAAGTCGATCTTTTCTTTGACTCGAGTATGATCCAAAAAACTGTCCACTGCTCTGCAAATTAGATCTGTACCATCATTCCTTTTACACTTGATGGTTTTTAGAAAGTCTAGGATTTGATTGAGTTCATGACTTTCCAGAAAACAGATACTCTGAGGTGTTTCCACCAGGTGAGAATCGATAAGACTCTGTTCGGAAACTTCAAGTTTTCCAAGATATTGAGCCGGAAAACGCATCAGCCACTCTCGAATACTAGAAGGGAGAATTTTATGGTCACAATATGACACAAGGAGCAATTTGATTTCCTTGAGTAACTTACTGCGATCTTCATCCGCAGCTAAAGGCCATTCTTTTGACCATCCATTCTTAGGTGCAAACGCTTTCACATCTGCTAGCCGATTCTTCATCATTTCAACGGCAGCTACTGCATCCACTGGTTCCCAAGCTCCAACTGATATCTTACGAGCCCAGTCCTTTCCTATCCTCTGGACCAAATCCTTTTTCGAAGCATTTTTAAAATCTGCAGCATGTTGTTGTTCAAGATGATTCTTACATTCTTCGGCACTAGAAAACTTCTTCAAACATTTAGTCTTACACATCCAGAATGTCCATTTTCTATCTTCCCTGGCAGAAGTGAGAACTTTCTCCAAAACATCTCGTCCCTCTCTGTAATATACTCCCTCAACAAAACTTTTAAGCTTTGCAATGCTTACTTTCATAAAGTCCCTTTTGATCTTAATATCCAATCCCATCCAATACTTCCTCAATTCCTGAATCTCGTTCTTAATCAGGTCTAAACTTTTCTTTGGCTCCCAAACTTTAAGCTCCGAGCTTAAAGGAGAAGTCTTGGCTCCAGCGATCTTGCGCTCTGCATCTCTGATTAAAGTCTTGAATTCTTTCCCCAAATCTTTTTTCAGCTCTTGCAACATCGATCGAGCAACAGGACTCGTGTTTTCTGGGTAAGTAACTGCTAATGCTTGTTTTGATTTCTCCACGCATTTCTTGTAATACGATACTGACCCAAGCTGTTTGGCCAAATTGTAGAATCCCATTGCACAAGGTCGTGATAACATCACATCTTGAGAAAAGCATTCTACAGAAGCCAACAAGTAGGCGAAACCCACGTCCGGGTTCTCTGTGTTGCCCTCTAGTTTCAAGAACATTTGACCTTCTTGGATATGAAGAAACCATGAGTCCTTGTCTTCCTTGTGGACAAAAATCAAATCTTCAGTTATCTCCAAGGCCTTGATGTAATTTCCTTTAGCGCATGCTTCTCTAGATTTTACGAGGAGTTTTATGAACTCAACATCTTCCAGGAAAGAAGAACTCATAGTAACGATTCTCAAGTTTCTTGCGCTTTCTTGTTCTCCAAGGTTTCTTTTGCTTCAGAGAGAAATTTATCAGAGTATAGGAAATAACAGCAACTGGCTTTTATCACGTGAGAGCCACGTGAAAAAGGTTGATAAAGAAGGAAAAAAAAACAATTTTGAGCACTGGGGAATTCTGTCGAACACCTTGTATGCATTATCCGTTTGAGATTTTCACGGAATAGCAAACCAAAACAAAACCCAAAAATTGTTTGAATCTTCGAGTTTGGTTTAAGACCCAAATGTAGAATGATCTTCATGTTGGTGCTGAACAAAAAAATCGTGTAAATGTTTGGACTTGAAAATCAACAATTTCAATCTTCTTCGTCAAATATATGTGTTTTTGACTTCTGCTGCAAAAAACGACACATCAATTCACACAATAGCCCATTCCACTGTTTTTTAGTTCGCCTCTCAAACGTTATGCCGTTTTCCATGTTTCAAAACGGCAGCACATCGCTTTGTCCCCTACTAAAACCCTGAGCGTTTAAAACTCAGAGGTCCTCCTCCGTCACAAGCCGCAAGACGAAGCAGAGCAATGTGGAAGCTGACGCGGCGATTGCAGCCGCATATCAATTCGACCCGATGGTTAATCCGAAATTTCCGGAGTGGAGAAGCTGGAGACGCCACCGGTCTCTACGGTTTCGATCATCTTAAAACGGCTAAAGGGTTTCAGAGATTCGTTGCTGATGCCATTGAAAGGTATGATTTTTATCGTATCAGTCTATGTGTGCTTTGTCAACATAGCCATTGAATCATGATGTGTCTGCTTCATTAGAAATCCCTATTGGGGTTATTAAAGTTTTTGTGCTGTGTTGTGATGCAATTTGGTTAATTGAAGAAATGATTCTGGAACCATTTTCTTAGGTCTGGTGAGTTGGTGAGCTACATATCAGGAATGCCTTCGTCTCCAGAGATTATTAAAGCCATGGATGAGATTTCAGACACTGTAAGTTCTTGCTGCAGTTAGTGTTCTTGTTTTACTAGCTCTTTTTGGTGCTTGTAGTGATTCCTGTTTTCTGAATCCGAATTTTTGTAGGTTTGTTGTGTTGTTGACTCTGCTGAACTCTGTAGACAAACTCATCCTGACAGGTCTCTTTTCTTTTTCTAGTTCTGAGCTTTCAATACTTGGTTTATTATGTTCTGTTGATATTTTTGTTTTAACTTGTTTACTTTGATCTATAAATATGATAGGGAATTTGTTGAGGAGGCGAATAAAGCAGCAATTAAAATGAATGATTATCTACATGTGAGGTGACCAACAATTTGCTCAGCTTTGGTTTTTCTTTCTTCGGTTTACGTGTTTGAATCTTGGAATGCTACAATGAAGACATAGATGAGAATTCCTTCATCTTTGAACATTTTTATTGTTTAGACATGAATGTGCAGCTGTCCGAAAAGATCTGCAAATTCAACTTATTTTTTCGTTCATCCGTAGAAAACTTGAGGCATCTTATCATATTGAGGATATAACCTCTCTAGACTCTTGTCATGTCAGTAGAGTAGACACAGTTGAGTCTATGTTTATTCTTGGCAATTTCTTAACCTTTTCTGGGTTGCTTATGGTCAGCATCTTAACACGAACCATACTTTGTATGCTGCGGTGAAAAAAGCAGAGCAAGATTCTAACTTGCTTACCAAAGAAGCAAGTAGGACCGCACATCACCTCCGAATGGACTTTGAACGGGGTGGCATTCATTTAGACCCTGGTTTGTTATTTACCATTGTTATTTTTTTACCCTTTTGATGAGGCTGGTGTATCTGAAGTTGAATGCTTTTTTTATTAGTTCCTTTTATTCTTTGCAGAGAAGCTAGATAAAGTGAATAACTTAACAACCAACATATTTCAGTTATGCAGGGAGTGAGTACCCATGAATACACAAGATTTGATTCTATTGAAAATCTGATATTATAATGGTGCTTCGTGTTGTTAGTGCTAACTTCCGTATGATCTATATTCACTATTCAGGTTCAGTGAAAATATAGCTGATGATCCCGGACATGTTGATATATTTCCAGCATCACGCATCCCTCGACATCTGCACCATCTCGTCAACCCTACCTACCGATCCACTTCAGGAGGCTCAAGAGGATCTACGAGATCAGCACATAAGTCGAAACAGAAGGGATTTCGAATAAATACTGATCCACGAACCCTTTCTTCCATTTTGCAGTGGACATCAGATGAAGAGGTGCCTACTTTACCTATTTTTCTATTTGCTTTTTCTGACACCCGAACCTCAGGGATAGAGGTGGGAGAATAAACAGTTTTTCGTTGGTAACTTACAAGCGTTTTATAATCAAGTACCCTAGAGTGGTGTTGTTTCAAAGATAGGGAAATGTGCTTTGAAGTTGCATTGATTGTACACCTACATCCATATTCTGCTGACTACTGTAATTTAATATCTCTATTTTCAGGCTAGAAAAATGGTATATATTCAAGGGAACTCTGTTCCACATGCAAATCACGGAGTTCTTGAGAAGCTTATTGCTGCTCGCCATGAGCTTTCCCAGGTTTGTACATATTCATTTATGATACTCTGTAGTATATTCCGTGTCTTAAAAGATTGCTCTTACTTATTGTAATAGCTTTCTTATGTTGTTCTCAGATGATGGGGTGTAATTCTTATGCTGACTTTATGGTCGAGCCAAACCTAGCAAAATCCCCAAAGGTTGTGACATCCTTCCTACAAGAACTGAGCAGGACAGTCAAACCGAAGGCGGACGAAGTAAGATGACCTTCACACTATTTTCATAAAAGCTGAACTTTCTATGATGTTCCTTTTGTGGCTGAGTTTGAAAATTAAGGCTCTAATAACCAGTTTCCATCTCCGTAGGAATTCATAGCCATTAGAGACTTTAAAAGAGAGAAATGTGGTAACCCATCTGCAGAATTAAAGCCATGGGATGAAACTTACTACACTTCAATGATGAAATCCTCTGTCAATGATGTGGACACCGCTGTAAGTTGCTTTTGCTATTTACTTCTTCTCTATTGGAATTACTTTTTGTTGTGCTGCAAAAGCACTTTGGTTTCTCTATCTTCATTTTGTATACTTTTGGGAGCTTTTTGGTTCTTTTTCTTCTTCGAGAGGGACTGTTGCTAAGACTTCTCTTGTCATGCTGTGTTGGAATATTCTTGTACAGGTTGTAGCATCATATTTTCCTCTGCCTCAGTGTATTGAAGGCCTAAAAGTACTTGTTGAATCATTATTTGGGGCAACATTTCATACCGTTCCTCTCGCACCAGGTGAATCTTGGAACCCAGATGTTCTTAAAATGTCTCTTCATCACCCGGACGAGGTATGTTGTTCACAAACTAAGATAATCCTTTCATAAGTCTTGTAGATGTAAACACAATAATAGTTCACTCCACTTTTTCTCATCCCACACCATCTTTGTTCCCTCATGTTCGCAAATCATGCAACTGTTTCTTGCAGGGTGATCTCGGATATCTTTACCTTGACTTGTACTCGAGAAAAGACAAGTACCCTGGATGTGCCAGCTTTGCAATCAGAGGAGGACGCAAGATTTCTGAGACAGAATACCAACTTCCTGTATGCTTGATCAAATTTCAATTTTTTTCCTTCATTTCTTCAAATGTATGGCTAAAATATGAAGACCAACTCCTGGAAAAAGTAATCTCACATTTTTACACTTTGGCTGTTGATCTGATCCTATTGCAGGTTTTGGCTCTCGTTTGCAATTTCTCGCGAGCTCGTGATTCATCAGTCGTGAAGCTTAATCACTCTGAAGTTGAAGTTTTGTTCCACGAATTCGGACACGCTCTTCACTCTCTGCTCTCACGAACGGTAAATTTATCAATACATGAAGCTAATTACGGTCCCCCCTCAAATTTCGCTTTTGCTTTGCTGATTGCTATATTTTCTGGATTTTGCAGGATTACCAACATTTTTCTGGTACCCGGGTGGCTCTTGACTTAGCAGAAATGCCTTCAAATCTGTTTGAGTGAGTATAATTCCCAAAGATGTAACACTTGTTTCAATACGCTTACAATTTTGAGTTGCAAAACCTTGTAGTGGTACATAATGAATGTGCTCATACGTCCCTCAGGTACTATGCATGGGACTATCGCCTCCTGAAGAGATTTGCCCGTCATCACTCAACCGGTGAGACAATACCCGAGAAGTTGGTTAAGTCATTACAAGGTGCGAGGAACATGTTTGCAGCAACTGAAATGCAACGCCAGGTCTGATTAATTTGATTCACCTCTCAAATATACTCAATGCAGAAAAATCAAATGTGGGTTAGAGAGATCAACATCAGTTTCTGTATGGTGTTTGATAGGTGTTTTATGCACTGATTGACCAAATGCTATTCGGGGAACAACCGGAGACAGCAAGAGACGTGAGTCACCTCGTGGCTGAACTGAAACGGCAACACACGAGCTGGAACCATGTTGAAGGAACACATTGGCATATTCGATTCAGTCACCTACTTAACTATGGAGCAGGTATATATATAGCTATCTACATATAAATGCATACAAGCGTTTTTCCGCAGATGTATCTTGAACTCTGGTGTGTATGTGCAGGGTACTATAGCTACTTATACGCCAAATGCTTTGCATCAACAATATGGCAATCAATATGCGAAGAGGATCCGCTTTCGTTGAACACAGGAACATTGCTGAGAGAGAAATTCTTCAAACATGGAGGAGCCAAAGATCCAGCTGAGCTACTTACGGATCTAGCTGGGAAAGAGATCATTAGTGTTCATGGTGAAGGCATAATCCCTGCAACCACATACCTTTTAAATGAGCTTAGACTATAAACAGAACAATACTCGTAGCTTAAATCGGTTGTAGCAAAACTCTATAAATGAGTCATTGACTAACCTTAAAACGTCGTAAGCCATTCTCTTCATACGGAAAACGTTATGTAGTTTATAGAGAAATGCGATGCCGTTTCGTGTAAAATATAATAATCCATGAGTGGATAACAAAATCAACTAAAAATGGCGCTACAAATCCACTCTTCGTGTTGCTTCTCCACGAGACCCTATCATCATCTTCATCATCTCTTCATCACTACCAGAAACCCTAGAATCGCAATCAAATGTCAAAATTCCGAAATCGAAACCGAGACAACAGAGGATCCAGCTCAACCCAAGAATTCAAGCTCTTCCGGCGTAGGATTCGGTTCATCGGCGTCTTCTTCTCCGGCTAAGAAATTGACTGCAGCTACATCGGGAAATAAGAAAGGGAAAGGGAAGAGAGAGGTGAATCGGCGTGCTCCTGTGGAGAAGCCTGTGTTTATGAACGAAGAAGGAGCGGCAAAGGCAGAGGAACAGAGACGAAATGAGAACGCGTTTCTTCTTACTTGGCTTGGGCTTGGTATCGTCATCCTCATCGAAGGGATTATTCTCGCCGCTTCAGGTAACGGATTGTTTGATATCCTGATTATAGTTTCGTAATTGAGCCAATTGTTAAATGTAAGATTTAGCTAGATAGATAATGAATGATCAAGAGGATACTTCTCATTGCCTCTTCTTAGTAGTCTTGGAAAGTATCATAGAAGAGTGAAGTTTGGTCACAAATTGATAAGCTTCTCTCGATAGTCGATTCTCTCGAAAACAACTTAAGTGTATACTCACATTTGTGCTTAGACTATAATTGATAGTGTAGATTGTCCCTTCTTCTGTTGTTATTTTAGTTGTTGTTTATATGCCAATCTTAGGCCTGATTATTCTCTTGTAATTTTTCTCTATGTTCCATCAAAGCCGAAAACAAACTTCGCCTTTGTTGCTTTTGTGGTATAGAATAGAATTTTGCATTGATAAAGGACAGATTAAACCACTGTTTTCCTTGAGATGATGGTTGCTGATACATATGATAGTTTAGAATAGACTTCACAAGACATTTCCAATTGAATAGATATGTTGAGGGTTTGAGGGGATACACAATTATTGAAATCTCCTTGTGTTTGTGTTGGCTTCGTGCAGGATTCCTCCCCGAAGAGTTGGATAAGTTATTTGTCAAGTATGTGTATCCAGTGTTCACTCCATCGGTTGGGTTATTTCTGGCTGGGACAACTGCATATGGAGTTTTGAAGTACATACAGAATGAGAAAATGAAGGGTCAAGAGTGATACTATACAACCATGGATATTAGAGCTTGCCCTTGATTGAGAGCGATTGGTTTCAGAGGGTTTAGCGTAAGTGTGTTGCAAGTAGAGTGGATACTCTTAAACATGGTTTCACTTTGGTTATGCAATCCAAAAAGAAGAGTTTGTGTATTGATCCGACCTTAGTCATTGTATATGCAGAGAGCTGGTTATCAGGTTATGTAAAATTAAAATCAGTTTGAAGTTATTCAGGTGCCATTATCATTTTATCCTAAACAAACATCAAGAGTCAAGCCATGTAGGTAATGTCTTGTTGCCATGAACACAAGAGAAAAAGTTCATGGGCCGACCTGGCCTAGTCATCTTAGGGATGTGCCCGTTGTTTTTGGGTAAAAATAATTAATAAACTACAAGGAGATTTTAATTACTATGCATTAAAACATCTTTATTTGTAATAAAATTCGGATTACTCGGCCCGATTCGGCTGCACAATATTCAGATTTGGTTCCGTCGCCATAAAATATAGTCACTGCTCGACAGTTTGGTTCCGGTTTGAAGAATTTTGAGTTTTTTACCAAACCATATCTACATTCATAAACACCAAGGCTAGATCAAACATGGCTACAAGAGTGTGTTATACGAGTGAACCGGACTAAATTAAGAATACATGACCAAATGAACAAGTCCAAGTCTTTTTTCTTCTCAAAAAGTAAACACTTTTTAGGGAAATAACTAATGTATAAACACAAGACAATAATGAGTCACCGAAATTTGGAGGTGAAAGTCAAGTATTGGGGCCCTTGTAGGAGGCGCCGCTAAGTCCTTCGCTCCCACTAACAAGACACCGTGCTATTGATTTGCTCATTTGTTATCATTGTTTTGATGTTGATTATCATGATGTTGATTCTCTTCTCATCTTTTTCTATAAAAAGTTTCTCTTGTTTTGTTTATATTAACTATATACGTAGCTTTAGTAGCTTCTTTTCAAAGTCTCTTCTAAGTTTGCGGACTTTTAGTTGTAGACTTCTTCTTCTCTAACTTAAATTGACATCCAGCTACACTACACTACACTCCCTTTGACCCTTTGTATTAGGGCTTGATATTTTCTTCTAATTAACGTTTGAAATTCTTTTTGATTTAGAATACTTTTGCTATGAAGTAGATTCAATGTAACAAACATAGCGTCGTTGTTCAAACACCATCAATGTATCCTGTCAAATTCGAATATATTGACTACACTACACGCGTCTGCATTCATGATTTCATGTACTCAAAAACACATGTATTAGTATATTACTACAAGTCTACAACACACGTATCAAACAAATAAATTGAAGTATATGTGCTTCAACAATGATCAAAACTAGAATTTGGGTACTACTTTGACATTCACAAAACTATGATGATCGTATCTATAGGAAGGATCCATGTTAAAGCAATGGCTGTGATATATACTAGATATAACAACACTTTTAACCAAAAAAAACTATATAATTAAAGATATAACAATTACACTAGTAGAATTCTTTTTTCATCAAAAAAATAACTCTAATAGGATTCTTATGATGAACAAACTGTTTGACGATTTTCTTTTACATTTTGTATTTCCTTTTTTTTTTTTTTTTTCCTCTTTTCTCAATTTTCATACATACATTTTAATTTTTTTTTCTTTGAGTTTAGACTGAGAATGGTAACTGTTTCATACAACTTGTCTGACTCTGGTAAAAGTTTATTTCTTTGAGTTTTAGACTGAGAATGGTAGTATTTGTTTCAGACAACTTGTCTGACTCTGGTAAAAGTTTATTCATTGGTAAGAGTTTATGTAGTGCTTCTACTCTGTAAATTGTAAAGAATTTTTCTTTGTACCATTTAAATGTTTAAAGAAAATGACCCCTCTATACCATGATTACCTCAGTAAAAAAAAAAGTAAACAAGATTGCCTCAAATCAGGGTAAATAAGTTATGATTGATTGTCTAAAGCAAAAAAAATCCAAAGAAAAAAACATTAAAAGGACAATTATGTTAGGTTTGGATCTTTCACCTACCCTCTTCACTCCTCAAAAAATATCTCCTTACACTGCATGATTTATCCTGTTGTCTTCTGAATTTGTTTTCCTACTTGATATCTAGAGAAAATATCTCCCAACAAGTCCATACTAAGGGTGAAACTGAACCTCAACATTCAAGATATCAAATTATCCACTTAATTACAGATAACTATAGATTCATATAGTAAATTATCCACTTAATTACAGATAACTATAGATTCAATAACTATATGATTCATCATTCTTTCTATACTCTAAATATCATATTTTTGTGACACATAAACAGTTTAATATAATCTTGACTTCAAACTCATTATATACATAGTTTAGGTTTAGAATATAACTTTTGGAGGTTAATTATAATTAGTAAATAATTTAACTGTCTGTTTTTATTTAGAATATAACTGCTTAATTATAAATTTTACTATTAACCTTTAAGAAACATTTTATTTTTATCCACAGAAAAATTATCAGTTTATTAAAATTATCATATTATGAAATAAAATTGAACTCCATAATAGATTTTCTCTGCAACTTGTACGAGTCTTTTTGCAGGATGCTCTGCCATAATCCGCAAAAATAATTAAGGCTTAGCGGGACAAACTAACTGTCTTTATCAAAAACATTTTGAAAACTCTTTTCAAATTCAATAATTGACATCAAATCATTATTTATAATTGCAATCATTAAGCAAAAGCTAAATTTCGAAATGATTAACGAAAATCAATTAAAGGATAAATTTTGTCTTTTATGAAAATAACTCGTGCAAAATTCAATCTAATTAAATAATACGATCAACGTTATTTGATAACAAAGATATATTTTGCATTAAGATTGGCTTTGTTTCAACAAGAAGAAGAAAGGTAAGCAACATAAGTGACTTTTTAACATAATCAAGAACCTTAACTATCATTAACTAATTTTAATTATGCATCGACACAAACCCCATTCTTGTTCATCATAATTCCACATTGTCGAGCTCAAATTCCAAAAGACAAAATTACCCTTCCCAAAATACAAAATTAAACACAATAAACCAAACCATTTCACTACTAATCAAGCGCATTGGGTCCGGTACAGTAACTAACCACGTGGCTCCATAACCACTGGATCAAATACCGCCGTCGGATCCCATTAACATTATACGTGGCACCACTATGATCGTTCAACATCTGTCCTGTGTACGAACCACCACCTCCTGTTCCATAAATACCCTCACATAGATCCGCTATCTCAACCGGAGCTACCGGGTCGGGTCCTGCGTACCAAGCATTAACCAACGGATTCGTCGCCAGCTCAGCAATCTCGTGAGCTATCACACTTATCATCCCATCTACTCCAACATCACCGTTCGGCGATTTAACCGGTTTTAACCCCGGTATATACTCCGGTACGGCGAACGGATAAGCACAAACTCCGGGACAAAGCTTCGCCGAGTTTCCAACCCAAGCGTACGGTAACGTGAACCCAACAATCGACGGGAATGTGAAATAATGAAATCCACAAACCTGGCCGCAAAAATCTTGTACGTAGACATCATCGGCGGTGAGGAGAAGATATAAACCGCTTTTGGGATTAACCGGCAACGGACGAGATCTTGAACCGACGGCGGATTTTATCACGGATTGAATCGATAACCGGGTTAGTGATTTACCATGAGAATAAAACCGGTCGTTTTTCTCTGCACCGAGACGAACCGTACCGGTAATGTTAGATCCGGTTTGGTCAGTGTAAAGCTGTACGGTTTTCCACCAACCGGAAACGGAAGGACGTTTAGATCCAACGGCTGAGATTGAGTTAATGAACTCACGGATGATTTTTTTCTGGGATTTTTGCCACGTGCCGTACCAGATTGGGTGAACGGTGATGTTGTTGGTTAAGACTGGACCCATGTGGTAACGGAGGCGGACGAGATTCGATGAGCCTTCGAATTTTTTTGAAGCGTCGAAGATTTGATCGGAGCCGTTGGTTTTTGGTGGATATGGACGGTATCCGATGACTTGCGCCGGTGATGTTAGGAACACCGTAAGTACGGTGAGGACGAGAATCACCGGAAGTGAATGCATGTTTTTTTTTTATTGGGTGAAAAAAGTAAATAATAATTGAAATGAGAGAAGAGGAAAAAAAATTTGAAATAGTGGACCGACTTGTCTGAAGAGTCATGGAGTGTCAAGTAGGTGTATATATAGAATTATTTAATTCGTACTACGTACATTTGTTTAAATATAAAATTATATAATTTTTTTGGGTTCATTCATCCCAAAATAGAGCTTTTTTGAAATAAGCAATAATAGTTAAATCTAGAGGTAGTAAAAACTAAAAAGAAAAACAAACAAATGACCTACAAAACAAATTAAAAATATGATTGGTGACCCTAAAACCGTTAAAAAAAGTAGTAAGCGATATCAAAAAAACTAAAGAATATATTTTTTTCTGTTTCACAAAAATTATTGTTCTGAAATTTTATTTTTGTTTTTAAAGAATATTATTTTAGATTTTTAATTAATATTTAAAACTAAATTTTAATTTATCCTTAATTCATTACTCAAAGTTATTTTTTACCGAATTTAAATCATTAAATATTTATTTCCTCTATTTCAAAATATAAGATGTTTTAGAGCAATTTTGTTTCACAATATAAATTGTTTTCAAGTTTATATACAAATTATAGATTAATTTAATATTTTTAATTATGTATATTATGCAGTCTCGTTCATGAATAATTAAACTTTTTTAAAAATAGATTTTTAATCTGCGTGCATTTAGTTAAAAGCCTAAAATATTTATGTATAATTTAATGTTTTGTTATTCCGTGTGAAATATATCAAAACTACAGTTTTTGTTGAACGGAGAAAATAATAAATAACGATAAAAATGGTATAAAAATATATAAAATGACGATTTTAATAATGTTTTTATGACGATTCAGAATTCTTAAATCAATAATTTTTTTAATGTAAGTGGTCTTAAGTTATCAATCAAAGCTACTAGTGATTATCAACTATTGTAATGACCAACGAATTCGTAATATACTCACTAAGTTGTTAATGGTAATTGATTAAACTTATTGATAATGAAACTAAAAGTGCAAATAGAGAAAAAAAAAGAGTATAAGTGCATAGAGAATTGGATTTTTTTGGGGGGGGGGGGGGGTAATGGAGGACAGATGGGTGATGTTAAAAGTGAGGTGGACAAATAGGACCCACAACAAGAACACAAGCGGCGTCGTTAATGGCCGTCCGATTGTTTTCAATCTGACGTCATCAAACCCTCGTTTTTATTTTTGTTCCCCATTGCGCGGGAAATCTTATTCGTTGTTGGAAGGGTAAATATGACATTTCACTCTGTTTCTTTTTCCTGAGTATGGGACCTCACTTTTCAGAATTATTTTGTTTTTTAAAAAAACAATTAATTAGGGACCACCACGAGTTTTGAAAACACTCTTGTAAATCTTTTTTTTATTATAATTGCAGAAAAAAAAAGAAATTGTGTATTTGTTTCTTGTCGTTTTTAGGCCACTTGAGAGAATAGTAATGAATAAGAATATAGTCGTGAACTAACAGAGACACTAACCAGTAATCACTAAATTGGCGGTTATACCCAAAAGATGTTTTATGTTTTTCGAGATTATTATTTTTCTTTTTTAATATGGTCTCTTTTTTAACAGGTTTATAAGAAATCTATAGCTGCCTAACCAAAAAAAAAAAAAAATCTATAGCTGTTTTTGTCGATATAGATTGTGAATTACCAATTACCATCTTATCTTTGCTAGACCTTAACTAACACATTTTTCCGTTAGAAAATATACGAAGTTTTGTGCATATTCTAACTTAAAAACGTATATTAAAGTAGTAGCTTGTATATGTGTGTGAGGTGTCAGTGTGTATCGAGTATCGTAAATACATTCTTTATAAATTAGAGTGTCTAGATTTGAATTTCTCAACGGAAAAATAAAACAAAAATTCATTTAAAAGAAGATGTCTAACCAGTTGTGTAGAAGTAGACATATTATGAATTATAACTCGTTAGTCGTTACATATAAAATTAGTTAATATCTATATATTTTTAAGAGATTTATCGGTATAATACTTAAAAACATGTTTAGTTTTCCAACACTTGGAGATTAATCACAAGACTTATAAACAAACATGTTATTAATTATTATGGCCATGTTCGAAAATCTGTCGCATATATGTTTTTGAAGAAGCCGATGACACATTAAATTAGGTTTGAAGATGTGGCCATATCCGTTTTTAACAAAAAAACTTTGGAATGAGAGCAATGTTATTTATGTCTCACATATTGAGTGATCTTAAAAGATTCCGGCGATTTATTTATCATGTGTTACCAACGCTAGTTTTTTATATCAATGTCGTGGTATGAAATTAAATTGGTGGTATGAGAATCTTAGAGCATACACATCGCTATATGTTTGCAAGGGGTGTTAGTATTAAAAAACTCAAAAAAAATACAAACAGTGATTACAAGTTGAGATTCGAGTGTAAGTTTACACGTTGTTGCGGAGGAGTGTATCGCCACGTGGCTGTTTGTGAATGGGTTGCAATTTTGGAAAAGGGGAAAACAAATTCATTTCTCATTATCAAAAATGCCGAACCACTCAGACCAAAGCACGTGGCACTTACTATTCTATTAATTTCGATTTTTTTAATGTTAACATCCAAGACACATATGTCCCGCTGTGTATGCTCTTATAATTTTACGTGGATGCACATGTCCACAAATTAACCTACAAGTTCGGAATTTGATTATTTTATCAAATCTCAATAGTACACTATGGTACGTAGGAGAAAATTTAGGATCAAGTAGCTAAACCTAACCACGATTTCTACCTCACCTATTCCAATCATTTTGTTAAAAATTTCGACTTTTGTGTATAACGGATGTTGAAATTTCTAAGATTACTATTAAAAGAGAAAAGAGGTGAATAAAATAGGGACACATGAGCACGGATGGTATATACGAGGTGCTGGTGTGTATCCATAAAATAACTATTTGCCGTAATTCGCATTTGAAGGTTCCGATGAGAATATTTAGAATTTCGTTTTATATTTTACTCTTCATCATCAAAACCCTCACCAAAACTTAACATTGATACCAAAAAAAGAAAGAAAAAAAAAACCCTCAACATAAAAAAAAATCGATAACCCAAAAAGACATTAAAATATCGGATAATAATAGCTGTTCATTTGTCGTCGTCAGCATAGTCCACTAAACCAGTTAATTTTTTATCGATACCAAAATTTAGATTTTGATACATTTTGATTATTATCCAAAAACAAAGAAAATAAAATTGAGAAAAATGAGAAGAAAACAAAACAAAACCTGGGAAGGATAAGGAGGATGGGCCCGTCTCAATCGCGGAGCGAATTGCGCGGCTCTCTTGTCAAGGTTTATTGATGTGAACACTTTTAAATATTTATTTATTTCATTTTACAAAATTAAAAAGTTTTTAAAAAACAAAAATGTAAATATTAATAAAAATCCAAATAAAATTAAATTATATAGTCAGCAAGCAGAATCGTACAGCTGAGATTGAAAGCTCTCTGCTCAAAATTGGGCCACTAAAAGTTTTATTTTCTTTGGGTTATTGGTGGGTCTCAATTGTTACACTGACGTTACGGTGACACGGAAGGACAACCACTGACGCCAGACAGGCGACACCTGGCATATATGTGGATTTATACGCTGACCTGGCAGTGTTGACTCCTTGTTTTAAGTGACACGTCATCTTAGTGTGAAAGAGACAGACGTCGCGTGAATTTTGCGGGACTTTTTTTAACTCCCTAAATAGCGCGTGAAGTATACGCTCCGGTGAATGGTGAGGTCCATCGTTGGTTTTGGTCGTGTTGCATTAAATTGGTTTCATAATGTTTTTTTGTATAGACATTTGAGGTGTTTAATTATTTTGTAACGTGCGATGACTTTCTTGACAGTGTAAATTTTTTTCACGTTTTCACATTCATGAATAATTGGAGGGGTTTTGTTTCAGTTCGAAGATTCAGTGACAAGTGAACGTGTATTTTAAATGATTATTTACGACAATATATAAATTTAAACCTAAAACTATTTATCATGAGTTTGTTCAAAAAAATTTCACGTGACCAGCCATAAATCCCAGTAGCTATTATTTGGATAATATATAGGGTTGTGAACTTGTGATATGTGACACAAAGTGTTAAAAGTTTGTTAGTGAAATCGAAATAACGGTGAAAAAAAAATGACTGAATTTAGAAACGGTAAAACATATCTTTAAACTCCAATTATTTATGAATGATTTTCTTGACAATGTAAAACTTATAATTTTCACATTCAGAGTTTTCAGTTTGGAGAATTATTGATCTCGTATTTACATTTTCAACTATATAAATTTAATAGTTCGTACTAGCTAGCGTTGTTAACTTGTTATGATTCAATCCCATGATCGGTAGCTCATAACAATTCCGACGCAGAAACTTGATTATTGTTTTTTGGGTACTCGCTAATGGGCCTTTTAGCATTTTACTACAGCCCAATTGTATTATTCTCCCTTCACGCAATATTGTGTAAAAGCCCAATATCGTCGTCCAGTCTCTTATTGATGCTTTGTGCTTACATTTACAAATTGTCTTCCAATCCATCGGCATATCTTGTTATTTTTTCCTACATATGTTATCGTTGCAACTTTATTTTCGTTGAACATAACACTTAGTGCTACGAAAGTGGATTAATATAATTTTGTGTCCGACTAGACGGTTGGCTAAGTTGTTCATCAAGAATACTCACCACCACAATTTTACTAAACCGTTGGCCGATTTTCCGGCAAACTAGACTTACTAAACGCTCAACATTTAGTTGCCCATTTTATTTTGAGACAAATAATTGAAGTTTTATTAGGCTTAAGGACAAGGTGTCCAAAATGAAATGGTCTTAGTTTATCAAAGAGAACAATGAAATATATGTATTCGTACTATATATTAATGATTAGAAATAGAATTTGAAATATATATAAACTAAAGAAAAAAAAAAGAGAGAACATGCATTGCCTTTGGCCAGAGTGGACCAATATCAACGAGAAAAGATAACATACAAACCAACTTACCATAACTAAAAACATCCCAAGACATCCAACGGCTCAGATCAAACACAATAACATCGAACGATCAGCTTTAAACCATCTCTGGTATCTCCAAAACACAAACACTTTTTTCTTTTGTCTGAATGGAACAAAAGCATGCGACATCTCTGTGTCTTTTATCTTCTCTCTCCTCTTCTTGAAAAACTGAAACTTTAATTCTTTCTTCACATCTCCTTTAGCTTCTGAAGCTGCAATCTTCAAGCTCAAAACCAAACCCTAGAAACAAAACAATGACGGCGACACAAATGCTGCTTCATCTTCTTCTTCTTCCACTTCTCTTCGTTTACTTCAGTAACCAAGTAGGAGCAGAACTCACCGACGAGTTAACGACATTGCTGGAGGTTAAAACAGAGCTTGACCCAGAAGACAAACACTTAGCTTCATGGAGTATTAACGGAGATCTGTGTAAAGACTTTGAAGGTGTTGGTTGTGATTGGAAAGGACGAGTTTCTAACATATCTCTACAAGGGAAAGGATTGTCTGGTAAAATCTCTCCGAACATTGCAAAGCTTAAACATCTGACGGGTTTGTTCTTGCATTACAATGCTCTTGTCGGAGATATTCCTAGAGAACTTGGTAACTTGTCTGAGCTTACGGATCTTTATCTTAATGTTAATAATCTCTCCGGTCAGATTCCTTCAAACATTGGGAAGATGCAAGGCTTGCAAGGTTAGTTAATCAAAACCTTAATTTGGTATTGTTAGATCTTTGGTTTCTGCAAATTACTTGTTCCAAGGTTAATCAATGTTTAATGGAGATTTGGAATCTAGGAATCTGAGCTCCTTGTTTTAGGGGTTTTAGTTACCTCATTATCTATGGTAGTTGAAATCTTTTGAAATTATTTGAAATCTTAGATGATTTTTTTTTGTGGAATTTAATGCTTTAGTGATCTGTCTTCAAAACGTCCTTTTCATGTCTTTTTGTTAGGATTTTTCTTTTTGTAATTTTCCTCTAAGGAAGAATAGTCAAGCTACTTTAAAAGATAGAAACTTTTATTTTGAACCATTAATGGCTTACTGGTCCCAAAATATGGACTTGAATTGAAGATAACTTGTACTTCTCTTGATTAATCTTGTTCATTTAGATAACTGATTTGATTACTTCAAAAGGCTTGAATTAGTAGTAGGACCAGGTTTCTAAATCTAGAATTAATTAAGACAAAGCTAAGCTTCATAAGCTGTTTCTGATTTTGCTAAGCTGATAGTCATTCTTTATTTGGTCTCTGTTGTTGTGTAGTTTTGCAGCTCTGTTACAACAATTTGACAGGAAGCATTCCTAGGGAGCTTGGTTCACTGAGGAAGCTGAGTGTTCTTGCTCTTCAATCTAACAAACTCACTGGAGCTATACCTGCGAGTTTAGGAGATTTAAGTGCTTTAGAGCGGCTAGATTTGAGCTACAATCACTTGTTTGGTTCTGTACCAGGCAAGTTAGCTAGCCCTCCTTTGCTTCGAGTTCTCGACATCCGAAACAACTCCCTCACCGGCAATGTACCTCCTGGTAATTTAACTAATTCCTTCATTGTTACAAATATCAGATTGGAAGAGTGATTCTTATGAAATATTAGGCTTACACTATGATCTTCCAAACAAGCTTTATGTATTTCTCATTGGGGTTTATGTTTCTTTCTCTGTTATACCAATTTGACAGTACTGAAGAGATTGAATGAAGGTTTTTCTTTTGAGAACAACTTGGGGCTATGTGGAGCTGAGTTTTCACCTTTGAAATCTTGCAATGGCACAGCTCCTGATGAACCTAAGCCGTACGGTGCAACCGTGTTTGGTTTTCCATCCCGGGATATACCTGAATCAGCTAATCTTCGGTTACCTTGTAATGGAACAAACTGTAATGCTCCTCCAAAATCTCACCAAGGTGCAATCCTTATCGGGTTGGTTGTCTCGACTATCGCCTTGTCTGCTATTAGCATCCTCTTGTTCACCCATTATCGCAGACGCAAACAGAAGCTTTCTACCGCTTATGAAATGTCAGACACCCGTGTCAACACCGTAGGAGGAGGCTTTAGGAAGAACAATGGTTCTCCATTGGCCAGTCTTGAATATACCAGTGGTTGGGATCCACTTTCAGACAATAGGAATCTCAGTGTCTTTGCTCAAGAAGTTATCCAGAGCTTTCGATTTAATCTGGAAGAGGTTGAAACTGCTACACAGTATTTCTCAGAAGTGAATTTGCTTGGAAGAAGCAACTTCTCTGCGACTTACAAAGGAATCTTGAGAGATGGTTCGGCTGTGGCGATCAAACGGTTCAGTAAAACTAGTTGCAAATCCGAAGAACCTGAGTTCTTGAAAGGACTCAACATGTTGGCGTCTCTGAAACACGAAAACTTGGCAAAACTTAGAGGTTTCTGCTGTTCAAGAGGCCGTGGAGAATGCTTTCTGATCTATGATTTTGCTCCCAATGGAAATCTACTGAGCTATCTTGACCTCAAAGATGGCGATGCACATGTTCTTGACTGGTCTACGAGAGTATCCATCGCTAAAGGCATCGCAAAAGGTATGAGTTTTATGCCAAGCCAATTTGTTAGCGTTCTTGATTCATTTTTGTTTATTCGTTTCATGTGTGTGTTTTAGGGATTGCTTATCTGCATTCATACAAAGGAAGCAAACCAGCATTGGTTCACCAAAACATCTCAGCGGAGAAAGTCCTAATCGACCAGCGATACAATCCGCTACTCTCAAACTCAGGCCTCCACACGCTTCTCACAAACGACATTGTCTTCTCTGCACTCAAAGACAGTGCAGCAATGGGCTATCTCGCTCCAGAATACACCACAACAGGACGTTTCACCGAGAAAACGGATGTCTACGCTTTCGGGATTCTTGTGTTTCAGATTATCTCCGGGAAACAGAAGGTTAGACATCTTGTTAAGCTTGGAACAGAAGCTTGTAGGTTCAATGATTACATCGATCCAAATCTTCAAGGAAGGTTCTTTGAATATGAAGCCACAAAGCTAGCGAGAATCGCATGGCTATGCACTCATGAATCTCCCATTGAAAGACCATCCGTGGAAGCTGTTGTTCATGAGCTTGGTAACTGTAGTAGCTGTCTCTGAGAACTCTCTCTTGAGGCCAATTCGTGATGTGTACCTTAGGAATCAAGGAAGGGTTTGTTAGTCGTCTTTTCTTGTGTTTAGGGTTAAGAAAAGGTGCTTTTTCCCTTCCCTATTGACGTTTAAAATTGTTCAACGTGTTGTACTTTTTATGTATGATTTGTGTTTATTATGTTAGAAGAAGACAAGACAAGTACATTAATTTTTAAAAATTTCGGTAGATGGAAAATATTTATGGTACTTTGTCTTTTTTTTTAATTACTTTCTGAACCAATTATTGCCAATATAGAAAAAAAAAGTAACCAAAGTATAACAAAAAAATCTTTTTTGATATTGAGATCAAATCAAATATCAAAAGAATTTAGAGGTTTTTTTTTAGAATGTTTTGATCTCGATTTGGTAGTGAGCTTTAACTTTAATCATCTAGACACAAATTTATAAAGTCAAAGGTTAATAATCAGTTACATCTGAATCTGTAAAAAAAAAATACAAAATTTTAAAACCAAATAATCCTAATCTTTGATTTGCATATTATCAAATCCTTAGGATTAAATTTGGATAAAAACAAAAAATATCAAATTATACTTTTCATTGGTCAAACACGGATTATTCGAAATATCTTAAGAAGGAAGATATTGGTGACGTGGACATTGTATAGCTAAATTGCTAAATAATCATTCACTAATCCTAACCGTCCATTTCTCCTTAAACCGCTTGATCTAACGGTAGCAAAAGGCTTGGATCACATAACACCATTTGTTTCCATAGAAACGAATCGTGAGATTTATAAGCGAGACTTGTTCATCTTCTTCATCTTCTTCGAAAGCTTTGAGAGTACTGCGTAGAAATGGGGAACACGTATTGTATCCTCGGTGGTTGTATTGATCAAGCTAGCGTTGGTGTGGTCGAACGTTGGGGTCGATTCGAGCATATAGCTGAACCAGGATGTCATTTCTTTAACCCTCTCGCTGGTCAATGGCTCGCCGGAGTTCTCTCCACTAGGATCAATTCTCTTGATGTCAAAATTGAAACCAAAACTAAGGTTCGTGATCAACTTTGATCCTTTTGATCTTTGGGAATTTTGGTTAATATGTGTTGAAATTAGGTTTGTGGTTTATTGTTGTTGTTTGTAGGATAATGTGTTTGTGCAGCTGGTTTGTTCGATTCAGTATCGTGTAGTGAAAGGTAGTGCTGATGATGCGTTTTATGAGCTTCAAAACCCTAAAGAGCAGATCCAAGCTTATGTCTTTGATGGTAATTTTTGGTTCTTTCTTGATGTTTTTATTGTTGTTGTTGAAGAATTAGCTCTGTTTTGATTTTTGATTTGTTCTTGTGTGTTTGTTCTTGAATCATAGTGGTTAGAGCTTTGGTTCCAATGATGACGCTAGATGCTCTTTTTGAACAAAAGGGTGAAGTTGCCAAGTCTGTTCTTGAGGAGCTTGAGAAGGTATAACATGTCGATCTTTCGAAATTTTATTCATTTGTATGTTTCGAGACTCTTGTTCATAATAAGATAGAAGATATCAGTTTTTGATGTTTTATAGTGATCCTGCATTTGTTGAGCTAACTAATGGGTGGATTTTGAGCCTTATAAAGTGTTTATCAAGTAGGCATGTTTGGATTTCATAGAGAAAAGTTACAACATTTAGTGTATTGTTTGGTTTTATTCAAGACTCTGTCTTCATGGTAAGATGGATATTAGTTGTTTGAGATGTTTTATCGTGTTCCTGCATTTGAGCTAACTAACGGGTGAATTTTGAGCTTTGTGAAGTGATATCGTAGATATGTGGGCATTGCATAGAGAAAACTAGTAATAACATATATTCGAGGGTAGCCTGCTTTCGGTACTGGTGAAGAGTTCTGTAATGGTCATGATTGGAATTGTTTTCTTCAGGTGATGGGTGCTTATGGATACAGCATTGAGCACATTCTAATGGTTGACATTCTTCCTGATCCCTCTGTACGCAAGGCAATGAACGAAATCAATGCAGGTAACCTCTATTTTCCGACACCAGGGGAATTAGTGTCTCATACTTTTCAGGTCTCTAAATCTCTAATGATTCCCTACACATAGAAGCATAGAAAGATTTATACATTTTATGATTATAGGACTCTCTTTTAGTTTGTCCCAAAAAAAAAAAAAAGACTCTCTTTTAGTATGTTTTGTCAAGCGTTCATGGGAGGTTAATTTACAGTTTGTTGACTTCATTTCAGTATTGCATCTCAAATAAATTATACTTAAATGCAGCACAAAGGCTCCAGCTCGCGAGTGTTTACAAAGGAGAAGCAGAGAAGATTCTCCAAGTGAAGAGAGCGGAAGCAGAAGCGGAAGCCAAGTACTTAGGTGGTGTCGGGGTGGCTAGACAGAGGCAAGCAATCACGGACGGATTGAGGGAGAACATATTGAACTTCTCTGACAAAGTAGAAGGCACATCAGCCAAAGAAGTGATGGACTTGATCATGATCACACAGTACTTTGACACTATAAGAGACCTTGGAAACTCGTCAAAGAACACAACGGTGTTTCTCCCGCATGGTCCGGGACATGTGAGGGACATCAGCGACCAGATACGCAACGGTATGATGGAGGCAGCGGCTAGTGCTCCGGTCAACGACGTCTAGAGAGAGATTCACTTCGGCTTGTAACCGAATTTGTTACCTTTTGCTTTTACTGACTATGGTTTAAATTATGTTTTACTAGTGTGATTTTTTTGGATTTTTTTTTTTTTAATAATTGTTTTCATGGTGATATTGTTATTACGGTATATATAATAACCCAAAGTACTTGGAACTCTTATGAGGAGGAACATCACAAAGTTGAGCCATATATATATGGGTTTTGATTCTTTGTGTTTTTTTTTTAGTCATTCTATTTCTTATACCACGATAATAATAGTTGGTGATGTTAAATCTTATTAATGCAGAGACCATGAGTTTACGAGTCTTATTATAGGTGAAAAAGAGATTGTTATCTCTGAACCGTGATAAGACTAGAGAAACCTACACACATCCCAAATTATACACACACATGACTAATAGAGAAAGACACATGTCTTAACAGCTAGTAGTTAGCACTTAGCACCTATCCGGAATCATTCTTGTCGGATCCTTGATGGTTTAGCTTAAACAAGCTGGTAGCTTCTTTTGAGACCTTTTGTTTGCTTTAGAGTCTCTCCAACACTTAAGTTGATTCCACCTTAGTTTCTCTTGATCTTGACAACACTTTTTAAATATCTACTTTTTTTTTTTTTTTTTGTCGTCTAGAAATTTTGATTAAAATTGAAATGAAACCTTACAACAAGCCAAATGCCCAAACGAGGGAAACAAAGCTGGCGAACAACTAAAAGTTCCCAGAGACAAAAGCCGGAAGAAAACGAGACATCTCCGGAAACTAAACTCGAAACTAAACCCATAGAGACGGGAAATCAGCAACAACACTCCAAAAAAAATGCCAAAACAAAGAAGGCTAAAGCAGCACAATGAAGGAAAAAACCAAACCTCTAACTCAGAATCTAGCACCACACAAATTGCCTACCATCAATCCAAACAGCGAGAAACGCTTGACGTAGTGGCTGACCGATGGTGACGAGAAAATCCACGACACCGGACAACGACTCCTCCTTTAACAATGAAGACTACCTCACAAATAAAGAGAACTAAAGCATCTTTACCAGCAAGAAGGGAAGACGACTAGAAAGCACACCCAACTCCTGGAAACGGCGAAATCGAAGCAAAGGAAACAACCACGTTTTGTCCACGCCAAGAAAGATACCAATGCAATAAAGAGACCTCGATCAGGTCTATACCGTAGAGACAAGGACTGAGTCCAAACAATCCGCATCAAACCGAAGACTGGAAACGGCAAGAGCACGAACAGGATCGAACAACAAGCGAACGCGGCAGGACATAGACTAGGCAAAAGAAAGATGCTAAACCACAAAAGACTGAATATAGAACTGATTCCACCACATCCACCAACCCACCAACAATGAAGGCAAACAAACAGGAACCCAAAAGAGAATCGAAGAGAACAAGGCTAACAAAAGAGCAAAGAGCAATTACCAAACCACTAACGCCTAATCACTAGGGTACCGTTGCAACCCTACCCAAAGGAAGAGAGCCAGACCTCAAGTAAAAATTAGCCGCCGATAACAACCTTCGTCGAAACCCAAAACTGAGAGGACAAAGGAGAAGCCCAGGATTTCTCAACATAGAGAAAAGGAACTTCATCCACACCATCCATCGACGAATCGAAGAACACAGCCATGACCCATTCAGATCTGAGATCCAAAAATTCTTCACCTTGCCAACAACAACCAAGGCTCCAAAAACCGAAAAGACTAAGCAGAGAGCGAAACCATAAAGAAAAACAGACGGAGGGACCGACGCCGGCGCTATCTAAGCCGCCACGCGCTTGACGGAACTATTTGCTTTCTCTGGTTCTTTATCGTCGAGGGAGAGAGGAAAGAGGAAAAAAAAAAAAAAAAAAAAAAAAAAAAACAAATTTAATGTGCTTCGGAGTCTGATTTTTTTTTTTTTTTGTATAGGTTTAAATTTAATGTTGATAACCCAAATTTTTGTATTATATTTTCAATTTTTTAACAAAAAGTTATAAAAATAAATCCATAAATTAGTTCTTGTTATATATTTTTCTGAGAGCATTTCAACAAAACATCGTTCTATTATGAATTTAACATCATCTTGTGTATATGAACAATTGTAAATTCATTGTTGAAAGTTGAAACTGATGAATAAAAACAAAATTTAGTCACAAATCACAATCATGCTTTAATACTAGAGAAACCCTCTGTCCCTGTCAAAGGGTTTTTCATAGTCCAAGTATATATATATTTACAATGTAGTAATAAAATACTTGAATTAACAAAGACCCCATGTGTCTTAAAACACTTAGTTGTTAGAAAGACTTATTACAACTTAGCTGGCAAGGAGGAGTTAATACTAATCACTTGTTTAAATATTTGTCATTAAACAAAGAGATTCCAACTACTTTATTCAGCAGTCTTTGTCATCATCGAACTTGTCTTAGAAGTCTCTCATCCTCAATTTAAAGGTCTCACAAAGCCGTCTCTTTCGCACAAACTATCTTTCTTCTTCTTCTTACTCACTTTCTCTCTCTCTCTTCTCTTTCTCTGTTTTTCTGATTAAAGAAGATGATGATAGATTCTGTTATGGAGCTTGTCAACAAGACTACTTCCAATTCTTTATTCATGTTCCTTTTCTGCAACTTCATCATCATCTTGATCCTCATGGGCAACTCTAAACCGGGTTCCCAAGACAAATCAAATCCCGGTTTGCAGAAATCCGTGATGTTTTCTGACTCGGTTCTCTCCTCTAAATCCGGTTTTGAGAATTCCATGATGATTTCTGAGTCGACTAGCTCTTCCAAACCCGGTTTTAAGAAAACCTTGTTGACTTCTGAGCCGGCTCTCTCTTCCAAACCCGGTTTTAAGAAAACCTTATTGACTTCTGAGCCGGCTCTCTCTTCCAAACCCGGTTTTAAGAAAACCTTGTTGAATTCCGAGCCGGCTCTCTCTTCCAAACCCGGTTTTGAGAACTTCGTGATGATTTCTGAGTCGACTATCTCATCCAAAACCGGTTTTGAGCAATCCTTGTTGAATTCTGAACCGGTTCTCTCTCCCAAACCCGGTTTTGGGAAATCAGGGTTGAAATCGAAGACGGTTCTCTTGTCCAAACCCGGTTTTGATAAATCTGTGTTGATCTCTAAGTCGTATATCACATCTAAGCCCGGTTTACAAGAACCCGGGGTGATATCTAAGTCGAATCTCTCCTCCAAACCCGCCGGTTCTGAGCAATCGTTAACATCCAAACCCGGTTCAGATATTACAGAGAATGATGAGAAAGGGAGCTTGGAAGAGAATGTGAGCGAAATGGAGTGTGTACTTCGAAGAAGAGTTGAAGAATTTATTCGTAAAGTTAATACTCAATGGAAATCAGAAAACACTAAGAGTAATTATCTCTTACACTAATCAAAGTTTTGTTTATACTTATGGAAAAAAATGCTCTAAATACTATGAATGAAAAGCAAAAGTAAGTCCATATTTATTACTATAAGTGAAGACATAATTGTAATTCTCTTCTCATGAATTAAATTAACTAAATTTTTTGTATCGAAACCAGATTAAATTAAAAAATTTTACTGTTAAAAGAAAACTTTTACTACTAAACAAAGTTACTAAACGAAACAAATGCAAAACGACACTGAAACCAACACATAAAATCAAGTTAGAAAACATATCATATATTTTCTGATCCGATTCAAAAATGATTTTGTACATGTGGATAATTTGCAGCCATAGTTCTCTACTAAAATAAAATAAAATTACGCCTAAACCTATTGCAACCAACCAAAAAGAACATTACATAAAACAAAAAGAAATAAATCACGTTAAAAAAATTAATACTATATGCATGAGTTGCGTAATTTTGTTTAGATGCAATTTAGTTTGGTTGGTGAAAGATTACAATTTATTTTATGGTTTGTTCGACAGAGAGAAAAAGGCATCTTTCTACTAGTTCATCAAATCCATAAGTCAATTAAAAAAACAAAGCTAACGTATGAATAAATCCGACAAAGATGATATGATGTCTTAGACCAAATTGGATTTATTATTTAAAACACTTGCCAACTAAGGACGATCACCAACATTTTTAGTTGTTTACTTGAAATTGCAACTTCTCTTTATACAAGTCATTCTTGAATTGGTAAAAACTAATTTTGTTATTTATTATGCGAATGCCAATTCTTGGAGGCTTGTAGATGTATTAGTTTTCTTGTTATTTTTGAATATTTTGTTATGAACTTTTACTTATTTTCTCTTCTATCATATTGAAGCTGATTCATATCATTGTCAGCCACTATGTATTGGAGCTTTTATCAAATTCGTAGAGTCCCAGAATTAGCAAAGTTGCCTACAAATGTTTTCATCCACTTGCTTAACAAAACAAATTTGAGTACAATACTCTATTCAGAACAAGAAGATTGGATTACCAAAAGTCTAATTTAATTTCAGATACAGATCAAATGACTAAAACTTTACGATTTGACAAAAAAAATATGTCACCCAAAAGAATTTAAAACCTAAAATTATGTACCTTTTTCTTTAATCAACAAAACCTATAATCTATATATACAATCTAGTTTAAAATAACACCAGGATGGTTTAAAATTGTTTTAAGATTTAAATCACAAAATTATATGACTTAACATTTTTTTTTTTTAGATATTCGTTTTTGTTATAAACCATATGGATGGACTCCATAACCGGCCCATGGCCCATTAGGGTTTTATCTTATTCTCTGTATCCTACTATTATCCTTGTATATATATCCCTTATTCTATTAATGAAAGACACAGTTCACAACACGTTATCAGCACGATAGCCTCTCACCCTAAAAGCTAAAAATCCTGAAACCCTAAATCTATCTCACAAAAACCAAAAGCCTTAACCGTCTGAGCTAAGAAAATCCTAATCACTTAGAACTAAAAGTTCTCCGATCTCTCGAACACCGTCTCCGTCCAGTTTGCGTTTCCGATGTCGTCTCCTTCTTTATTCTCCGAAACCATAATCATCGAGCTAAGTCATTGTCCACCATATTACTTAGATTCGATTGATTCATGTTTAATATATTACATAGTACATAATTGTTGTTGACGGAACTTTATATAGATCTACACATGCATTACTTAATCTTATTTAAATGGAAATCTTTTGCTTCATCTATAGTAACTAGCGATCGACACATATGATAGAGAACACATGTTCGTTACATGGGCTTTATTCTTAATCTTATTGCTTCAAATTCTATTGCTTTATGGTTTGATATAATAAGGCATTAGAATGGTATGTTCTTAAACACACGTTCGTTACATTAGAATGTTAATTCTCAAAGACATAATTATTATTTTATTGTTTATTATATTATCAAATCATACATGCGTATATATGGTCATTGTTCTTTTGATCAATTTGAATTATTATGTTTATTTTTTGGAATCTGGGCTTCAAGCAACATTAGTAAATATTTAATCGTTACTTTAGTTAATCGGTGATTTGAGTCCTGAAATTTAAATTTACTTTGATGCTTCATCATGGTTGAATCATAGATTTTACTCATGTTCATATATTGGTTTATCATTGATTATTGCTTTAGATCTTACCGAAACCTGTTTGTTTATTGTTTCGACAATTGTTTGATCTCTGATTTTTTAATGTTTTATCATTGATTATTGCTTTAGCCATGTTTCCATGAGCAAAATTTTGAGTTTCTCAGGAATCAGGATTATGTATATTGAGATTTTGTAGGAGGTCCCAACCAGCTAAGAGACATAACTGTTTCCAATTTCCGTATCAGATCTCGGGTCTCTCTTTCAGTTCTCCAATTAAGATAAGTGCTATTTATTTATTATGCTTTATATACATGATCCAATTAAAGTTTGATAAGATAAAATTTGCATGAAAATTGGCACATGTGATTTGATTTATGATTTTTATTTGGAGAATTAATTGAGAAGTTAGTGAATGGAAATATGTTTAATGGCATGATAGATTGAATGTTTTAATATAAACCCTAGGTTAAACCGAAAGTAAACCGAAACCCTAAATCCTAGGTTAAACCAGTTTAATAAACCCTAAGTCACGGTTTAAGATCAACTTTCCCATAAATAGAAAGTTCCAATATGGAAAGTTTCCAGAAATAGAAAGTTTCGTAAAATAGCAAGTTTCCCAAAATAAAAGGTTCCCTAAATAGCAAGTTTCCCAAAATGGAAAGTTTCCAGAAATAGAAAGTTTCGTAAAATAGCAAGTTTCCCAAAATAAAAGGTTCTCTAAAATAGCAAGTTTCCCAAAATGGAAAGTTACCAAAATAGGAAACCCCTTCATAAGGAAATATTCCAAAACCCTAAAGTACACGTTTGTTTAGGATTTCTTTCTAGATGAGAAATAGAAAGTTTCCATAAATGGAAAGTTCCATATAAGGAAAGTTTCCATAAATAGAAAGTTCCATACATAAAACCGAAATCCTAGAAAAAACCCTAGTACTATAAATCGCGGATGCTAAAACCCTAAAACTTAACCGCGAAATCCTAATATCCTAATCTAGTATGATCCGATTGTTTGATTGTTTTTTTGTTGCATACTAGATCAATCTTCTAGGGTTGATTTCATCCATATATATATATAACATGATTGTGTAGAAAACACTTGCTGAAGACAAGCATGGCTCGGTCTTAAATACCGCATGACTTGGTCTAACCGATTACATGAGTTCTCATTTAACTCTATATATTATAGATGTCAGAAATCAACTATTATGAATACACGGCACTCAATGCCTCTCGTGACAATTATTTACAATGGGCTTTGGACACTGAGATTGTCCTAAAGGAAAAAGGGCTTGGTGAATCTATTGTGGAAGGAAACAATGTCACCAGAAGAGAAAGATATAAGGCGATTACTAACATACGCCATCACCTCAATGAGAGTCTCAAAATCAGTACCTCACTATTAAGAATCCTCTGGACCTCAGGACAGAGTTGAAAAAACCCGATTCGATCGAAAGAATCTCAGATTCCAGGAATTCAAATCCATGAATGAGTATAACTCATCACTATTTAAAATAGTGTCAATACTGAGATTCCGTGGTGAGGAAGTTACTGAGAATGACTTGCTAGAGAAAGCATTCTCGACCTTTCACACAAACAATATATTGCCTCAGCAATAATATCGTGAAAAAGGTTTTTACCACATATGCAAGTCTAAACTCTTGTTTTGCTACTTGCTGAGCAAAACAATGAGTTATAAATAGTGAAATGAGACCTCCTGGTCCTACCCCATTATCAGAAGCCTGTGGATGTCGGATTCACACACTTGAATATTTGTTTATTTTGTGGGAATGAATACTCTTGAGGACAAAAATACGATACAAAAAGCTATGAATAGGAATGACTATAGTGTATTTGCTGGAAAAATTGCGTATCCCTTACATGGCTATTAGCCCTCTTATTTATATTGACAATCGACATTTAACTCTCAATTAAACATAATTATTCTCTCTTAAATGCGTCCGTTTTAGTCTTCGAGTTTTAATGCCCAATGTTTGAATTTGAATTGACTCCGATCTTCATGGGCTTCGCCTTTTGGCCCAAGTCATCCGACTTCGATTCCGAGTCATATCCCGAGGTGTGACCACTCCGGGCTCTCTTTCTGGTGACGCCCACTTCGATTATATCTTGTGATCCATGGGCTTAATGGGCCTTATCCTTTGCGGGCCTTCATCTTGATTACGTGGCAATCTTTGGTTGGTCCCGGTCCACTGGTGCGGGATCCGACACCAACAATTAGCCCCCCAAGTCTTTCGAAGTGCTTATTCCAATTCGGAAGGCTTAATCGTCTTAATGACCAAAGATTGCGTTATGAGGAATCTTCTGATTTTCCCGCCAGGATCCCATCAATCCTTTAATTTCGGCGCTTTTCCATGTTTGATCGCGTGACATCTGTCACCATTATGACCGCATATCGTTTATTTACTATTAAAGCGGGAAAACCTTCCCACTTCTTCCACGATTTCCAAGACGGTTTCATCATTATCCCCTAGCTTGCGTGAGGTAACCTTCTTTTTCATTATTACTTTTACTTTTGATCTTTTGTGGTTAAAAACTTCTTCTACTTCTCTCTCCAAATTCTTCTTCTTCCCAAAACTTGAATTTTTCTTTCTACCCAATGACTTCTGATTCCGATAGACCCGAATCTCCATCTTTTGATGAACGGCGTTCTAGCAATGACGAGTGCACCCGCTCTAACGATATTGCTGGTCCGCACTACAGATCCACCTGCACCCTTCAGTCCCTTGAACGATTGAAGGAGCTCTGCCGAATCCCACCGGGAATTATGGCGGAGGCGAAGATTGCTGACCCTACGGAGTCCCCAGAAAACCATCGTGATGGCTATTTCTGTGTATACGAGATCTATTTTAAAGGTTGCGGACTGACTTTTCCTCTTCCCGAAGCCCTAGTTCGATACCTAGCGGCTCTTGAAATCGCTCTTCCTCAACTAACCCCCAATCTTCTTCGTACGATTCTTGGAATTATAACAATCGCGGCGGAAGCCGGATACGTTATCGGAGTCACTGAACTAAATGAGCTTCTAAGTGTGAGAAGCTCATCGAAGAAAACGGGATACTTCTCGGCGTATCCTAACGCCAATAGGAACATCATTTCGCATCTTCCTAACAAGGATGAAAATTGGCATCATCCTTGGTTTTTGATTAAGAAAACTCCTGCTTCGATTGGAAATCTTGCAGATCTTCTCCCTTCGAAGTGGTCTGCGAGACCTGGTAGAGATTAGGTCGCCCGTATCTACCCCGGTTATTTTCTTATTTTTATTGACTAACACCGTTATTTTATTTCGCAGCTTTCATCGCTTCCACTCTCCCGTCCGAAGAGTTCATCGGATTCTTCAAAGTAATTCTTGAAGGGGAAACCCTTTGGAATTCTTTCACTCTTGAGAGATTCCTGGAGGCTAACCACAGACTTAGGATGAGTCCACCAGGTCAGCTTCACAGACTCCCATCTCCTCCATCAACTCAGGGGATGTCATCTCGGGCCCTTGCGGCCAGACGTAAGATGCTTTCCAAGCCGATGGCTGAGGCTTGCGAAGAGAAAAAAAGATTTCTCGCGACTTCTATAGACAAGAAGGACTACAGTAGGACCCTGCTTGTTGACGATGGCAGTACCGAAGGAACCAGATCCGTTGCTGTTTACCGGTTAACACCTCGTCATGAACGTCGTGATCAACGTTCTCCTCGGAGAGATCGATCCCCTCGTCGTGATTCTCCCCGTCCTCTCCAAGACGATTTTAGCAGCGAACCTCTAAAAAACTTGGTTCGCAAGAAGAGAGACAAGTCATCCCGCAGTGAATCTTCTCCACGAAGGGAGAAATCTAGGGCTCGAACTGATCGTTCACCCCGATCATCCCCTCCTTCAGAACCAATGGGTCCTCCACGATCGGTTGATATGTCTTCCTCTTCTCGTCCTGACAGCGGGAAGACTGCTCAGAATGCCTCTCCTAAGAAGGGAGACTCTGAATCTCGAGATGCTTCTCCGAAGTCAAAACCTGCTCTTGTCCCTCAAATCAAATCGCTTACAGGTAATGATTCGCGCATTCTTAAGGGTTTTCACTTTATCTTGATTCAAAATATTACAATTCCTTCTTCTTCCTTCACAGCTATGGAGAAAGAAGGTAGCGTCTTTCGGTGCTTTAAGACTCGATCGGGTCTAATTCTGCCGGAGTTCGACAAGTGGCGTCCTGCAATTCGCGAACGCTATTTGCTTCATGCGCATCACTCATCTCGGGTTAGTCTTACTTCATTCTCCCTTTAATGTTAACTTTCCACCTGGTAAATCATTTCGAATTTATACAAAATGCCAGGCGAACAGCGAACTCAACGACATGATCGAACACTATGAAGGGTTGTTACTCAGTCAGCAACAGGAGATTGAATTATGGAGAGGCAAGTTTACTACTCTTGAGTCCGACCTTCGATCATCTTCGGGCTCTAAGCAACAACTGGAAGATCAAGTAGACGGCCTCAAATCTGAGCTTGAGAAGGTAAAGGGGGAGCTGAAGGATCAGTACGACCAGAATTACCAATTACAGAACGAGCTTTCTGGTGTTCAGGGTAGACTGCATGAATCCGAATCATCCGCCGATGCCCTAAATAATCAACTCATTGAACTTCGCGCGAAGTACAACGCGATTACTAAGTTGCGTGATTCCGAGTTGGCAAAGTCGGCTTCGAAGGCCAGAAAGGAGGTAAAGGGACGCGGGATGGAGTTGATTCAAGGGGCCATCCGTTTTATTCAAACTGAGAAGGTTAAGTCAGATCTGGAATCAGACATCAAGGAGCACGAAAGCAATCTAATCTTGCTGGATCAAATTCACGACGACGATTTCTCCGAAGCAAAAGAGAGATCCGAGCTGTCGTCTAGTTTATCCGAAAAGAAAAGTCGTCTGGCAGCTCTTCCCGCTTCGTCCTTCAACCCTCAGGACTTTGCGGAATTTTTTACTGAATCTCCTCCCCTAAGTGAATCAGGGTTAGATTGGGCAGGTAAACGCTAGTTCTTGATGCTTACGTCCTTCTTTTTGCCTCTTGTTTGATCTGAACCATCTTTAATAGGTCCAAGTGAAACGGAGGGCGTCGTCTTATCCGAAGTCCCTGCTGCACCGAAGGTTATTCCAGGAGATGTTTGTACCGCAGTGAATGAACAAGGAACTTCCCCTGAACAAGTCCCGGCCAAGGAAGTGGATGGAAACCCGACAACCGAAGTGGAGGTCGAAGTGCCTGCTGATCCGTAGTGGCTGCGTCCACTCCGAACTGGGGCTTGTCCCATTATTATATATTTTTGAGGCTTGAACCTTTATGTTTTGCTTTTGCCTAAGGAGGCTTTATTATTAATTTCTTTTGAACAAGATATTTGCCTGAGGAGGCTTTTAAACCTTTTTCTGTTTTAGGTTTTAGATCCCGAGGGGGCTTTGGTTAAAGAATTATATGCGGGTTTGCAAAGTCCGCTTTTTTAACACTTTTTGGCCTTGTGGCTAGGTTTTTTCGAGATTTTTAGGCTGATCAGGCCTTTCTCTTAGAATGCGAGAACTGAGCTCGGCTTAACGCGAGTTCCCCACTTCGGGTTTAGTCAACTCGGTGAATTTGTTGGGCTTGGGCCTTAAAAAACTTTTGTAATTAATGCGACGGTTGCTTTTTCCCTTCTTATTTCTCAAAAGTAGGGAAAACAGCTCGTCTTTAATGCATTAACTGTCTTTTCTCGATTTTCCAAAAATGGTTTAAACCACTCGGGCACGCTACCATTATTGGGTTTATGGTTCCAAGACAAACCCTAAATCATCATTAAATTACGGTTTCGAGATAAACCCTAGACCTATTATAAGTAGAGGCAGGTTTACCTCTAAACTTTTCCAAGGAACTCCAAAATTCTCTCGATAATTTTTTATAAAAATGGAAAACGCAACTGTGGTTCCCACCGATCCTGGCAGTCCTTTGTTCCTGTCCGGCGACGGCTTCGAACCGGCCGGCGTTCTCTTTCCTCATGCTGTGTTTCACTTCCCTTCGAGGGAAAAGAAAGAGGCTTACGACTTCATGGACAAGGTTAAAATTCGACTCTCTTGACCAAAATATTATGCCTTTCACTTTAATTTATTCTTTTTGGTGACAGGTTGTCGACAAACATCGCCGTTTGTGCGACGAGAGGCAGCGGCTGGGCCTTAAGAGGCAAACACTCGAGGCTCGTATTGCTCGAGTGGAGAGGAAGGTGAGAGCCCTGGAAAGTGATCCCTTTCAGTGGGAGTGGAGGAACTTCGATTGCATCGCTGAGATCCCGAGGATGCTCCGGATGTACCTCCGTGCTAAAGGTCAAGTTCGGGGACCGGTGAACGCCCCGACTGAAGCTGCTCTTGTTGATAGTGAAGAGGAAGACGAGGAAAATGATGACAATCCCTGGAAACGTGTCCCGAATGAACCCGAGGTTGAGGGCACGAACGGCGCTTCCACTTCGAATTCCACACCGGCGATGAGGGAGCCTGTTCCTGAGCCTCTCCCATAAATGTTTCCTAACTCTGTTCTCCTTTCTTTATTTTTCCTCTCGTTTTGAACTCATAATGGGCCTCGGCCAATTTTATTTATGGAAATATTTGCTACTCCTTTAATTCCCATATCATTCTTGGTGATACGTCTTTTAATGCAGGATCGATTTTAAGGGAATAAATCTTTCCGCGAATTACTCTGTCTCCACGCTGAATCCGCAGACTGCTAGGGATACGACATCCCTATAAATTACAGCTTCAACTTCTCCTCACTCCTCACCATTCTTCTTACTTCTGCAGATATGGACTTTAACCTTCGATGTTCAGAGTCTATGCCGGACTTCTCCAGGATCGGAGTGATAGATGAAGATGTTCCAGATGTTCCAAGTAGGCGACCTTCTCCACTTCGCGGCTTTTTCAGATCTCAGATCCGAGCTCCATGCGCTTTGATCAAGAACCTCCCAATCAGGGACCAAGGAACAGCGATGGCATTCATAGAGGCGCTTGCGCTCCAACACCGGAAGCTTACGTTGGAAAAGAAAAGACTCCGGAAAAGGATTAACCGAATGCAACGCAGGCTTACTACGGTGTCAAGAGATCTTCACATCCTTGGCTCCCACCCCGGAGAATGGATTGAGCTCGGAATTTCCGACTTTGCTCGTATCCCGGATTGTATGATGCCAGTTCTGGACCTCGCAGGTCAAGGGGTTCAGGTGTTCTGCTCTCCGGGAGGGTTTTCCTAGCCCGAAGTGTGCGAAGGTTGACACTCTGTTTGCTTGAATAAATGTTTTACTTTCGATTTCTTGTATGTTCGCACAGCCGAACTTCTTCATCTTGTATGTTCGCATAGCCGAACTCTTCATCTAAGAAATAAAACAAATTTTCATTATTAGTAGCTGAACTCTTTTTCGAGCTGCCTACGTACCCATTTCGGGATCAAGCCACACCGTAGTTCATGTACATAACAAATTGCGTATTAAACATAGAACTTCTTTAGATTGATCACGTTCCAAGGTCGCTGGACTGGACTGCCTTCTAAGTCCTTTAACCTATAAACGCCATTTCGAACCACTTCGGTCACAATATAAGGACCTTCCCAATTAATGCCGAGTTTGCCCGCGCCTTCTTCTTTTTTATTATCAAAAACTCGCCTTAGCACATAATCGCCTACAAAGAATGGTCTGCTTTTGACTTTGGAATTGTAATACCGAGCTGCTGCTTGCTGGTAATTTTGTATCCGAATTAAGGCTTGATCTCGTCTTTCATTAATGGTATCCAGCGAGTCATCGAGCATTGCTGAATTCTCCTCTTCGTTCAATGGTGTTTCTGTTCGGCGAAGACCGGGCACATTGAGTTCAGCCGGTACTACTGCTTCCATGCCATAAACTAGGGAAAACGGAGTTTCTCCGGTAGGTCGCCTAGGGGTTGTTCGATAAGCCCATAGGACGGGTTGGAGTTCATCATACCATCCTCCTTTTAAATGACTCAAGCGTTTTTTGAGATTGCTCAAAATTGTTTTGTTCGCAGCTTCAGCTTGGCCATTTCCTTGTGGATACCGTGGAGTGGAATAACTGACCTTGATCCCCCATTCTGAGCAAAAAGCTTCAAATTCGTGCGAAATGAACTGTGGCCATTATCAGTAACTATCTCGTATGGAACCCCATGTCGGCATATGATATTCTTCCAAATGAAAGTATTCACCGCCGAATCTTTGATGCTAGCATATGCTTCAGCTTCGATCCACTTTGAAAAATAATCCGTTAAGACCAACAGGTATTGTGCTCCTCGAGTTGATCTATGCAATGGTCCAATGATATCCATCGACCACCTCATAAACGGGTACGGGGCAGAAATGGAGGAGAATAACTCCGAAGGTTGATGGATCATCGGCGCATGGAGTTGACAACGTTTGCACCTTTGAGCGAACTTGACACAATCCGTAATCATAGTGGGCCAATAATAGCCCATCCTTTTTATTTTAAAAGCCATGGCCCTTCCAGACGCATGACTCCCACATAGACCTTCGTGTACTTCTCTCACGACGATTTCGACTTCGGGCCCAAAGATGCATAATAGGTAGGGGTCGCTAACACCTCGCTTATATAATATATCCTTTGATAGACAAAATTTCGCGCTAACGACTCTCATTTTCCTGGCTTGCCACTTGTTTTTCGGGAGCTCGCCTGTCATGATGTAGTGCTTTATTGGCTCCCTCCAATCAGCCCCCCAGTCTTTAGCCGGAATTTGGTCAATCTCATGAAATACTCGCGGTTCCGGTTCGGGATGTTCATTTGGTTCAAGGTCCGGTTCGGGATGGTCGTCCTCGATTACCGGTTCCGACTCTATAACAGTTTCTGGAAGTATATCGGGCTCCTTGTTGTGCTTTTTCGACTTCCTCCGTTTAACAGGTGGCAACTCGATTTCGGGCTCGCCACGTTCACGCGCTGCTGCTCGAGATCTTGTAACAGCAAGGATTTCTTTGTCAGTTCTAATGCTTCGCTCCGCGATACATTCAACCGGAATGATTCTTTTTAGCTCAGGATCTGAAGTTGATGCTAATGCGGCAAGTGCATCCGCGGTTGTATTTTCTCCTCGAGGTATGCGAATTAGTTCGAATTTCTTGAAGTCCTTGGAAAGACCCTTCACTACTTCAAGGTATGCTTCCATTCTTAGATCTTTCGCTTCATAATCGCCATTGAATTGATTAACTACCAGCTGTGAATCACAGTAAGCAACCACTTCTTCAGCTCCAACCCCTTGTGCCAGTCGAAGTCCGGCAATTAGTGCTTCATATTCTGCTTCATTGTTAGAAGCATTAAACAATAGCCGGAATGATTGTTCAAGAATTTCCGACGTTGGAGATTCCAACTTGATTCCTACTCCAGATCCTTGTTTTGATGAAGATCCGTCTACATATAGTTTCCAAGTCTGATTCTCTGGTTGCTCCGGTATGCCCAGCACTGGTATTTCGGTTAGGAAATCTGCCAAAACCTGAGCCTTCATGCTGACCCGGCTTTTATATTCTATATCATATTCACTTAGTTCCACTGCCCACTTCGCCAATCGTCCGGATTGATTTGGACTATGAAGTATTGTTCGGAGTGGCTGGTTGGTTAACACTTCGATTGGATGAGACTGGAAGTATGGGCGCAGCTTCCGGGCTGAAGTTACTACTGCAAGTGCGAGTTTTTCCATCATTGTGTACCTTGTCTCTGGATCCGTCATTGACTTACTTATGTAGTAAATCGGTTTTTGCTCCCCGCGGTCCTCCCGGACCAAGACTCCACTAACTGCATGTTTTGACACTGAAACATACAAATAGAGCTTCTCGTCCACTTCGGGTTTAGACAACACTGGTGGAGTAGTGAGGTATGCTTTAAGTTGTCCGAATGCTTCTTCACACTTCTCATCCCAAAGGAACCCTTTATTTCCCTTCAGAATTTGATAAAAAGGCAGAGACTTGTCCGTTGATCTTGAAATAAATCTGTTTAGGGCTGCAATTCGACCAGTCAGACGCTGTACTTCCTTGAAGTTCTTCGGAGATGGCATGTTTAGAAAGGCATTAATTTGGTTTGGATTAGCTTCGATTCCTCTTTTTGTCACGATATAACCAAGGAACTCTCCGGATGGAACTCCGAAAGTGCACTTCGCCGGGTTCAGCTTCATTTGATATCGGTTGAGAATTTCAAAACACTCTTCCAAATGCTTAATGTGATCCTCTTTCTTCAAAGACTTAACCAACATATCGTCTATGTAGACTTCCATTGTCTTCCCGAGATGCTCATGGAACATTTTGTTGACCAATCGTTGATAAGTTGCCCCTGCGTTTTTTAAACCAAAAGGCATTACTTTATAACAATAAGTACCTCTGTCCGTGATGAATGATGTCTTTTCTTGGTCTTCGGGATCCATCATTATTTGATTATAACCCGAGAAGGCATCCATGAAAGTTAATAATTCATTCCCAGCGGTAGATTCCACGAGCCGGTCTATATGCGGGAGCGGAAAACTATCTTTCGGACATGCTTTATTGAGATCGGTGAAGTCGATACACACTCTGTCCTTTCCATTTTTCTTTTTGACCACGACAGTGTTTGCCACCCACTCCGGGTATTGTACTTCCCTTATAGATCCTATCTTTAGTAGTTTGTCCACTTCATCATTTACTGCCTTTGCTCGCTCTACTCCGAGTTTCCTTCTCTTTTGTTTTACGGGCTTAAAACTTGGATCTACGTTCAATTTGTGGCAGATTATGCTTGGATCTATGCCAGGCATATCGGCCGCTGACCATGCAAATGACGTCTTGTTTTTCCTTAGAAGTTCAATCAAAGCTTCTTTTATTTCGCCAGTCAAAGTGACTCCAATTCGGACTTTCCGATCTGGTTTATCTTCTTCCAATACTACTTCGATTACCACATCGTCTTCTTTTTGCCCACTAGGAAATCTTGGAATTTCCTTCTTCGCAGGTTTCGTTAATTGCTATTGGATCTTTAGTCGATGACTGGTCAGATAGCACGTTCGTGAAGCTTCTTGACTTCCTCGAATCGTTCCCACTCCACTAGGAGTTGGAAATTTGATGCATTGATGATACGTCGAGGGAACTGCCTTTATTTGATAAATCCATGGAGTCCCAAGGATGATGTTGTAAGCTGCCGGTTTATCGAAAACAACAAAATCTACTATCTTTGACACGTTTTTAGCAAGAACTGGTAGTTTGATCGTCCCGAGAGACATGGCCGATTCGCTTGTGAACGCCACCAAAGGAGACGGCGGTCCTACTATATCTGCCCGACTGATTCCCATTCTTTCCAGGGTACCTTGAAAGTCCATTTCTTCACCTAAATTTGCTTTAAATAAAACATTTCGCCTATGCTTCTTTATAGCATTGATCGTATCCCGACAAAGCTTGGAACCTCCAATGATCACATTAATTTTTCCTTTAGAACTTCTAGGTTCTTCTTCGTTGGATTGCCTAGGTCTTTTTAAATTCTGATCTTTAGGGATATCTTTTGCCTCGTGATATTCTTTCACGAAATCTTCTATCTTGAAATTAGAAAGATCTCCACTGGCCCATAGCTCTGCGAGGTGCTTTTTGAGGACACTACAATCTTTGGTTAAGTGTCCGGTTACCTTATGGATGTCACAATGCAAACTTTCGTCACGGACCCAAGTGTTCGACCTTCCTTTTCCTTGAAATTGTTTCCCGACGGTATTGTTGAGGGGTTGCGATCCGAATTTTTTAGGTCCTTGGTTCTCTCTGGGCTCAAACTTTTTGGTAGGGAAAGTGACCGCTGGTTTTGCTTGTTTGTTCCTTTTCGCAAAACTCTCTTTTTCGTCTTCTACTTCCATCCAGTTATTTGCACGGAAAAGTGCGTCTTGAATTGTGTCCGGTTTGTGAAGTATCAGATCTTCTTTGAACCTTGAGTCATGCCATAAGCCTTTTCGTAGGGCAGATAAAGCTGACTGCTGCGAGATTCTTGGGAGTTTTGACAGCACCCCCTTGAATTTGGTGATGAAAGTTCTAAGTGACTCGTTTGGCCCTTGTGTTAGATTCCAGAGGTCAGCATCCGAAACGCTTTTATCCATGAGGATAGAATATTGTTTCAGGAAAACAGCCGACAATTCGTCGAAGTTATTGATTGAGCCTGGTTCCAACTGAGTGAACCACATTAGTGCTTGACCGCAAAGATTTTCCGAAAAGAGTTTGCAGTATCCTGCATCCTCATCAGCTTCATCCAATTCGACTCTTCCAGCGGCAATCAGAAAAGCTGCGAGATAGCTTTTTGGGTCTTCTAATCCACTATATGGATCCAGTTTGAGTTTTCGAGAATCCTTGATTCTCAAATTTGCAATTCGCGGAATGAAAGGAGTTCGCCTAGCTTCCTCGATGACTCGGTTAATGTCCGGCTCCGAACTGGTGGCCTGGTGGAACTTTGACTTCATTTCTTTTAGTTCCTGGCTAACCTTCCTCATGGTTTCGAGTTGATCGAAGCTCTCTTGATCATACTGATCTACAAGCTGATCTTCATCTCCGAGCTGCGTCTCTTCTTCCACATCCGGTTGGATTGTTGGGTTAGAAGTTGTTTGTTCGTTGGTCTCACTTCGCACACGGGAGTTTGGCGTACTGAACATGCTTCTGCGGACTCCCACGGTACTTCCTGCACCTAGAGAACGAACACGAGATTGAATAGTATTGATGTTTTGACCAAGAGATACCTGGGTTGTTTTAAGCGTGTCCACAGCTTTTTCCACATCCGAGAACTTCTGCGACATTTCTGTTATGGCTTGCTGCATGGTCTTGAGAGCCTCGGCTACTGTCGAATCAGGGATGCTTGTTCCAGACATTGCTGCTTATCTCGGAAACGAGAGAAATCTGACAACTCAAGAATCTTCTAGTTCCCCACAGACGGCGCCAAAATGTGGATGTCGGATTCACACACTTGAATATTTGTTTATTTTGTGGGAATGAATACTCTTGAGGACAAAAATACGATACAAAAAGCTATGAATAGGAATGACTATAGTGTATTTGCTGGAAAAATTGCGTATCCCTTACATGGCTATTAGCCCTCTTATTTATATTGACAATCGACATTTAACTCTCAATTAAACATAATTATTCTCTCTTAAATGCGTCCGTTTTAGTCTTCGAGTTTTAATGCCCAATGTTTGAATTTGAATTGACTCCGATCTTCATGGGCTTCGCCTTTTGGCCCAAGTCATCCGACTTCGATTCCGAGTCATATCCCGAGGTGTGACCACTCCGGGCTCTCTTTCTGGTGACGCCCACTTCGATTATATCTTGTGATCCATGGGCTTAATGGGCCTTATCCTTTGCGGGCCTTCATCTTGATTACGTGGCAATCTTTGGTTGGTCCCGGTCCACTGGTGCGGGATCCGACACCAACAAAGCCCATTGGGCTGAAGAGCCTAAAAAGAGCATAAAGAGACTAAAGAGTCTAACCACGTCAAAAGAGATAAGTATCATGGCCACAGTCATGGTAAATGGAATGAACGTGGTAGAAGTGGCAATTATAATTTATATGATTAAGGAAACCATTCATATGGTTAAGGCCGCCGACCCGACTTTGGTCGTAATCGAGGTAGAGGCCGCGGTATACCCAAACCACAACACTCAAATAAACTTGTTTGCCACTGATGAGGAATGGGGAAACCATTGGACTAAGACGTGCATGACACCTAAGCATCTCGTTGATCTCTATCAAGAGAGTTTGAAAAGAATCTAGAGACTTTGAATTGATTGATTTATGAGTTATGAGAATTCAATAAACGAAATATCTAAAGACATGGTTCATTAGCCAAATTGCGGGTATAGCTAAATTTAGTGAAGGCTAAGGGCAGGCCCATGGCAGGCCCATATTCCCAAGGGCACGCATCCTCAGATGTTTCATATTCACCCAGCTCAAAGGGGCTTGTTGAGTTTCAAAGAAATGTGTTTGAATGGTTTCCACATTGAAACTAAGGGTGAAGGGAACAAAGGATTCCCATATATTACTAAGAGCACCCAAGACCATGAGAAGGTCTTAGAGACTATACCCGCGTCATAGACCTTTACTATGCCAAGGTCAATATGATAAAGGCTAATACAGTAAACAAAAGGGTTTACTGAGAAATTCACTAATGGCATGACCGGCTTGGCCAGCCTGGTTCTAACATGATGCGTAAAGCTGATATTAAAATCAAAAGGGCACACCCCTTAAGGACCTCACGTGTGTAGCATGTACACAAGCGAAACTCATACTAAGGCCATCACCAGTCAAAGCAACTAGAAACTTGGTGTTTGCTAGATTGCTGGCCCAGACCATAAGTCTGTGAGCCCACATACTTAAGACTATATGTCTAGATAATGCTGGTAAATTATGTCCCAAGCGTTTTTATGGCTACAGTATGTCCATGAGGGGGAGAGTAGTATACCCCGTGGCACATGTCCATACTTGAACTCACAGTAGCTGCTTGGGGACACGCAATATTACATGCAACAAGAGCTTATACGCATCAGGCCATTCTAGTGAGCATAGATATTCACCATCCCAACTACTCACAGGTCAGGAGCCAGATATGTCCCATCTAAAGACATTTGGGTGTGTCACCTATTTACCCATAGCACCACCACAGAGAGCAAATGATGGGACCTCAAAAAGGGATGGGAATATACGTTAAAAATGATTCTCCCACCATCATTAAGTATCTCGAGCCAAAGGCCAGATACAAGGATTGTCATCTCAATGAATCCGTTTTCCCAACACTGGGTGGAGAGACTAACAAGCTGGTCAAAGAACTTACATGGAATCAAACATCCTTCACATGGCAAGATCCTCGGACTCCATCAGAGATCCAAAAGACTATATATCTGCAAAAGCTAGCTAAAACAGTTGCCAAGATTCCTATACTGACCCAAAGAGAGTAACAAAATCGTACATACCAGCTTGTAATGCACCAGTACGTATTGATGTTCACAAGGAACACAATCAAGTTGCTACAGAGGCTACAACACGTAAGAAACGTGGTAGACCCAAAAGGTTCCAAAGACAAGAACCCTCGGAAATCAAATAAAGGTGCAAGGGAAACCGAGAAGGTTCAAGAAACCATAGACATGGCCGGCTACTAGACATAACCCTAAGGTACCAATCAATGAGGTTTGGGACGCCAAACCTCAAGGTCCTGAAGGTGTAAAGAGATCTCTATAAACTATATCATGTCTAGAATACAATGGAACCGAAAAGATGTCGACATCAATGATAATATATTTGCGCACAAGGTAGCAACTGAAATAAATGAGGATCAAGAGCCCACGTCTATACTAGAGTGCACTCAAAGACCTGATTGATTAAAATGGTACAAGACCACAAAACGTGGAGCTAAGAATCAATGTAAAGCCAGTGGGACAAATGAGTCTTTGTGATTATGTGAAATAAACATAGTGAAAGCGTGATATATCAGACACGGCTTGTCGCACAAGGATTCACACAAAGACCAGAAATAGAGGAGATATACTCCCCTGTGGTGGATGCTAACATTTAAATCTTTGCTAAGTCTGGCTATATAAAAGAAAAAGACTTGATTTGCGGCTAATGGATGTAATGCCTGTATATTTATATAAGTCCACTGGATAATATATGAGATTACCAGAGGGTATTGAGCTCAAAGATAAGAAAGATTCTCGAGAACAGCACTGCATAAGGCTGGACAAATCCTTATATGGACTGAAACAAAGCGGACGTATGTGGTATAACCGGTTAAGCGAATATCTCATCAGAGAAGGCTATAAAAATGATCCCATCAGTCCATAAAGAGGTTTACAAACAAAGGATTTGTAATCATAGCAGTGTATATGAATGATTTAAACCTCTGGGTAATCGACCAAACAGTTGAGTATATCTAAAGAAAGAATCTGAAATGAAAGACCTAGGCAATAATTAAGTTCTGTTTGGGATTACAACCTGAGTACGTGAATAATGGAATCCTTGTGCATCAAATGGCATACACTGAAAGAGTACTCAAGGAGATTTAATAAGGACCAGGCCCGCCCATTGACCAGGCCCAATGGTGGTGGAAGCCTCAGATTGGATAGTGATCCATTCAGTCCGGAAATGCCATACCTCAGTGCCATAGGAGTTCTAATGAATTTGGCTAGACACACTAGACCAAATATTTGTTTTGCCGTGAGTCTCCTGTCTAAATTTAGTTCATGATCAACCCAAAGGCACTGGAAAGGTTTAAACGAAGGTTTGATTAAGTTTTAAAGTCTATTCTTCCTGCGTTGTTTACTTGGGTTTATTCTATACTGATCTAACCAAAGAAGGTCCAGTTTGCTTTGGTTTAGTTTGATTTACTAATGCAGGATATTCATAAGATCAGATTATGGCATGGTCAATGAATAGGAACTACGTGTGGCTTGATCCCTTCCAAGGGTACGTAGGCAGCCTTCCTTAAGGCGCAGCTACTACTACATCAAAGACCATCATATTTGAAGACAACGCAGCCTGTATTGCTCAACTCAAGGACGGCTACACTAAGAGAGACCGGACGAAGCACATTTTGCCAAAGTTCTTCTTCACTCATGAATTACAGAAGGACGGTCAAGTCAAAGTTCAACAGATCCGGTCAAGTGAGAATTCAGTCGACCTATTCACCAAATCATTGCCGACTTCAACATTCCGGAAGCTCATTCATCAGATCGGGATGCGCGGACTTAAGGATCTATAGTGATGCTCAAATCAGGGGGAGTAATGCGTGTTGTACTCTTTTTCCTTCACCATGGTTTTGTCCCACTGGGTTTTCCTGGTAAGGTTTTAATGAGGCAACATTCCCCAGCGCATTATAGAGATCCCGGTTTAGTATCGGGCACGGTTATGTCTTCCAAGGGGGAGTGTTATAAACCATATGGATGGACTCCATAACCGGCCCATGGCCCATTAGGGTTTTACCTCATTCTCTGTATCCTGCTATTATCCTTGTATATATATCCCTTATTCTATTAATGAAAGACACAGTTCACAACAGTTTTAGTTTTCTATACGGAAAGTTATCTACTAGTTTCTATATAGTCAATGAGATATTAACATAGAAAAAGAAATCAGTCAAATTATACCACATCACATTTTACTTTGTTTGCTAATGTAATTCAAAATTTTATATTTAAGAATGCACATTTGATATTCAGTTTTCTTAAATATTTTACAAGCAAAAAAAACAGTAAACATAAACTAATCAAAATACCTGGCCCCATCAGGTAACTTATATAAGTAGTTGAATACTAGTGCCTTTAAAAGTAGTACATAGTATAGTTAACATGTCAATTCAGTGAACGTATATGTATTGTAGAATGTAGATAGATTCCATAAAGCCGAATCAAAAAAGTTCAGTTGAGTTTCAAAATGAAGTCATTGAAGGAGAGACTAGGTTTAAAGGACGGTATCCAAACCAACATTCTTAATTGTTTAATTGAAATTGCAAATTCTCTTCAACAAATCATTTTATAACTAACGTTTAAACAAAAAAAAAAAAATTCATTTTATAACCGGCAAAAATTAAAAAAAAAAATGTTATTTATTAAGCGAATGCAAGTTCTTGGAAGCCTCATAAACAAAATAGATGTATTTTCTTATGATATTTTGAAGTTTTTGTTACGAACCTTTATTTTCTCTTCTTTCGAAGTGATTCCGATTCATATCATTCACACTATATATGTATATGAGCTTTAACTAAATTCATACAGTCCAGGAGTAAGCAAAATAGTAGCCTACGATTTTTTTTATTCACTTATTTAATAAAATGTTTTCTGAGTACAACTCTAATTTAATTACAGATATAGGTCAATTGTCTAAAAGTTTCCAATTTAAGAGAAAGTTGGTGTCACACAAAATAAATTTAAAACCTAAAAATTACTTGTTAGATAAAGAAGACCAGAATGGTTTGAAATATTTTTATACAAAGTTATCGCACTTCACATTTTTTAAAATGAAAGTCATCCAGCTTTATCTACTTGAATACAACTACTAGTGCGTTCAAACTTTAAAGTAGCATAAATACATAATAATGTAAATGTCACTTCAGTGAACACATGGTTATAAATTGAGTAGTTGTAAATTGTAGATAGATTCTATAAAGACGAATTAATACAATTTAATTGAGTATTAAAATGAAGTCCTTGAATAGTTGATTGAAGAAGAGAGTTTAAAATCACTAAGTTTTTTGCACTTCTACAAGAACCACTTGGATAGAAAATAACAAACAAGTCAAAGAACCTGAAAGATTACACCCTCTAATAAACCTCGAAATTTTAGTGAGAGATCCTTTTTTTTTTTGGTCAACTATACTTGATCAAATGATAGACCGTCAAAATTTTTTTTTTTTTTTTTTTTTTTTTTTTTTTTTTTGACCGTCAAAATTTAAGATGTACTACTCGAAGTTAGTATTATCTATTACGTAGTCTCGTGAAAATTAGTATGTTTTCTCCTATGTTCCATATAAGTTTGATTTGCTTCGAGCTCATTTTTCTAACTTTCCGCTCTCTAACATCGATTTTTATTGATCTATCATTTGTAAACAAATTTTTTCGTATTAAATAACTAGTCGAAAAGTATTCTTTTAACATCAATATGTGGTTGATAAAAAAAAAAAAACTCAATATACAATTTCTGAAATATTTATAAGGGAACAACATAAATTAAACAAAAGTATCTTGTACCATCAGGTATTTATAACTGGTAGAATACACAATGAAAGTTGGTTTAAAGTAACATACTAACATAGATACACAATGAAAGTTAATATGTCAAATTCAATGAACACATCTATAAATGGGATAGTTGTAGAATGTACTATGTAGATAGATTCTATAAAGGATGAATCAATAAAATTCAGTCGAGTTTCAAAACGAAGTCGTTGAAGAAGAGAGTTTGAACACACACTAAGTTTTGAACTTCTACAACAACCACTTGGGGATAAAAAGAAAGACACAAGTCAAAGAACCCTAAAGATTACATCTAGAATAAGCCCTAACTTTTAGTGAATATCTCTGTTTAGGAAAACAACTAACAATCTGAAAAAAAATACCATTACACTCTAAAAAAATCTGAAGACACCGAAATAAAAAAGTCGCAACAACTCAAGATTATGACTGATCAATGTCAGATTCTTTCCATCGATCATCAGCTTGGAACCTCGGTGTCAGATTCGCTATGGCCTCCGAATTCATCATCATCTTCACCTTCTAAATCCTCCTCATCGTCTTCCTCATCTTCTCCTGGGAGGGGCGAGAAGAGATCCTTGATATGGTTAGCTGTGTTATTTGCATAGTAACCATGGACTGTGTTAGTACTTGGCTCATGCGAAAAGGACACAGGTGGTGCAGACACAGGTGGTGGCTGAATAACAACAGGCTTGTTGAGCCCGTATCTAGCCTTTGGATCTTCTGCTGATCCACCGAATGAGATATTAGAAGCTTGTGTTGTTGTCGGGATCCCGAGTCTTTCCCTTCTTTGCTTCTTTATCTGCTGCTGCTGCTGCGATTCCTCCTGACCCGCTATAAAACTCCCCACCATTACCTGAAAAACATATAACGATTCCGAAACAACAATGCTTAAAACAAGACGAAGATTCAAGCCCATTAAAGAGATCAACACCTCATGTTCTAAGTTATTACCTGAACAGGACCAGCGGCTATAAAGAGACCGGCAAGTCCACCACCAAAGACACGACCATCTGGTCCTGCAAGAGACACACTCATCCCGCCAGCTCTGCTTCGGGTTCCTCCACTCTCGCTTGGTATGAACGAACCCGTCAAAGACAGAATCTCAAAATGACCCTGACCACAAATAGTAAACTAAATTTAGTAAAAAATGAAAAAGGAATCTAAGAGAGAGTGAAGTGAAGAGAGAGAGAGCAAACCTCATAAGTGAGAGTACCACCAGATGTCATAGATTGACGAAGTGTAACATTGGAAATGGGACCGTTAGCTGAAAGAATGCAAATAGCACGCGAGCCTTGTTGAGAGAATGTCATTATCTTCATTGTCACATCCTGTTAGATTCAGTGGGCCAAAAATAGTTAGAAATCTCGGGGACTTAGTCAAGATTAATAACCTTGGTGAATCATAATCATATTAAGGTCGCTAAACTGACTTTATACTCACAAATTATTCAGTAAACCACAAGTAAAGAGAATTATCGAAGACATACCTCACCGGCATTTACTGTGAGCACATGAGGTGTAAAACTTGGACTGACAATCTCTGCAGGTCCTCCACCTGCTAATTAAACATCAAATGAATCAGGAGGATTAACAATTAATAGAAAACGAAATCTGATCAAGAAAAAAAGAGCTATATTAAGATGAACAAATTGCTAAAACCAAAACAGTAAAGAGTTCAAGTTAAATCCTTAAGTAACAACAAGACCAGTGCCTACAAATTCCTCGACGAAACACATCTATATATATATACTCTTAATCACACTGCTTATGTCACTCTCATCACTAATTAGTTCCCCTAAATTGCCTTCTTCTTCTGGGAATTTCCCTTTAAAAATCCAGTTTACTGGACAGTAACATTCACTAGCTTTATAAGACAAAAACATTTGTCCTTATTCCAACTTTTTTGCTAGTCAAATAGATCTATTAAAAGATATCTATTGATTCTTATACAGAGACCAATGTACACACAGAGATATCTTGGATAAAAGACATTACCAGAACTAGGAGTGTTGTTAAATTGGAACATCTGAGGATTCTTGAGCCAATTGTTGTTGTTGTTGTTGTCGCTGTTAGGCTCTCTACTTCCTTGTCCACGTCCTCTTCCTCTTCCTCTGCCTCTTCCTCGCCCTCTTCCTCGTTTCCGAGAACCAAGCTCCGACGTCAACGGAACGGAGGAGGAGATAGGCATCGGAGAGAGAGTCACAGCGAGTGAGCCGTCAGGGTTATACTTTCTCGGTCTTCCTCTCTTCTTCTTCAAGTCAGAAGAAGAATTCTCCACCGGCATTGTTAAGCTAAAAGGAGGAGCAACATTCTCAGAAGCTTTCACGGCGGCGGCGGCGACGGAGGAAGTGCTGGATTGACCCACCGGAAAAAGATTAGGGTTTTCAGACCGTGGTGGTTCCATGTGGTAACCAGGTGGAGGAAGAGGAGCTTCATGTTGTTTCAGACCAAAACTGGTTGTGATGTTGTTGATGTTAGTTCCTTCTCTCTCCTCCATCTGAAAGATTCTGATTCCGACAATTAAGGAAGAAGAAGACCAAAAACAATCTTTTAAGACAGAACTTGAATCTTGATGATCACGACAGATTCAAGCTTCTTCAGACAGACACTTAAAGTATAGACAAGAGAGAGAGAAGAAAGATCCAGAGGACGTAAGATTCAGAGAAAAGGGGAAAGAGATTAAAAAAAAATGAAGGTTTTTTTTTTTGGGTTGAAATTAAGTAAAACTAGTGAAGAGAAAGATCAAAAGCTTCCATGGCGGAATCTTAATTTCAGAAGAATTTCTCCTAAAACATTCATAATTACCAGGGTTTTTTTTTTTTTCTACGAGTGGGTTAAGTTTAGGGAGAATTTTTCTTTACAGATGTGAGAAATTAGGGTTTTGAGGAGAATGGGAAAGAGAAAAAATAAATATTGAAAATATATAAATCAAAGGAGCGGATTTTATTACATTATTAACTTTGATTTTATAAAAAATAGAAAGAAGTTTTTTTTAAAGAAAAAAATCAAAAAAAAGGAGAGAGAAACGAGAAAAGTGTAAATTCTAAAAAATTTGTAATAATGGCTTAATTAGAAAATTCAAAAAATTACACTCCTTTCCTAACAAAGTCTTGGAGTTTGGGATACAGCTAAAGTTTAAGTAATTTAATAAAATAAGTAGGGGCAAATTTTTAATTATATACAGTTGGACTTGATTTTGAGATTTTCCACAGTTTTCAAAATGAAAAATAAAAAGAAAAGGTTTGAGATATTTCTGTCACCTAATATTATCACTTTTTTTTTGGTTTTGTTCAAAAAATAAAATAAAAATATTATCACTCTTTCTTTTCCAGTCTACCCACGTTGACTATAACCAAAACATGTTGACCAGTTTAGCCTCCCAAAGACCAAGTACAAAATCTCTTTGTCCCTAATCCCTGACATTAGGAGTGGTAATGACTCCGTACCAAAATTATCCATTTTGTTCATTCGGATGTCTAATCCCCGCAAAGCAAGCTCAATAGATAGATATAATCGATGAATTTAGAATGGATCAATATATCATGATTGTTGTTTGGGTGATTAAGTATGTTTTTTAAACTAGACACCAAAAAACATACAAATTGCACAAGATAGTTCATTCGTTTTATCACTGCCGAAAGTAAGTTATAGTTGGTCTTTTAGGTCATATGACTAGACATAATATCAATCTAAAAACTTTGATTAGGAAATGTATCTATGACAAATATTCCGTTTAGAGAGCTTTAATTCCATTTTAGGAGCAAATTTTTTTTTAATTTTGCAAACGACATGTTAGATTTTGGTTCTCCCATTTGTGAGCCCATAATCAAGCCACTATTTTACTCCCGTAAAAACCGAATCCCCAACTAGTAATTTTGACTTGAACGTCGAAAAGTTTTTGAGGGATAAATCTATTATAACCTAAAGAATTGTATATTTTCTTAATTTAAAATATTTTTACCTTTTTATAGATATTTTACATTTGACCTCTTCTAATTTTTTTTATTTTTCATATGTCAAATAAGACCCCATAGGTCTGAAATTAATTTATGGATACAAATCGATTGAAGTTGATTATCCTAGTGGTAAAATCATTAGTCGCCCCAAGCTTTTTTGAAGTCTTACATGGAGACGAAAAAGTGGTCACTCCACCAGTAAACTAAGATAGAAAATTGTGAAATATTGATCACAAGTAAATATTTTTTTGAATAAACGAATATAGCCAGAAACAAGTTATGACAAGTCAGGTAATAATATTTTGCGGAAAATTTCGAATAATAATGGGAAATGGTCAAATACAGATTAGGTTGACTAGTTTTCCGCTACACTTCACGGAATGGTTTTTTCTTGTCAGTCTCAGAAGAAACCATACGTGTAAAAATGATTACTTAAAAGAAAAAAAAGCCAATCATATAATTGACCTTTTACAAACCAAACCACATTCAGTTTGAGTTTTACAAATGAAAAAACTTAAGATTGAGACCAAAGGATTAATGATCAAACCAAACCACATTCAGCCTGTAGCATGAAGGCGAGTCTTTGTTCCTCAAACGAGTACTCAACAACTTCAGGCTTTTCAGACATCAATCTTGCATTGTTGGTGAATGGTGTTGGTGCAGTGTGCATTGGGACAGAGACTGTTGCTGGTGTCGATGGGATTGGAATCATTGCAGTAACATTCTTAGGTGTTTGCATCATCATAGTCATCATTTTCTCTTCTTCCAAGTTCCTAATACTGTTGATGTTCTTGACAGGAGTTGCAAATGATGAGATCTCATTCACTGTGTTGTTTTTCGGAAGTTGCTGTTGTGTTGTTGTTGCTATGTTGGCCTTTGATGCAATCACCGTAGTTGAAATGGGCGAGAACGGTTTGCGAACTAATGGGGATTGCAACATTTCAGAAGGATTCATTGATTGTTTCCTTGAGGGAAGTCCTGCAATATCAAGCCCTCTTCTTCCTGCAGGTATAAAATTCATTCCCCAATGCAATTACGAAATCTACTCAATACTATGATGACAACCAATGGTTACATTTGATTAAAAGACATAGTTACCATTAGATAAAGCTCCATCATTCTGTCGGTGATCTGCTTTCTTGTTAGGCTTAGGAGTCTGATGCATTGCTGCTCCTAAAGAGAGTCTTCGGTTAGTAGCACCACCGGTTGACATTCTTGGAGCCTTTTTACCGCCAAGGGGTTTAGATGGGCTCGGTTTGGACCCGTATAGCGCCTCTTGTTCTGCTATGAGCTGTCCTTGAAGCTTCTTCTGATCCTTTAATATGTAGAAAACAGTTGCAGCACATAGAGTTGGATTAGAAGGATGATATTGGTGAAAATTTTCTGATGGAAACATAAAAGAAAGGAGAACTTGTACTTACCCGTTGGCGACGGTGTTCCTCTTCTCTTTCCTGCCTTAGCAAGTTGTACTCCTCAAGCATAGAAAGAAGACGGATCTAGACACAGAAAAAGAAAATTACAAATGGTCAGCTATGACATAATGTGTAATAGTCAACTGAAAACAATAGCGATTTTGTAGAGAATTCAATCAATTCATACACCATCATAGAGAAATTCAATCCCCTTTTCTTGTTCCCAAACTATAGTCTTCGAGGCCAGTGCTTCAACCATTCCTGAATGAATGAACATGAAAAAATACTACCTTCATAATCTATTCAGAGCTTAAACATTACTTATACATTCATAACAAAGAGTAACTTACCTGGAAGCTTGTTAACAAGATTGCGAGCTTTCTCAGCACGCTTGAGAGTAAGATGAGCTCCTCTCCCAGCATTGTATCGGTTATCGTCCTGTAGAGTGAAAAATATCAGAATATGTATCAAGCTTTTATAAATTTAGAAAGGTTTTTGTGATTCCGACTCTAACCCTGTTGTATTCTTCAAGCCAACTTTCTTCATCGCAGGCAGATAACCATTTCTCAACCCTTTCAAGTATCTCTTTTCGGCTTAAAGCTTCCTCTTTGATCTTAGATATATGTTGCTCAAGATGCTCCAGGACCATTGTAGCATCCACAATACCAGATTCTATCGCTGCTATAGTTTGATCTATAGCACTGTCTGACACTGGCAACAAGTGGGTTTTCCTACATATGTCCTCTAGTTCTGACCTTTTCTTCAAAACAAGTTCTTTCATTTTGCTTGCTTTTACCTCATCCAATCGGACAACTTCTGCTTCAACCTGTATATAGCAAAGGAAGTCATGTTATGGACCCATAAGTTATAAGCATGGTCATAGTGTTATAGAACAGGGTAACCATGAAAAAATCTCCACAGCTTACGTATTTAATGAAGTCTTCAGAGAGACTATTGGCTTCAGTTATTTCTTGTTCTGATGCAGCTATATTGCAGGTAATATGCTGATACTCTTGCTGCTCTTCTATGGGTGTATCCATCAAATTCCAGAGCTCCAACATGGTTGTTGCTAGATCTTGAAGCTTCATCAAATTCAATAAGAAACTATGAGCCAACAACAGCAAAGAAAATTCTACATAACTCAGCCAAAGTAATTCATCATTTTACCCGTTGCATTCTCTGTATCTTGACCTCCCTCAGCTTCTGAACTGCAGCCCCCAATTTCTCTATCGTATGATCACTCAAGCTTCTTGGTCCTTCTGGATCACTTAATGTGGGGTTCACTTGGCCAACAACCTCATTAAAATCCATTCCAAGTACTGAACAATGGGAATACAAAGTACACAGGTGCTTCCTAATCGTCTCCACACGATCAATCTGAGGGAAACAACACCACAAAAGGAGTAAATACAATATAATGGTTGGAATAACCAAACAAAAACAAAGAAGCCAAATATGCAAGTTGAAATCAAATCTCACCTTTTCCTTTTGAAGTGCTTGCAGCTGGCAGTGTAAGTCTTCAAGCTTTCTCATAGACAAGTCAGTCTCATCGATAAGTGGTTTGGAATGAACAAGTTCTCCTTGACCTTTAATATCATTAGTAATACTATCTATTTCCTCCAAGACAACAATGAACTGGTTTCTTCTTTCAATTTTCCTCTTTTGCATCTCTTCCAGTTCAGGAAGAATCCTCCCAAGCTCTTGCTTCAAGCTCCCAACGCTTTGATCAGTCTAACACATACAAAAGAAGATTTAAAGTCGAAAAATGCATAAACATAGACTAAGTAAGTCCTTATCAAATCACTCACCTGTCTAATATGCACAGGACGCTCTCCCATAGCAGAACAAATGGCAGCTAATTCTGCTTCAGCATCAGCTATCGCTTGTCGTAATTGAGCTCTACATCGATTAGCTTGATCAACTTTTCTTCTATAAACTTCCAAACATTCACGTTCAAGCTCAAGCAACATCTTATCTCTATCAGTTTCAGTTTCTCCAACTTCATCCCAAATAATCTAATTTTTACAAAAACAAACAAGATCTTATAAACAAACACTTCACACAAAAACTTGAAAGAAACAGTAGTATCATATTCAAAAGAGTCTTAAATCTCCAAAAAACCTGGAGTTCGTATAAGAGAGATCCACAAGTTGTCTCTACTTGAAGAATCGGATCTTTTTGAATACTAGCCATTTCGAAATGCTTTAACCTGTAACAGCGACGAAACCCTAACCATGTCATTCTCGAAAATTAGCAGCTAATTCGAAGCAATTGATTGAAAACCTAACTATGTATAATTCGATTTTGACATTGCGAAGCAACAAATTGAGAGAAAACTCAAAATACTTGCCTGAAACGGGAGATTTCTCGGAGATTTTCCAGAACTGATGATGATGATTTTGAAGTTTGATTGAATCTGTCACTGAAACTTCGTGAGTTAGATTGAAGAAGATAAAACTCTTCGATAGAGAATCCAAGTTTAGAAACCTAGATCGAGAAGTTTGTGTGTGTAGAGAGAAGAGAGAAGAGAGAAAAAGAGCCGTTACGAAGAAGTAAAGGTTTTGGGTTGAGAGAGAGATGATGATGACGATGAGATTGGGAATTTCGTCCGTTACCCGAACCAGCTCTTCTAATTTTGTATATTTGGGCTTTTACTTTTTCGAACTTTTGAATTTCAAAAAATCTGATTTAGGGGTTTAGAATCCAGTGCATCGCGTTTTGTGTAGGCGAATTAGATAGTAACCGTTGAGATATTCTTATTCCCTATGAACGGTTGAGATCTCACAAATGAAAATCTAGCATAAATTGTGTTTGGTGTTTGTTAGCCGATCTTTGGTCTGAGAAAAACCGGTCTGATTTCAATTATTTCGGTCTAATATTCATACCACGCCTAACCAAACTAAATTTCTCCATTTTCTCTGAATATCAGTGTAGTCAATCCAACAGAGATCGGATTTACTAAAATACCAAGGTTTTTTAATTAAATTGTTCCTTATAAATCCAAATAAATTTGGTTTTTTATAGGAACTCCAATTAACTTTGTTTTTGGTTTAGGTGTGGTATGATTATATATATTGAACCAAAATAATCGGACTAGACGAGAAATTACATGCATATATATAGCGTTTTTGCGAGTACTATAATTTGAAACATACTTCTTAATTACACAATTCATAACTCGATGATGTCCCTAACTAGTAACTTCTTACACTTTACACACACAAAATATCAAGTCGAAACATTTAAAGATTAAATTCTCATAATCATATGACTTTAATAATTGCAAAAAACATCTGTGTATAGAATGAAGATGTTGACATGGCTCATCATTCTTTTCAAATAATTAGCTACCTCTAGTTTTGACTAAGTGTTAGTAGAACGCTATATATTGCATAATATATTGTCCATGTTTATATATACTACAGTAAAAAGTGAATATTGTTACGATTATTATTGTCACAATATATAAATATTCGGTCACAATAATTCTATTGTGACGAAACTGACACGAATTCTAAAATGTCACAATAAAATCGTCACAAATCCACGTATGTCTCAAAAAAGTCACAACTATATGTGACGATTAAAAACGGTAACAATTCGTCACTAATTGTGACGACATTCATATAGTCACAGAAAAGACACAATTCGTGACGGACGACTGTCACAAATATGCCACAAATTGTGACAACAAAATCGTTACATATTTGTCACATATTGTTACCATATTTAAGTCACAGATCCGTTACACTTTGCGACCAACATATTGTCACAAATCCCGATACAATTAGTGACTTGATTTCATTATAGTCACCAAATGGTCACAATTTGATTTTTCATTTCTGACTTTTTTTCCTACTGAACTTGTATCAAATTGTTACAAAACTAGGAATGTGAAAAATACATGGACATTTGGTCACAAACAAACGCTTACCATTTTTTTTAGTTGCAACTACCATTTCCTTTAAAAATATATAATTGTACAAGAAAACATAAAAAAGAAATAATAATAACTAGCACACGAACAAGATTTGATAAAGATCTTAAAGAAAATAGATTAACATCCAAACAAAAGATAATTTTTACTAAATAAACTAACATCCAAACAAAATCGATCCAGAAAGAGAACTTGAAGAAAATGCAAACTAAACAATACCAAAGCTAAATAGAATTAGAAAAAAAAAAAAAAAAAAAAAAGCTGAACAGAAACCAAAATATATACATAAGTAGATTAGGTGTAGATATTTTAACTTGCAAGAGAATCAACAAGTTGTTCTCCCCTAAGGTCTTCTGTCGAGTAAACCGCCTTCTCCTCCTCAGACATATCTTGTTGTTCTACCCTAATGAACTTTCTTACACCAGTTGATACTTGAGTGTGGTATTTACACCTGTTCCATTGAAATAAAATAGTGAATGAGTTAAAACTTTGTGAAAATAATCAATGGAATTCAGTGAAAAATCCATACCATTTAGCTCCATTTAAAAGATAAAGATGCAGCAAGTAAACTTGAGAACGATCCACATATGGCTCTTCCATATGTACACTACAAACACATGAAAATCCATAAGTTATCAATCACGAATTCTACAAAATGAAAACTTACAAAGTTCATATCAAATCTTAAAAAACCTAGAGATTTCATAATTTCTTATCTATTTTCAGAAATTGCAATCCAAGTTGAAAACATTTAGCAATACTTACACAACGTCTATGGAATATGGATGTGTAAAACCTCGAATTTTATTTTAAACGACTAACAGAAATAATATCTAAAAATCCAGACTAGCAACATAGAGATTTGAAAGACTGTGGGAGAGCATAGATTAGCATTTCATATATAGATTAACTTCTAAAAATCCAGAATTATGTAAAAGTACCTTCCGGTGAGATCTCTGAAATGAAAGACAAACCAATCTCTCTAATAATAAGGAAGTGGCGTAGAGAACGATTTTGAGAGGTAGAGAGAGACGGTTAAATAGTTTTGACGCAGTTTTAGGGATTCTCAGTGAGTTGGGGAAATTTTGGCAAAAATTAAGCGGTTAATGAAAATTTTAGGTATTTTTAGAAAAGTTTAAGGCGCTAATGGTATAAAGAATCTTTTAAGGATCTAAAAAATCCTAAATCTTACTTTTATATACACGATCAAATAAAGATTTCTCTTAGAATATCTAAATTATTTCTTAAATTTTTAATACACACTTAAAAATATTATTTTTGGTTGGTTCTATGCATAAAACGTGTCCAGTACATGTTAATTAAGTGTTTTTTTTTTCCTAAAATTAACCAAACCACATAGTATAATGGACAAATGTTATTCCACAATGTAAAATCTACATAAAAATGAGAAATACTGCTCTGGAAACAAAGCAGAAACTTTAACCTATGGGATCTAACAATGCAATATACTGACATCATACCACTAGTAAGATAAAAAAATGTTGTTACCTAAGTCAATGACTATGTGCCTAAATAAAATCAAACATTTTTATGATGTCATGGAGAAGGCGTAGACCAAACTCTCTAGTCTCTATCAACAATAGAAGTTGCAAGAAACAATTTGTGAGAAACCATTATTGGTCTCTGCACATTCTCACCAATGAACTAAAAATATATTATGTGAAGATAAATGTGAGACACTTAGTCACCTGAGTTAGATTTATTGGATAGAAATTCATGACCATTTGCTTTCCTATCCTTATGGAACCAAGGACAACAGAGCGCACACCACAAGAGTAGAAACCGGCTTGCTGCCATGCTGACATTAACATGTACCTAAAACAATTCTGGAACTTGATTCAGAACAGAAACTCAGAAATATGTATATATCCTACAAACCAACAAATTTCAAGACCAAATAACTTTTATCTTAATTAATAGTAAATAAATATTAGTTATGATGAAGCTTCGTTGCTGAATCGAAGTTCAATACTTGCTCTCTCTTGCTTCAAAGTTCAATACTCGTGGAATCAACATATGAGAATTTCAAAAATTGAAAGAAAAAAACTGATGAAGCTTTGTTGCTGAATCGAATTGTATTTGATTATGAACATTTCTCGTTTAATAAAGAGCCATAACATTGGCTTGGATTGATCTCTCATTTACAATTTTACTATGTCATTTACTCATTTGTACTCTTTTTAAATTATTATTTATTTTTAGATTTTCCAATTTAATTTTTAGTTCACATGTTTTTTATTCTTGTCACAAAAATGGTAATAATTATGTCACAATTTATGATCAAACGCAAAAGTTACTAAAATAGTGACTAATTTTGACAAGATAGTTACAAAAAATTTGTAACTAGAAGTGACGTAAGTTTAGTCACAAAAATCGTATAATTCAGTTACCATATTTGGTCGCAAATCCGTATTCATATTTGTGACTTTATATTTTGTAACAAATTCGTCATGATTAGTGACAAAAATCAGTGACCTTCAATCCAGTCACAATACTATGACCAAATAGTAACGTTTTTATGACCAAATAAATACGTCACAGTTTTGTATGTAAATGGTCACAATCTTCTAACGAAAAAAATAGTCACAATTTTTCCGTAAGAATATTCACTTTTTTTTGTAGTTATATGTCAATGTTTTCGAGTGCCATAATGAGTAAGCAAAACTGCAATATCGTCCAAATTTTCCTATTATTTTAAACCGGCAAACTGCTATATTGTCCAAATTTTTCCTCTTTTGTATTCTTATTTTTGGAAAGTTACTTACTACAAGAACTCGCATGCATTCTAATTTCCCTACCCTGTGCTCCACTCTTAATCAATGGCGTCTTCTTCTCTATCAACCCTTTCCAGTTGCACTTCGTCTTCTCTGTATCCTAACTCTAAGCTCTCACGTTATCTTTCGGCAAACTTAACCTCCAAAACAAATGTTTCCGTTCAGTTTCTTGGAAAGAAACAGTTCCCGCTTCTCTCCTCAACCATGAGATTTCTCACTGTTGTCGCCGCCACGGCTCAATCGACACCTAGAGGCAAAACCAAAAAAGGTACAATCTTTTCCTTTAAACCTTGAATTTTCTTATCCATCCGACTCGCTTGCGTTACTGGGTTGGTTGCGTAATTCACAGTGGTTGGAATTGTAAAAATGAATGTATGGGCGGGAAAAGCAACTCCGGCGCCGCCGGTAGGTCCGGCGTTTGCTTCGAGGGGAGACGATCAAGAAAAACATATGGCTAAGCGTTTCTGTAAGGAGTACAATGCCCGAACCGCAAATAAACTCGGTGATATAATTCCTGTCGTAATCACAGTCTACGATGTTAGTGTTTTTTTTTTTTTTTTTTAAATTTTTATTTCCACCCTAATTTTTACATTATCTCTTGCAGTTTTTATATCCAATTTAAATTCTCAACTAGAAAAGAGTAATTATCATCACAAGATGGGTTTTTGTATAGAGTCATCACTTACTAGTGAATAATGGTGATTTGTTACGATTCATATATAGTTAATGTTTTGTTGTTTCATAGAGTTACTACATGTGTGGTTTCAGGATCAGAGCTTCACTTTTATCCTCAAGACCCCTCCTGCTTCGTTTTTGTTGCTTAAGGCTGCAGGTATTTCTTCTTTTGTCCAACCCTAGTTGAGTACCTTGAGTCCATGACCCAATGAATGTGTATTTAATGTAAAAATAGAAATTATCAGCTTCATGCATATAGTTTGAGTTTTGCTAGATCATTCCCCTTGTAAAACTATATGTATTAAGCGTGGAACAAAAACAATTGACAAGAAAATCATGTGTGTTTTGTGATGTAGTTTTCTCAATATATATGAATTAAATCATGTGTTCTATCTACAATATATAGTTCCTTTCACTTCTTTGGAGTTTTGTGATGTTTGACATTTATATTGACTTGTGGAAATAGGTGTTAAGAAAGGATCTAAAGATCCAAAGCAAAATAAAGTTGGGATGATAACAATAGAACAACTCCGCAAAATTGCAGAAGAAAAGCTGCCTGAGATGAATTGCACAACAATTGTATCCGCTATGAGAACCATTGCAGGAACTGCGGGTAACATGGGGATAGACATTGACCCTCCTCTTCTTGAACCTAAAAAGAAAGTAGCTTTGTTGTAATAGCATAATATGGGGTTGTTTCCGTTTGATAACATGATTATGAAATTGATATAATGTAATACAATTGTTTTTTAAGATGAGTAACTTATTTTGATTATGACATTCGTAGTTTGATTTCTCTAATTTTAGTTGCTAATTTTAAATTTACTTCTGTAACTCAGAAATCTCGATATCGAAAAATTCGAACCGAACATAGTAATACGAGAGTGACTGGTTAACTTAAACCAGATAATTAAGATTGAATTGATGTAAACCGAGAGCAAACCAGTTGTTCATTTCTCTTCTTCTTCATATAAAATCCTCTCAATTTGCGGATTTGCGTTGCTGATTTTCTTCAATTGATAGTGTGTTTGCTCCGATGACGAAGAAACGATCCAAGCTCAGGAATCGCAACTCAACTTCTGAATCAGAAAATGTTGTTTCACCTCAGACTCTGCGTCGTGATTCTTCTCCGATTGCTATCAATCGTGTTTCTTCTGGATCTAACGGTTGTATCTCTGTCGCGACCACCGGATAATTGCTCCGATTTGCTTTCGCGATGCAATTTCGCTGCTTTGGTAAGTCTGAAGTTTCCCATCTCATTTTAGATAAACAAATGGATATTTCTCTGTTCATCGAAGCTTCAGTATCTCATTTTATATACATAAATAAACAAATGTTTTTAGTGGAAATTTATTCAGTCTTTAGTCAAGTTTTGGAGTCAATGATATTTAATTCCCCGCAATGATCAAGAATTCCTTCTGATACATTTGGTTTCTTCTTTTGATCCACTTCCATGGCTTCTTCTTCTTCTTCTCGCAGTTGGACATACGATGTTTTCCCGAGTTTCAGCGGAGAAGATGTTCGTAAATCATTCCTCAGCCACCTCCTCAAGAAGCTTCATCGCAAATCAATCAATACATTCATAGACAACGACATCGAGAGAAGCCACGCCATCGCTCCTGAGCTTTTATCCGCGATCAAAAACTCGATGATCTCAATCGTTGTCTTCTCTAAGAATTATGCTTCTTCCACCTGGTGCTTGAATGAATTAGTGGAGATCCACAAGTGTTACAAGGAGTTGACTCAAATAGTGATTCCGATTTTCTACCAAGTTGATCCTTCTCATGTTAGAAAGCGAACCGGAGAGTTTGGCGACTTCTTTGAACTGACCTGCGTGGGGATAACAGAAGATGTGAAGCAACAATGGATAGAAGCTCTTGAAGAGGTAGCAAGTATAGCCGGACATGATTCTAAGAATTGGTATGTGTTTTTTTTTCTTTGCATAGACTCTAATTTTGCTTTGAGAGATGTTCATTGTTTTCATATGAGTGTGTATCTATTGACTTTTAGGCCTAACGAAGCAAACATGATTGAAGATATTGCCAACGATGTTTTAAATAAACTTATTGCAACACCGTCCAATTGTTTCGGAGACCTTGTTGGGATCGAAGCTCATTTAAAGGCAATGAATTCAATCTTGTGCTTGGAATCTGAGGAAGTAAGAATGGTAGGGATTTTGGGGCCTTCAGGGATTGGTAAGACTACCATAGCTAGAATTTTATTCAGTAAGTTCTCTAGTCAATTCGACTATCATGGTTTTGGTTCTTATAAGAGAACCAACCAGGACAACTATGGCATGAAGTTGAGTTGGGAAGAGCAGTTTCTGTCAGAAATTCTAGATCAAAAGGACATAAAGATAAGTCAATTAGGTGTGGTGAAACAAAGGCTAAAGCATAAGAAAGTTCTTATTGTTCTTGATGATGTGGATGATCTAGAGTTATTAAAGACTTTGGTGGGACGAACCGGGTGGTTTGGACCTGGAAGCAGAATTATCGTGACCACTCAAGATAGGATCCTTCTCAAGTCTCACAAGATTGATCATATTTATGAGGTGAAGTTCCCATCGAGAAAAACGGCTCTTCGGATTTTATGTCGATCTGCTTTCGACAGAAACTCCCCACCTGATGGTTTCATGCAGCTTGCAAATGAAGTTGCAGAGCTTGTCGGTAATCTTCCTTTGGCTCTCAATATCATGGGTTCGTCTTTGAAAGGGAGGGACAAGGAAGAGTGGATAGAGATGATGCCTAGTCTCCGAAATAGTTTGGATGGAGAAATTCTGAACACATTAAGAGTCAGCTATGATCGATTAGATGGAAGTTATCAAGAAATATTCCTTTACATTGCGTGTTTACTAAATTGTTGTGGAGTTGACTACATTATAAGCGTGCTTGGAGATAATTCTAACATCGGGTTGAAAATACTGGCTGAGAAGTCCCTCATACATATATCACCACTGGGCAAAACTGTAGAGATGCACAGTTTGCTACAAAAGTTGGGTAAAAAGATTGTTCGTGATGAATCCATTGGCAATCCTGGGAAACGCCGGTTCTTGGTGGATGCTGAGGATATTTGTGATGTATTTACCGATAATACCGTAAGCTCTTACATAAACTTTTCATTACTGACTCTATAGACATCTAAGCAAGTCACTATAAATTGTTGTGACTGTGAAGATAATGATTTTATATAGTGGGGATTATATTTCAGGGCACAGAAACTGTATTAGGCATATCACTTAACACATTGGAAATCAACGGGACATTGTCTATAGATGATAAATCATTCCAAGGTATGCATAATCTCCGATTTCTAAAAATTTTCAAGGATTGGCGGCGGGGGAGTGGTGAAGGGACATTGTCTTTACCTCAAGGCCTCGTTTCTTTGCCCCGAAAACTCAGACTACTATATTGGGATAAATTCCCGTTGAAGTGTATGCCTTCTAACTTCAAGGCCGAGTATCTGGTTAACCTAGAATTGGCGTATAGCCAGCTTGAGAGGTTTTGGGAAGGAACTCAGGTAATATTTATAAGTATGATTTTCTTCATTACTTAATTAGTTGTCCATTTTAGAAGAAAATCTTGCTCTTTTTTCTTCACTTTGATTGATAAATATCGAGTAAACAAAATGATTTTACTTATTGAATATGTGCATTGTTTTTTTCATGTTCTGTTTTCAGCAACTTGGAAGTCTCAAGAAGATGAATCTGTCCGAGTCCGAAAATTTGAAAGAAATTCCAGATCTTTCTTACGCCATAAATCTAGAGGAAATGAATCTTCGCAGTTGCAAATCTTTGGTGACACTTCCTTCCTCAATTCGAAATCTCAATAAACTTAGGGTGTTAAGGATGAGTAGCTGCTCAAATCTTGAGTTTCTTCCAGCTGATGTCAACTTGGAATCTCTTGATACCCTTGATCTTGAACGTTGCTCACAGTTGAGAAGTTTCCCTCAGATTTCAAGGAACATTTCATTTCTTAATCTAAGTAGAACTGCAATAGACGAAGAAAGTTCTTTATGGATAGAGAATATGTCTAGGCTCACTCATCTCCGCTGGGATTTTTGTCCATTGAAAAGTCTGCCTTCTAACTTTCGTCCAGAATATCTCCGTTCTTTACATATGAACTATAGCAAGCTTGAGAAGTTATGGGAAGGAGCCCAGGTACTTATTCCACAATAAATCTTGGTCTTCCTTGGTCTTGCTTTTAGCTTTTGTGACTTGGCTTGCATACATGCATCTCTGTGAAGAAGTTTAACCTCATGCTATAAGTATAACTGTATAATTTGATTTGTTAATCTATTGTTTAATCCAAACAGCTCTTTTTGGTAATAAGTCACCATTTAGATAATTACGGCTGGCTCATTGGACTCATGGGTGTCAATTTCTCTTGTTTATTTTTTTTGTATTTCAGCCTTTTGGAAATCTCGAGAATATTGATCTTTCGCTATCTAAAAAGCTGAAAGAATTTCCAAATCTTTCAAAGGCCACCAATCTCGATACGTTGGATCTATGTGGTTGCAAAAGTTTGGTGACAGTTCCTTCCTCAATTCAGAGTCTCAGTAAGCTGACGGAGTTGAACATGGAAAGATGCACAGGTCTTGAGGCTCTTCCTACTGACGTGAATTTGGAATCTCTTCATACTCTCAATCTCCGTGGGTGCTCCAAGTTGAGAACTTTTCCTCAGATGTCAAGGAACATTGAATGTCTCCTTCTCGATGACACTGCAATTGAAGAAGTTCCTTCATGGATAGGTGATTTCTCTGAGCTCACTAGACTCAGTATGATGGGTTGCAAAAGGTTAAGAAACATCTCTACAAGCATTTGTGAATTGAAATGTCTTAAGGTGGTAAACTTCTCCGACTGTGAAAGACTCACAGAATTTGATGATGCAAGTATGGTGAGAAGAATATTACGCACCATTGATGATCTGATAGCACTGCACATGGATGCTTCATTTCTTCATGCAATATTTCTACTGTGCAGAAAAGTCGTATCAATATGTGCAACGGTTTTTAAATATCCCCAAGCTCTCTCTTACTTCTTCAACAGTCCAGAGGCTGATCTCATTTTCAATAACTGCTCCAGTTTGGATCGAGATGCGGAGACACTCATCCTAGAATCAGATCACAGGTATGCGGTCTTACCAGGTGGAAAAGTGCCTAACTGTTTCAAGAATCAAGCTTGTGGAAGTTCCTTATCTATTCCTTTACCTGAGAGCTATTATTCTGAAGAATATCTTGGCTTTAAGGCTTGCATCTTGCTTGAAACTCCGCCTGACCCGAATTTTAAACAATCGTGGATTTGGGTGCGCTGCTATTTCAGAGACAAATGTGTCGTGCATAGTTTCCAGTTTTTCCGGGACTCCAATAAGATGGATCACCTGCTGATGTTCAACTTTCGGTTCGCTACAAAAAAAATAATTGAATGTACATCTGAGTTGGACACCGATGACATGAAATTTTTCTTTTACCACCATATGTATTATGGTTGGAATTCCTACACAAATCCTTCTCCATCTTCAGTCCAAAGTATAAAAGGATGTGGTATAGAATTTTGGGATGTCTTTCCCAGAGTTCTAAATCAACAAGAGCTTGATATCTACTTGTCCGTACCGGGTAACTTCTAACATTTTACAATAATTTTATCCTAATTCATGATTAACTTGGGACTAGAACAAGATTAAGATTTGACCAAGACTAAAGTGATCATGACTATCAATTTCATAGTTTTTATGCCAACCAGTTTTTTTTTTCTTTTCTTGCAGTTAAAAAAGAAAGGTGAAAATGAAGATGTATATTTGGAGAACGTTTCTGATTGAAGATGACTCGAGCTTGTCGTCGTTTCAAGGTAATGAGAACATCTTACAGCTCTAGTTTTCTTCTGATTTAGGATCAACTTGGGATTAGACCATGAATATTGACAACTTTACTGTCTAACGATGATGATTTCATGGTTTTCACAGGTGAAGGAGAATATTTGGTGAATCTTCCAACTGAGTCTTCTCTAAATACAAACACTTTAGTCCCGTGAATCTTTGAGTTTGACGGTGAACTTTGAGGCTAAGTATCAGTGCTTGGAATGGGCTCAGGCAAGATTTCTTCTACTGGATTCAAGAAACCATCATCTTTTGGATTTAATAGCTTAGTTTCTCTTTTTTTTGTCTAATAATGAACCACACTTAAGAGTTATTGATTAAGATGAGTTACATTCTCGGATGAAACATGTTGCCATAGATTACCATTTCATACAGGATCAAGTTCAAAACAGCAAGTTACGTGTAGCCCATGTCTCAACAAACGATCAAGTCGAGCTCGGTTCACTCTTCTACGTGACAAGATTGGAGTCTCCAAGGGCATTCCATCTTGAGGAGGCATGTTAGAGCTATTAATATTTGATTAACGTAAATCTCTTCATCATATCAAATCTCATTAACTGTACAAATATCTTGTATCTATTCTCTCAGTGAATAGAACCAAAGATATCTCAGACTTGTGATGCCACTCTCTTTGTGCAGCTCTTAGGGACGTGAATGGTATGGATCCGTTTGGGACAGTTTGGTCTCATTGTACAAAAACAGAATGTTTGTTGATGGTTACAACTTCCTTAGACTGTTCGATGATGTTTCAAATCCTTTTACTTGGGTTCTCATCTATCTATCTCTTCAAATCCTTTCAAGTCCTTGATGATATTATTGAGATGTTCTTCTAGTTGTTGTATACTCAAAAGAAATCTATATATACATTTTTGGTGAAGATTTGGCCTCAAAAATCCTTTTACAATTTCAATATTGTACATTTAGTCCCTACAAATAAAATCTGGAAAAAATATCTGTCTTAATCAAATTTACAAATAAATAAATAAACTCTTAAAACATTTCCTATTTTTATGGTTACGAGATATCAAATCCTAACAATTTTAAATGCTATTAAATATAATATCGAGAATATCTAGGAAATGGAAACTATTAAAACATTTCCTATTTTTATGGTTACGAGATATCAAATCCTAACAATTTTAAATGCTATTAAATATAATATCGAGAATATCTAGGAAATGGAAACTATTAAAACAATAAAATCGTGATCAAATCTAAATTAGCATTAATTTAGAAATTTTTTGACCCATAAATGACTAATTCGGATCCTTAATTATTTTAGACTTTCCTAAAAAAAATCTTAACGTAATTAATTGTTTGATGTAGTAAAGAAATAATCATATTTATTCTCGGTTAACTATAACAAGGAATTAATTTATGGCATATTCTCCACATATGGTATATACCTAAACCAAATCATTTATAATTTTTTTCAAATCTATTTTGTTATATAACGATTTCCTAATCTTCCCTTAAACATTACTATCATTCATTGTGAATGAGCTAAAAAATCACTTTTCGTTATAATATCTTTGATTTTCTACTTCCTCTGCAAGATATTCTCAAACCACCTCAACAATAAACCTAGACGCCTACCTACTCTATAAATACCAAACTTTAATCCGAATAGTAGACTCATCAAACATATATTCTTTTAACCTATTTCAATTTTTATTTGTTATATGAACTTTTATGTTTTATGATTTGTGAATGTACTAATCATTTGATTTTGATGTCTTGTGCAGATAATCCTAAACAAGATAAACAAACCAATGATGATTGTCATGTTCAAGAGCATAAGCTTTAAATTTATGTTGGATTCTTTCATATGGTTAGTTTTATTCACCCTATTTCTTCTAGCTAAATTATCAAGTTTAATATTATATATATATATTTTTTTTTTCTCTTCTTTATATATATATATAGTACGCAATTGTTAATGTTCTCTAACAAACGACAGTCCTATCACAGATTTGCACCTACTACAGAGGAATCTGCTCTTATGGAAGTCGATGCATGTACGAACATGTCAAAGCTTATCGGCCCCATCCATCTGCATCATCTTCGTCCCCTGTGCCTCGGTCATCTCCTGCTTCAGCTTCCAACCCTTTTACTTTTTTTTTTTTTTTTAAATATATATCTTTTATTGATAATAAGATAAGATATATTGATAAAGCTTATCGGTCGCAAATTTCTTTTATTTGTTTATTCGAAGCCCATGCCCAATTCTATTCACTCTCTTATATTAATTATTATATTGAGCACACTGTAATTTCCATGTATATTTTATTTGACACAATTTTTTTTTTCTATTGTTATTTAATAAAGATTAACAAGATTTATAGTTATCATATTTCAATTACTAATAGTGCTTATTATTGGTTATTCCGGTTTATAATAAATCAGATTTGGATGGGAAAAGACCATATGTATCATACTCCAATTTATTTGAGAATTATTTTAGTATATATGTTTTATGAGTTTTTTTATAATTAAAATAGAAGTGCATCTATATATATGTTCATTTGAGAACCTAATAAATAGTGAATCTATATATACATTTTCCAAGTACATTTTTGAACCTATTTACAAGATAATTGTTTTAAATGTTAATAAACTAATTAATTAATTAATTAATTTCAGGTTCAACATCTTGAAATCGTTTGTTAGAAAGATTTTTCAGATTCTCAATTTTGTTTCTATATAAAAAGATAATAAATCTACAAATAATCCTTATTTATAACAAATAATCGAGAATGTCTAGCAAATAGAAACTAATTATTCTCAATCATTTTTTGGTAATATTTTTAAAATTATCTATTTAATGCTAACATAATTCAATGAAATATTCAAATAATCCTTATTTACAACATAAAATCGGAAATATTTAACCAATAAAAACTATAACTACAAATTATTTAATCAAATTGATTATTGATTCGAATTCCCACACCAAAAAAAAATTATTGATTCGAATTCATGATCAAAATATTCAAATAAATTGATTTATATAGCATCTTTCTTTTTAAAACTACCGAAGTAATGGGTTAATAATTAAAATTAATGATTATTAACAGTAAAATGATAACATTTCCATATCTTGAAGTTTAAGAATATATATTATTTACAATTCCTCATATTATGGTATTGGAAGATTTTAAGAAATATATATAAAAATAAGATTTTGTAAACAATAAATGTGATCATGAATGTGGATAGTTTTCAAGCATAAATACCAAATCATATTAAATAATTGAAACCCTATTAAATAGCCTAAATTTATCTTAATTTACAAGCTATAATAAAAACCTGAAACTTACATTTAATTACTTACACAAATTCGAATAAATATTTTTTTAAAATTTCAAATCTTCTTCGAAAACAACATCTTAAATATTTTTTATACCTAAACCGTTTATTAAATCTCTCCGAAAAATTGCAGAAAACATATTTTTTCTATTAAAAACATCCAAAATAACTCCTTTCATTTGACAATTTTTTTGGTTGTCTAATATTATAATTAAAAGATAAAATTATATTTCCTTTGTGATTTCCTACTTTATAATTATATTTATAAAATAATAATTTTTAGAGTTAACAAAGAGAAAATTTAGATTAAATATATCAAATATTTTTATGTCCGAATCCTCTAATATTAGTATGACTATGACAACAATATAAACACACTTATTTGTCTAAAATATTAAATCACAAATAAATACAATAACTCTTTACAGATATAATGCATACAAAATTTTGCACTTCGACCACTTTTTTTTCCTTTGTACAAAAAAAAATAGAAGAGATATCATATTTCAATATCTATAACCATAAACAAAATTTACAAACCAACACAAATATTTGCACATATATATAAAGTACTTACACACTTTCAAAACTATTTAAATATACAACAAACACAATAAGATGATACGTAATTTACACACGCCGTACATTGTTGCTTACTAAATTGTAATCTCATTTTTCTTTATTATTAAAAATATTCAAACATACAACATACTAATCGTACAATGAACACTATATATATTTCTATATATACATTCTAATCACACATGTAAATATGTTATATAAATACTTATTATATTTTAAAAATATATAGATTTTTCTCAAACAAACATATATTATTTTTTAAAACGAAAATATAGTCCCGCGGTGTACCGCGGGTCAATCCCTAGTTTTATACATATATTAAGATATAATACATGAATGGATTCGGACTGAATCCAATAACCTATTTTTAAAAATAAAACTTGAATCCGGATATGAAAACTCTGGAAATCCCATTTTTGGGAACAAATTAAATTTCATTTCTTGTATATAATTTTGCTATTCCTACTGAGTTGATTTGTATTTTTTTCATCTTTTTATTTCATACTTAAGAAACTATTGAAATAACTTCAAGGTATTAGTTCAGTCCATAAAAAAAAGTGGTCTAGTTTTTTTTAAAAAGGAGATATTTTAGAATACCTCATTTAGTTTAATGTTCAATCTATTGCTTTGTCTCTTTCTCTCTCTGTGCCTAGCTCGAACGTCGAACATGTCACACGTTGCACTTTAAAGTGCCTTCGCAGACCACACGAGCTACAAGGGCGAGGCAGTCACTTTAACTAAGTCTAAGCAATAAATAAATAAATGAAGAAATTAAAGAAGTATACTTATGCATTGATGTAGAGAGTTTTGAGTAGGAAGCACTATAATCATCTTCCATAATAATCAAACCTACAAATATCCTTTATATTATAAGGGAAAATTGGAAATAAAGGATATCTACTTAAAAATTTGTCCATATACATCTTTTTTGTGAGATTGTCAGTTTGGACGATTTTAACCCTCCATCCTAATTTACATGTTTTTTTAAAAAAATAATCATAAAAATAAGTAGATATACAAGAGTAGAGGTGATTTGAAGTGAAATTTTTTAGATTTGGTTTTAAAAAAGTTGATTTTTTGATAGATAAAGTTTCATCTAATTTTGGTAGAACACGTATTCTAGAGTTCTGCGAAACTCAGAGTGTGTATTCTGCATTTTTGTACATGTTCTACATATTTCAGACTAGATTTCTGTTCTGAAAATTTTAGAAATCCGAAAATCATATATCTAAAATATTCAGAACATGCATTCTACGTTTTGCTCTATGTTCTAAATTTTTTTGAATAGCCGTTCTAATAATTTCTACATCTTCTGCCATCGTTAGAAATTGTAATCTCTTCGTTTAGAATGTAAATTCTACGGTATTGTAGATTTCGTTTTCTGTAATTTTTAGAATGCTCTAAATATAGAAAGTAAATTTTTAGAAAAAGAAACTAAATATTTATTGTAGATTACGTTTTAAATGAATATTTATTGTTTAGATTACGATCTACAAGATGTAGAAGTTGTTGTCTACGTTTTTTTAGACAAAGATAAAAACCTAAAACGTTTTCTAAACCCTAAGCTAAGCCACCACTTTCGATTTTTTTGCTATATCCTGCGTTTTTCCTTCAAATTCTTTTTTTTGTTTTTTCAACGATTTGTGTGGAGATTGTATGACAAGAAAAAGTGGAGACTTATTATTGATGAAAAAAAAACGTGGGGGATTATTGCATTACCAAAAAACTTGCAAAAGCATGTAAGAAAACTTACAAAAATTCTGAAGAATTCTTTTTTTTAAAACATATAAAACATCAAGAACTAAACAAATGACCATCGGATCCAGTTTTCCTTACAATTTATTTTTTTCCCACGTAAGTATAATCTAACCATATGCAATTCATTTTTTAAAATACAAACATAAGTATCATAATTTCATTTCAAAAAATTCATCTATTACTCAAGAATTTAGGTTATGATAACAAGCCAACTATTGTTGTGATCGGAGATTAACCACTTTGGTGACTACCAAATAAACACTTCAACATAATGTTTTTTGTTATCTGTTTATTTTATTTTTTAAATCATGAACATGTTACCAATTAGATGTATTCTTTATCCAATATTTTTCAACTGTCGTCTTACCACTATTTTAATTCCTAACCTCACTCTAATGTCATCATGATCGGCAAACACAAACTTCCTACAATGCTTAAACGTTAAAACGTTTGTCCATAGTCTAATTCTTAATTACATATTTTAATATCACACGTCTATATCATACTTTATCCATGGAAACAAATATATATAGTAATGTAAATGTATCTCTGATTAAGTAATTAGTTATTAATCAATAACTAGGTTTTTGTAAATAAATTAGGAAGTTTTTTTTTTGAGAGAAAATGAGGGTAAAATTGGATTTTGATTTTTAAAAAACCTATTTGACCAATCTACAAAAAAAGGGGATATATGGACAAATTTTTAAGTAGATATCATTTTATTCCAATTTTCCCATATTATAATTATTCTTTGAGAAGTCTTTAAGAAGTTAAAATGCATTATCTAAACAATAAAACAAACAACCACAAATGATGTTAAACCTGTCGTCATGGGAAGGAATAGAAAAAAGAATTATGACTATAAGGAGTAACCGATTTAATAGAACCTGGTAAGCCTACACTAGGAATTCTGCCGTTAATTTTAGAATTAAATTAGAATGAGAATTAAAATGAGTAGAACAATTAGTCAGTGTATTTTCTAGGAATACCAAAAGCATATGGGAAATACAACATTGTTAGCCGGCGATTATTCGATTCACGAAGATTACATTAAAGTACAATAGCTTGAAATGTCTTCCACTAAAAATATAAACTCCATCTGTTTCTTTTTATAAGATATCTTATATAAATACAATTAAATTTTCAAAATGTAGCTACTAATTTTAAAATTAATATACGTTATTTCAATATGAATTTTGATTTTTATATTTCGAGTTCTTCAAGTGTCTTTACATGAACTTCAATTTAAATATGATTTTTGTATTTTTTTCAACTTTACCTTTTTTATCAAAAAAAAAAAACAATTGGTTCATATTATAGTGCTTATAGAGAAAAACAGTTGAAATCTGTTGGTTCCTATAAAGTAAACAACAGTTTTTTTTTTCATATTTTTGTTGTGCTCTTGAGAAAACTGTTGAATAACTTAAAGGTATTATTCCAGTCTAATTTCATTATTCCTGAATTGTTTTAGAAAAAAAAAAAGAGATATTTTAGAATACCTCATATAAGAGACAAGTTTTTTTTGTTTTTTTCTTTTTGTTTGGTTTTGTGGTTATATAATCTCTCTCTTTCTCTCTGCCTTGCTCGAGCATCGTACTCGTCACACGTTGCAATCTTAATGCCTTCGCAGACCACACGAGCTACAAGAGCCAGGCAGTCCTTTTACCCAGACAAATGTATTAATCAAAGAATAATTTTTGTACCGTCAGTATCCGAGACTGTTTTAAAAAACATTTTAGGGATTAGAAACAAAAATTATGATTATAAGATTCATTCATCTAAAAGTGTAACTGATCTAATAAAATAGAACTCTTACGTTTGCTTTAAGTTACATTGTATGTAAAAAAACAGAGACCTACAAGTGAGTGTATTGTGTATGAACTATGAATATAAATTAGAAATCCTTAAATCAACTACTCCGTGGTATGAATAAATTATCTTGGACGTATATATAAATGTATATCTCATCTTTGCTCCTAGATCAAGATGATGGTGTACTTTGTCTGCCTTCCAAATCTCTCCTTATAATCTCCAGAACCATCTCGTTCCATGTGTCTACCGGCCCCGGCATGCACCAATGCAAGCAGTCTTGTGGAGGAGGCTGACCGTCTGGTCCACGTTTTGTGATCTTTTTCGGGTCAGGACTCCTGTACGGGCCAGGATGACCGTCGTGGCGATACCCGAAAGCTTCAGTGATATCCATCAGCTTCAGCTTCTTCGATCTATTGCCGAGTTTATTATCTGCCACAGCTCGGTGAAACCCTGTTGCTTGCTTCGCGTGCATTATCTCTGTGAACTCATTTGTAACTAACTTCCCGGGAGGAAGCGGCTCTACTTTACCAGTACACGATCCACCAGTGTTCCATGCACCGCCCTCATAATGATCAGGCGACCAAGTACGTAAGATGGTCAGACCGGTGTAGTTTGGGTGTTTAGCCATTGCCTTTAGGATTGTTTCTACCGAGATCCCAAATGCTTCGACGTTGTTAATCTTGGCGGGTTTTGATTTGTCTGGCCACCATAACTGGCCTCCAACAATCTCGTCATTTAAAATGTAGACAGACTGTTTTGCAAACCAGTGACCCGATGAAAGTACAACCACATCGAATTTCGGAAGAGCTTCCATTATGCGCTCATCAGGTTGGTCGAGCTTGAGTTTGGTTACACCATCTGTAGCAAAACCAAACGGTTCGTTGAACTGATGGACGAGCCAAGATGACCACATCCGAGCTATCATCACTGATGATGACCTGAAATACCATCTCTGCATCTTTCGGTTCCCACGGTTAACCGGAGTCTCTACCTAAAAACAACATCATTTGAAAGTTTAATCACACAGACAAAACAAACTCTTGGAAACAAAAAGAACCTCTATATCATGACACAAAGTATAAGAAAACACTTGCCTGCCAAAGAAGGCACATCATGGACTCCATCTGATTACGAGCTACTGAATCACCTATAAAAGCTAATGTCTTGCCTCTCATTAGCTCAAGAAATTTCTTAGCATCAAACCGCGGAAGATCACACTGAGACGGTTTCCATCTCCAGTTCTCATACCCCTTGTCAGGTCTTCCATTACCCTGACAGTTCTGCATCTGTGTCAAAAGAGGACAAGAGTTGTTTGTGTACACCGGTCCCATTGGATCATAAAACCAGTTACCATGATACAGATCACATTCTGCAAAATGGTCAAACAAATCAGAAATGCTTCAGTAAGAAGATTGATAACACAATTTGACAAAAGCTAAGATCCTTGAGAGAAGACATGAAGTTATATATTGCCAAATTATAAAGGAGGTAGCTTTAACTATATAGTCCAAAGGTGGTTATTAAGATTCCAGAATAAGGACTTGAGTTAAATGCATCATTAATTAGTAACATTGGTCTTTTGTCTCAGTGTGATTTGTCTACATACTAATAAAGAACCTCCAAGTGTAATTAAGAGCTACTTAACTTACTCTACACATACTAATCTACAATTAGAGAAACTTAAGCAATCACTTAACAGTACCTGTTTCTACATGATCTTGTGTAGCTTCTTCATCCATGGAAACATTTGAAGACTTCGTTTCTTCGCCTAATCTAACATCGTTCGAATCCGAAGAATCCTTGGGAAGCACTTTATCATCACTGTCTTGTGTCAACAATGGCGGTGAGTCTGAGCTAGAATGAGGATCAATACTATGGTGAAATTGGACATTTTGAGTGGTCTCTGTTCTGTAGAAATAGTCAGTAACAGAGGAACCAATGGGATACGTGAAAAGAAGCAGAGAAGCGAAGATGACAAAAGAAGTTAATCCACCAATAGCAAATGCAATTGAAGAAACTTTTCGAGGAAACAACAACACAGTCTTTGAATTTGAAACTCGAGGAGAAGCCAAAGTCATGATTTTTCTGCACACAACCTATAAAAAACAGAGCAATCATTCATCATTGGAGGATTACATAACTGGGTTCCGCTAAATCACAATAAAGTTTCGATTTTTACGATATGTTTATCGATCTCTATAGGTGAATTTTCGATCGATGGAGAAAGGAATAGATCAGAGTAAAACTTACATTTAGAATTGAAAACCCAGAGGAGGAAGATGGAAGAAGAAGATTTTGCTTTGTTGAGGAATTTATTTAAATCGAGAAGATCTGGGAGTTTCAGAGAGAAGCGTGGAAGGAAGAACAATGTTAAATTTTTTATGAATTATAGAAAGTCAAATTTATTATAGTCAATCTAGGATCTTTTTATTTTATTTTTAATTAAGCTCTTTATATAATTATTAGGTCAAATTTATTTGGTCATTGTGCATGATATTTAAATTCATATAATTATTGTGGTTATGTTTTAATCTCGTGGTAGATTATGTGTGCTTTTCATGTTTTATATAATTTACTAAAATTATATTGGATAAAACATAAAAATTTTAAATTTGTTTAGTTTTGTAAAATAATATAGAGATATTTATAATTTTATTTGCTTCATGTATATATAAATTATTATTATTATTTAGAATTTAATCAATCAAAATTAGTTGATGTAAAAGTAAACATCTATTACTATGTATAACACTTTTGTGGTTTATATAATAACTAAGGATATTTAAATTTTATCCATGAATTTTAAATTAGTTAGTTTTGTATATGAGTATGATGGAGCGGGTTAGTGTGATACTGTTAGCATAACGCATTTAATTCGTCTTATATAAAATTAAGATTTTTTTGTGTGTTTTTAGACCAATCCGCAAAAATATATAATCGTACTAATGTGAACCCTAAATCCCATCACATGACATATGATTATTTTCTACTTTTTGTCAAATGATTTTTTAATTATTGACTATTAATATTTAAATCACATAAAGTGATAAGCTCACAAGCATAATTTTAGATTTTATTCTAATAACTAAATATTATCTTAAAATTTTGATTGTTGAAAAATATAATTAATGTTTGTTTGTTAAACAAAAAATCTTTTAAATCCCCCAATATTTGGAATATTCATGTGCTCCAAAATTTCAAAACTCTTGAGATTTCATTTAATTCTTAAAAAAAATACAGCTAAATCCTTTATATATATATATATATTAAATAATTTGGGTGAAAAGCTAACATTACATTTGATTAATTCTGATATCGGTCCATATTTAGTTTTTTTTTTTTTGAACAAACCATTAATTTATAAATAGATAAAAAAAAGTTTATACCCTGCTAAAAGAGAAAGTTGATACAGATAAAGAGCCGGAACAGATAACTCAACAACAACAACAACAATGTTAAGATAGAAATGCCAGGGATAGGAGATACGATCAAAAGCAGACTTGAGTAAGGAAATGCCATGAATGGATTCACGAAACTCTGTCTTGCAAACCTTTGAGTTGATGAGACCAACCAAAGTCCGAGACTTTGAAAGAACTGAGTTCATAGCGATCTCAACTGCCGAGTCTAGAGCACATCGAAGTGCCAAATAAAATTCAACAATAACCGCTGAGTCAGACATATGGTCTAACTGAAGAGTATTTAGAAATAACACAAGATTCAACTTCTTGAAAATACATTCCCCATCCGCAGCAACCTAGATTAACCCGACAAAAGGAAGGTGGAGGCACAAAGGCTTCATTCCATTCTCTAGATTCTCTGATGGATTTCGAAACGACATCCTCTTTAGTAAAACATAGACCTATTTTCTCTTGTTATTTTTTTTTGGGGAATGAAATTTCATGAAAAGATTTTCTAGTGAATGGCTTCAACAAAAACATTGAAAATCAGTTTTTTGACACATTTTTTTGCAATTGATAAGAGATATTATACATCGCTCAAAACAAAAATTAAGTTAATTAATATTTTTGGCATTTAAGATATTCTGTATTTTAGGTAACTAATTTAAATATTGCGTTCATTTTTTTTTTTTGGGTTCATCATTGTGTTCTCTTGCAACTTCACAAGTAATATAAGCTACATCATTTATATTGTGATTTGTGAAAACAATGATGTGATTTGTGAAAATAACTTTATAATAAATACATATCCATCCATTTCTCATATAAAAATGATATGTAAAACAAGAAGAGTTACAAATCAATTATTTTCATCCTCATTCTACGTACAAATTTTATTATTTCTCTAAGTTGTTAAAGGATTAAAATACTGATTATAAAAACACAATCTAAAACATACTTTATGAATCTTATCTCTAAACATACTGAACATTTTCTGCACCCCAAATCGTCGCTCCCATAACACCTCATCTAGATGCTCTTCTTGCCCAAATCGTCGCTTCTTGGAGTAGTTGATAAGGCCACGTTCGAGCTTAAAGAGATGAATGACATATGTGTATGCAACAAACACATATCCATCATTTTCCCATGACACCTCAGTTAGATGGTCTTCTTTTTCTTCTCCACAAGGACCTTTTCAACTCCCTCTTCTATCTCTATAAGAATCTAAGCTTCAAGTCCCTCTTTCTCCTTCTCCAAATGCTGAGTTTGAACCACATGTTCAACTCCTTTTGTCCCCAATGCATACCAAAAGTCTTTGAAAACAAACCTAGGCTTTGGAGTCCAAGCAAGCATCTCCTGGTGAATAGCTTCAATGAAAACAGTGAACATTTTTTTTTTCGACATCTTTTTCTTTTGGTAATGAGAAGTAGATAGAAAGTTTGGAGTAAAAGAGGATGAAGAATAAGAAGAAGAACTATTGAAGGAGACTTATAGATGGTCAAAGAAGTAAGAGTTAAAGCCATCCTTAGAACATTCAAGATCATTTCTTCTTCGTTGCAGAGAGGTTTCTTATTTTGGTGAGGACAAGAGGTAAGAGGCAAGGAAGCCGAAAGTTGGTTATTTTATTTTTCAAGGTTTTTTTAGCAATTAATAATAGATATTATATGTATCTCTCAAATCTAAAATTTAAGTTAATTGTTATTTTTGACATTTAAGATCTTAGGTAAACTATTTACATTTTATTTTTCCATCATTTATCATATAGAAAACAGAAAGAGATACATCAATGTTGTCTATTACCAAAATTTACATAAATGTGAAAATCAAATTTGTACAGCTCTTGATCACATGAATGGACTAATGGTTTATGCTCCTTGTTTGTATTAACACTAGGACTAAGACCCCCCGCGATGTCGCGGGGGAAAGGATTTCAAAAAAATTTAAAGAAAAAAATATCAAACAAAATGTCATAATAAATTGAGATAATAAATTTCCAAACAATTATTTTTAACAATAAATAAAAATATATGTTACAAAAAATATGATAAAGAGACGTAAACCCTCAAAAATATTTTTAAAGACTTGTATTATTATTAGAAAATACTATGGTGAAAAGATGCGATCATATAAAAAATATTAAACAAAAAGTTATAATAAGTAGATGTAATTTTTTATTTTTCTAAAATATTATTAAAAAATTATATATATATCTATATATATATATAGAGTTAAATATAACAAATTTTGCAAAAGTTCGTCAAATAAACTAAAGATTACAACTGTTCATAAAAAAAAAATCAAAAGTTGCAATAATTTGTCAAATAAACCAAATGTTGCAACGGTTCAATTAAACGGTTATAGTTTTATTTAAATACATTTTAGTAACTAAAATTGAAATAATAGTTTATAAAAAATTACACCGAAAGATGTGACTGTAGATAATTAAATATTATAACGGTTTATAAAATAAACCAAGAGTTGCATTTGTTCGTGAAATAAACGATATGTTGCAATGGTTCAACTAAACGATTGTAACCGTTTATGAAAAGTTATGATAAAAAAAACGCAACCGTAGAAGATATTTATCTGGATCATATTTTTCTAAAAAAATTCAACCGTAAAATATATATTTTTAATTTTTTAACGATTTATAAAATGAATCAAAAATTTCAATTGTTCGTTAAATAAAGTAAATGTTGCAATGGTTCAACTAAACTGAACCATCGCAATTGTATATGAGGTGTTACGATTAAAAGATGCAACCGTAGAAACAATTTATTCATATTGCAACTTTTTTTTTTAAAAAAAACCATAGAATATATATTTTAGTTAAAAAACTAAAATTTAAATCTATATAATATGATACGTAACTTTAAATGAATAGATACAACTATGAAGAAACAACCGTAAACTGAAAAGATACGACTGTAATTGAACAAATATAACTATATGAAAAAACCGTAAATATGTTAACGAAGAGATGCGATAAAAAGACACAACCGTAAAAAAAAAACCGTAAATATTTCAACGAAAAAATGGGATAAAAAGACACAACCGAAAAAAAAAACCGTAAGTATTTAAACGAAAGGTTGCGATAAACAGACGCAACCGTTCAAGGGTGCAAATGGTATTTATTAGATTGCTATTATATATAGATTATTATTTTTGAATTGATTACCAAATTCAATTTGTATGTGAAGGGAATATATTGTGTTTCTCCTGGTCTTAAGGCATCATATATACAATCTTTATCTTAAACTTTTAACTATAAATCCATTTTTTCGTAATTGAAGACAAATTCCTACAAAACCGTGTATTTTTAAAACATATGGAATAAATCCGTAAAGACTTATCTAGATTTTTTCTATTCAATTGAACAATTATAGTAAAGCTAAACCACATGTGTGGTGGGAGAGTGGTTCTCGTCTAATGGAAGAGTTACCTTGTAAGTCTACGCCAGAGATCAATTCTCCCAAAATTGATTTGAAATCAACAACAATGAAGGAGAAGACGCCTACAGGGAAGACGTCGATGGAGAAGATGATGGTGATGGCGAAGGTGACCGTGACAGAAAGCCGGTGATGACTGAAAAATCATCGACAATTATGGTGGCAAAGATCTCGTGAGAAAAGAGAAAAGTCCAAAACTGAAATGATGTAATTTCTTTAATCAGATAAGGACAAAATTGTAAATGTCAAACTTGTTAACATTGCAGCACCACAATCGTAGCTCGGGAGTGTGATTTGAAGTCTTTGAAATTTGTATAAAATTCATCGCACTCTTCACACACTTGAATCTTATTGTAGTAAAACCGGACTACCTGACCATTCGTCGGTGATACCGTGATTAGGGTCGCTGCATCGGAGTCGTACCGGACTGTCATTCAAGTATTATAGATGGAGAGAGATTTGCATTAACATATTTTAAATTAAAGAATTTTTTTTTACTAAATATATAATTGAGGAATTTTATTAACTAAAAACCCTTAAAAAAAAAAAATCCAAAACCTAAAATTAAAAGCTCGTGGGTTCCGACCAAAAAAAAAAAAAATTAAAAACCCGTGGGTTTAAGGATTTGATCTTTAATGTTCATAAAATCGAGACCCTAATTGCTCTCTCACACTTACCAATCTAGTTCAATTTCAATTCTCAAAATTCAAATCTCTGAATCCCCAGATTCCGGTAGAGAAGATGAGTTTCGCGGCCTTTAAGATGATGCATTGGCCGACCGGCGTCGAGAACTGTGCTTCCGGCTATATCACCCACTCTCTCTCCGATTCAACGCTACAGATACCAGTTGTTTCCGGCGATGATGATATTGAAGCCGAATGGCCTAATTCTAAACGAGGTATCGGTCCATTGCCCAACGTCGTTATAACCGCCGGAAATATCCTTGAGGTTTACATCGTTAGGGCTCAAGAGGAAGGAAATACTCAGGAGCTGAGGATTCCGAAGCTTGCTAAGCGCGGTGGAGTTATGGATGGTGTCTCTGGTGTTTCTCTCGAGCTCGTGTGCCATTATAGGTACGTGTTTGTTGACAGTTACCACCTTAATTACTCCAATCTGGTACTTTGATTTCGAAGTGATGATGTGATTGGTATTGGATTGTAGGTTGCACGGTAACGTTGAGTCAATTGCGGTTCTACCTATGGGAGGTGGTAATTCTTCTAAGGGAAGAGATTCGATTATATTGACATTTCGCGACGCCAAAATTTCGGTTCTTGAGTTTGATGATTCGATTCACAGCCTTAGAATGACGTAAGAGTGTTCTGCTTTTGTTGGATTTGGTCGTTTAACAAATGAATTCAGATTTCGTTTCAGCTCTGTCTACTCTGAATTGCATTTGCTTGTTTGATTGCATCCGGACTGTTTCTTCTGACCTGTATATGAGATGTTCTGTGTCCAGCTGTTGTATACTTCTCAAATTTTTGGTCTTTACTGAAGCATTGGCTCATATACTGAAGCGTTCTTATTGTCTTTGTCTGATTGTTTCTTCTAGTTATGTAGCATTGACTCCTATACTTGACTTCAACATATACTAAATAGATTTGTGGTTCCTTTTCAGTTCGATGCATTGTTTTGAGGGTCCAGATTGGCTTCATCTAAAAAGAGGAAGAGAGTCTTTTCCAAGAGGCCCTTTGGTAAAAGTGGATCCTCAAGGCAGGTGTGGCGGTGTTCTTGTTTATGGTTTGCAGATGATCATACTCAAGGCTTCCCAGGTTTTTTTCTTGGCTTCCTTGTCTCCTTGATCAACTTCATTTTAACTGTCACTTCATCTGCTACAAGTTTCCAACCTTCATTCTTTTCTTTTATGAACTTTATTTTGGGTTTTAGGTTGGTTCTGGACTAGTTGGAGATGATGATGCGTTCAGTTCTGGAGGGACAGTTTCTGCTCGAGTTGAATCATCTTACATAATTAACTTGCGTGATCTGGAAATGAAACACGTCAAAGATTTTGTTTTTCTACATGGTAGGTTTAGCAGTTTCTTCATAGACTTATCTCTGAATCAGTAGTTAATCATATATATATATTATGATGATTGTTTCATAGCTGTTCAACTTTCATTAAAAGTTGCATTGAATCTTGTGTCCTTGAATGGATCTAGCTTACTAAGTTGTTGTTTGTAGATTCAATACGACAACTGATGTATTCTGGTCATAATTACAGTTTGAAACAAGAGGAAATGTATTGTTTATTTGATTTTTCAATAGCTATCTGTCTGAAATTTTAGATATTCTGGTTTTCCCAGTAGGCATAATGTGAATAAACTAAGTGGTGCTTCTTTTGATTATGTGTTTTTGCATCCTGTGTATTGTTCAGGTTATATTGAGCCTGTAATTGTCATCCTTCAGGAAGAAGAGCATACTTGGGCTGGCCGAGTTTCATGGAAGCACCATACTTGCGTGCTTTCTGCCCTTAGTATCAACACAACATTAAAACAACACCCAGTCATCTGGTCAGCTATTGTATGTTCTTATTTTCCTCTTTCTATCTTAGAATTAATCTCTTCCCAAGAATTTAAATATTTGAGTTGCACTAGTAATCTATATTGTAAGTCATATAAAAGGTTATTGTATATTCACTGTTTTTACATGACTAGACTTTCCAATCAGCTATTAAGAAGTAAGAAAAATGCTTGCGGACTTTTTTTCTATATTCTTTATTTAGAATTCTTAAAAGGTTGACTAATCTTTCTTTAGAAAAAAAAAATCCTAAAATAACAAGCTATTTTATGCATCCTGGAAAGATGAACCTACTGAAAAAGTTAACTTCGGCAAACTTTAGTCCCTGATCATACTTATTCCCATTCCTTTGGTATTTTCCAGAATCTGCCCCATGATGCCTACAAACTACTCGCAGTACCATCTCCGATCGGAGGTGTTCTTGTGTTGTGTGCAAATACAATCCATTATCATAGTCAGGTGGGTTTATATTACTTAGCTTTTGGTTGTTTATTGTTTGAAATTCAACAATTCCAGCCACTCCACCACGTTTGGTTTTTATTCTATTAAAGATAATTTTCTACAGTTACTTACACATCTGAGATACCATATATTTTTGTAGTCAGCCTCCTGTGCTCTGGCACTGAACAATTATGCCTCCACAGCTGATAGCAGGTACAGTTTTCTTGCACACTCTGCACTCTTCAAAACCTGCTTTCTGCTTATGGATATAATCTTGTTACCTCAATCTTAGTTTAGAATCAACTTTCAACATTTGTAAAACTCTGTTTACACTGTTAACCATATTTCTATCTCTTTGTGTGTCTGATTTCTTTCAGTCAAGAACTGCCTGCATCAAATTTCAGTGTGGAACTCGATGCTGCCCATGGAACCTGGATATGTAACGATGTGGCCCTATTGTCAACGAAATCTGGGGAATTGTTGCTGCTGACTCTTATATATGATGGGCGGTAATATTTTGATCTTCTTTATAATAATTCTGCTGATGCTTGTAAATCTGGCTGCAACTTATTTTGTTTATAATATGTGAAACTGACTGCTACTTTCTTTTTTGAAGTGCTGTACAGAGACTTGATCTTTCCAAATCAAAAGCCTCTGTGCTTGCTTCGGTTAGTCAATATGTTCTTTCAGCATATTTGTGCTTCAATTTGGATCCAGTTCGATTAGAGATTCCCTAAGATGATATACCAAATTTCTTGCAGGACATTACTAGTGTTGGAAATTCCCTTTTCTTTTTAGGTAGCCGGTTGGGAGACAGTTTACTGGTGCAATTTTCCTGTAGATCTGGGCCTGCAGCATCATTACCTGGGTTGAGAGATGAGGTGATAGTTTAATCTTTCTTAGGCTAGTCAGAGTATCTTCTTTTTTCAAATGTTTATCCAGAACTTGGAAATTTCCTAAATTTATGCAGGATGAAGACATTGAAGGTGAGGGTCATCAAGCAAAACGTTTGCGGATATCTTCTGATACTTTTCAAGATACAATTGGAAATGAGGAGCTTTCATTGTTTGGTTCAACTCCAAATAACTCTGATTCAGCACAGGTAGCAAGTTCTGCCTTGTTTAGAGTTTTGTACAATTTTCTGTTGAGGTTCAATCTTCGATAAATTAGATGGCTCTACTATATGAATTGGGGTTCCGTTGTAGAACATTCTCCATCTCTCTATCTATGTGTGCTTTCAATAGGAAACATTCAGTCTAAAAAGTTTAATGTTGAACGGAAGATGAATTAAGTAGTTTAACTACCGAAGAAAGAGTTTGCCTTTGTGTAGCATGTATTATATCAATAAGAGTTAGGTAGCCTATGTTCTCCTTTCCATGAAGTTTCTCATCTTTTCTTTTGCAATAAATGCAGAAATCGTTTTCATTCGCAGTGAGAGATTCACTAGTTAATGTTGGCCCAGTGAAAGATTTTGCGTATGGCTTAAGGATTAATGCTGATGCAAACGCCACTGGGGTTTCCAAACAGAGCAACTATGAATTGGTGAGCCTTTTCTTTAGAAGTTCTTATATTATACTAGCCATGGAAATGTTTTATACAAAATAGAACTTGCTTTGGGTTGTTATGTAGTAATGTCTATTTTTGAAGTATTCTTTTACTTAACAATGAAATCCTTTGTTTCACAACTTTTAGTGTTGACATGCTTGCCTCATATTTGTCTAAAAATTGTAAACGCCCAACTAAATATATGTATTCTGACGTTTAGGTGTGCTGTTCTGGTCATGGGAAGAATGGTGCTTTATGTGTTCTTCGGCAGTCAATTAGACCGGAAATTATTACTGAGGTATGCCTATATCTCAAATTGTTTCTGGTATATGAGAAGAATGGGAATCGTCCATTTGTTGATCTTTTAGTTTTAAAACCCTTACTCCCATTACTATGGCCATGGTCAGGAATTATAAAATTCATTAGTTTGTAGTGAGCTCTGAACATAAGTCATTATTAGGCGGGTTTATATCTTTCACAATTACTATCCACCACTGCAGTATTTATCTGTTTAGTAGTGATATAGAAAAGAAAAGTGAAAATTATGATGTGAAAAGTAAAAGTTAGAACTTAGAGGGGGAGCTCACTGTAGAAAAATGGGGATGTATCCGATCTTCCTTAGTAATGCTCTGTATTGTGACCTAGTCTGTTCAATCCTTAAGCACTCTATTCCGCATGTTCGTGTTGGTAGGTTGAACTTCCAGGCTGCAAAGGAATATGGACAGTTTATCACAAGAGTTCCCGTGGGCATAATGCTGATTCTTCTAAACTGGCTGCTGATGAAGATGAATATCATGCCTATCTGATTATAAGTTTGGAGTTTCGCACGATGGTATATTTTGCTTCTGTGTTTTGGTCGTATTTCATTAGATCCTTTTATTTTCCATAGAAATACCTTCAATGTTTGCCTTTGCAGGTACTTGAAACTGCTGACCTTCTCACAGAAGTCACAGAGAATGTTGACTATTATGTTCAGGGAAGAACAATTGCTGCTGGAAATCTATTTGGAAGGTAATTAGCTGCCATATTATATCTTTTTAGATATGTTTGTTATAGTGGCATTTTTTTCCTTTACAATTTTCTATTTTATTATTATCCCCATGTGCTGTCCAGTAAGCTCTATCCATGGCTTATTTTCAGTCCTTGAGCTATTGTTACTACATGCAGCTGTAAGAGATACTAAATAGTGTAATATTAATATCCATCTTTCTTTTCCAGACGTCGGGTAATCCAGGTGTTTGAGCATGGTGCCCGTATTCTGGATGGTTCTTTTATGAATCAAGAATTAAGCTTTGGAGCTCCTAATTCAGAATCCAATTCCGGTTCTGAAAGTTCCACTGTGTCATCTGTTTCAATCGCTGATCCATATGTTTTACTTAGAATGACAGATGACAGTATTCGTCTGCTTGTTGGAGGTATGTTATGGAAAGATGAACATCTTATTGCATAGTTGATCGTGTAATCTATTAACTTGAGCATCTTGAAATGTTTTACTCAAGCAGTCTATTATGAACTTTGAATTGCAGATCCTTCGACTTGCACAATTTCCATAAGTAGTCCATCTGTACTTGAAGGCTCTAAAAGGAAGATATCAGCCTGTACTTTGTACCATGATAAAGGACCAGAACCATGGCTAAGGAAAGCTAGCACTGATGCATGGCTTTCGTCAGGAGTTGGAGAGGCTGTTGATAGTGCTGATGGTGGACCTCAAGATCAGGGTGACATATACTGTGTGCTCTGTTACGAAAGTGGTGCCCTTGAGATTTTTGATGTGCCTAGTTTTAGTTGTGTTTTCTCTGTTGATAAATTTGCGTCTGGAAGACGCCACCTCTCTGATATGCCTATTCATGAGTTAGAGTATGAACTCAACAAAAACTCCGAGGATAATGCTTCGTCAAGGAATGAAGAGATAAAGAATACAAAGGTTGTTGAGTTAGCTATGGAAAGATGGTCTGGGCCTCATACACGCCCATTTCTCTTTGCAGTATTGGCTGATGGCACAATTCTTTGTTACCATGCTTACCTATATGAGGGTGTTGATAGTACCAAAGCAGAAAATAGTGTATCTTCAGAAAATCCTGCTGCTTTAAATTCCTCTGGTAGTTCTAAGCTTAGGAATCTGAAATTTCTACGCATCCCCTTGGACACGTCTACTAGAGAGGGGACTTCAGATGGAGTTGCATCTCAAAGAATTACCATGTTCAAGAATATTAGTGGTCACCAGGGCTTTTTTCTTTCTGGCTCAAGGCCGGGGTGGTGTATGTTGTTCAGAGAGCGACTACGATTTCATTCACAGGTATGTATTCTCACCTAGAAAGAATTTTTGTGTCACTGTGTCTCAAAGAACTGAAGCAATATTAGTATGATTTTAATCTGTTAAAGTTTTTGGTTTTTCTGAATCAAGTCCCTCATTTTCATGCTCTCACTTTTTCAGCTGTGTGATGGATCAATTGCTGCCTTTACTGTTCTTCACAATGTGAATTGCAATCACGGGTTCATATATGTCACATCACAGGTTTAATAATGTGTCTACACCTCATTTTTATTCTTATTATTGTAGCATCTAGATTATCAATTTCTTTGACAAGATAATTCATATTCATTTATATCAGGGAGTTTTGAAGATTTGCCAATTACCTTCAGCATCAATCTACGATAATTATTGGCCAGTGCAGAAGGTAAATTTCAATTTTCTTAATCATCTTTGCTAACTGTTGTATGTTGATTAGATGGAAGATAATAAGTGTATAAGGGACTGATCACGTTGATGCCTGATTATTTTTTTTAGATTCCTCTGAAGGCCACGCCTCACCAAGTTACCTACTACGCAGAGAAGAATTTGTACCCGCTGATAGTATCATATCCGGTGAGCACTTGAGCATGATAATATATTCTAAATTGTTCTACCTGATCCGAATTGCATCTCTTTGGTTGCCTTGAATAAATTTGGAACCCTTTTTTTGGTTGAGATGGCAACTGTATTGCCCCAGCTCCCCGTTTTCCTTTTTAGCTCTTGATGTTCTCTTAATTCATATTATCAAATTTACCCCTTGCAAATTTATTCGACTGGATGCCTCTCTGAATTTCTTTCATGAATATCACAGATCCCTGATTAACTTTCCTTGGCTGCAGCAATATTGATAGATCATACTTATTGTTTTGTTTGATAGATAAAAACCTGAACTAATGCTATGTTTGCATGCTTATTTAGTCATTTTCTTTTTGTTGAGAAGAAAGAAAGTTCTTTAATGTATTACCTGTCTATTTATTTGATCAGCATTGTTTGATATTTGATTATTCTATCTTACTAACACAAACAATGTCATTTCTCTCTCCTTTTTGAAGGTCAGCAAGCCGTTAAATCAAGTTCTTTCTTCACTAGTTGATCAAGAAGCTGGCCAGCAGATTGACAACCACAATCTGAGCTCAGATGATCTCCAACGAACATACACCGTAGAGGAATTTGAAATCCAAATTTTGGAACCAGAAAGATCTGGTGGCCCCTGGGAAACTAAAGCCACTATCCCAATGCAGAGCTCAGAACATGCACTGACTGTGCGAGTTGTCACACTTCTTGTAAGTTAGCTACTAACCTGCCTAATGTCATATGGTTGTTTTCTGCCTTGATGAAGAATGTTGATCTTCTCTATCTTTATGACATGATAATCGAAGAATATTGTTGGGATCAGATCTAGGGATCACATCTATCAACTCTCTCTGTTTTAATTGCAATAACCAAGCCACATTCTCTTACTCCCTTGGGTATTTCAGAATGCAAGCACAGGGGAGAATGAAACACTTCTTGCTGTTGGAACTGCCTATGTCCAAGGGGAGGATGTTGCTGCAAGGGGCCGTGTGCTTCTTTTCTCTTTTGGAAAAAATGGCGATAATTCTCAAAACGTGGTATGTTTAATTGGGCCTACAACCTGGTGAATCTTTTTCTTTGTTTTCATTTTCATCTTGGATGGTTCGATTTATTGTGAAGCCACTTTTCTATAGGTTACTGAAGTCTACTCAAGGGAGCTAAAAGGTGCTATATCAGCTGTAGCCTCCATTCAGGGTCATCTTCTAATATCATCTGGTCCTAAAATCATCTTGCACAAATGGAATGGCACCGAATTAAATGGTGTTGCCTTTTTTGATGCTCCGCCGCTCTATGTAGTCAGCATGAATGTTGTACGTTTTACTTCCTTGGCCTAGTGCTGTGTTGCTTTTATGAGCTAACTTCACCTAAACTGACCTGGCTTGGCTCTGAGGATCAGTTTTCTTTTGCGTGATCTGGCTTTGTAATTTTTTTTACTTGCAGGTAAAGAATTTCATCCTTCTTGGTGATGTTCACAAAAGCATATACTTTCTTAGTTGGAAGGAACAAGGGTCCCAACTTAGCTTACTAGCCAAAGATTTTGGATCCCTCGATTGTTTTGCTACAGAGTTCTTGATTGATGGAAGTACACTTAGCCTGGCTGTCTCCGATGAACAAAAGAATATCCAGGTTAGCATCCTCTCTCTTATCGCCTTTAGTGTGTACATGATGGGATCAGGCCTTACTTATATGTACCGATCCCCAACAGATAATTTATATTCTTCCAGGAAAGAATGTCGGGGACTCGGGGTTAGCAACTTAGCATTTCTCATATCGCCTATAGTGTTTACGTGATGAGAGCAGGCCTTACTTAGATGTAGAAGATAGAATATTGTGAAATACCCCAACTCTTAAATCGACTTAGTACTGATCCCCAACACCAACAGGTATTCTATTATGCACCAAAGATGGCCGAGAGCTGGAAGGGTCAGAAACTTCTTTCAAGGGCGGAATTTCATGTTGGTGCCCATGTGACAAAGTTCCTACGTCTGCAGATGGTTACTTCTGGAGCGGATAAAACAAATCGATTTGCTTTGTTATTTGGTACTCTAGACGGCAGTTTTGGTTGCATTGCTCCACTCGATGAGGTCACATTCCGGAGGTTACAGTCTCTCCAGAAAAAGCTAGTGGATGCTGTTCCTCATGTTGCGGGTCTGAACCCACACGCTTTCCGTCAGTTCCGCTCAAGTGGGAAGGCTAGACGATCTGGGCCTGACAGCATAATCGACTGCGAGTTACTATGCCAGTAAGTTTTCTTCCGCATTCTCTATGTTCAAAGAGTAGTAACAGCCATATGACAAATGGACCTCAAAGTAGAGAGAGAGAACATAGCATAATACTCGAAAATCACACGATAGAACGATCATAGACGCATATCCTCATGGTTTTGAAAACTTTTGCAGTTACGAGATGCTTCCATTGGAGGAACAACTTGAACTTGCTCACCAGATTGGGACAACCCGATCTGTGATTCTCTTGAATTTAGTTGAGCTCTCTGTCGGAACCAGCTTCTTGTAAAAGATCAAAGAAAAAGGCAGATCGTAATCCGTTGTTCATCCGTGTACCGGCAAAGAGAGAAAAAAAAAAAGGCAGAGTTACTTAATATGTTGTACAAATGCTGTAACAGTACACAGTCATATGAAATTTGATGTTTAATGGCAATTTAGATTATGTTAAGATTCTTCTTCTCCACTCTGTTTGTTTCATGTCTACTTTGAATCCTCAGTTTACCTAAGAAATATTTTAGATTAATTTTTTGAGTATTTTATAATTTATCAAATGGTGATTTCTAATTTGCAAATGGGTTTTAGTGAAATGGTGAGATTAAAAATGGTAAAAAGCAGAATGGCAGGCTTGATAAGGGAGTGATAATTGTGTCCATCACACAAAGAGCATACACGTGCACATACTCACCACTCCACACTCAAAATAGTTGAACCAAATGGTACAAGAAAGTTAATTAGAAAAGTCTTTTAAGTTTAAATAACAAAACACAATCATAGTAACATAACATCATTTTACTTGCAACTTTTTCCTGTTCTTTTTGCTCCCTTCTCTCTTTTAGAATCTATTCCGTTATTGATATTTGATTTGAGAAATTATGGATCGATTATGAAAACCCACTTCGCCAGTGGGAACTTGTAAACTTGGCACGTTTCGAAAATACCTCACACCCCAAGAAAAAGGGTATAACCGATTAGCGAGAGATTGTCAAAAGATTTAACGACACAAAATCTATCGCTAATCGCTAATTAATGGTATTTTACAAACACTCATTTGGCATTAAGATTTAGAATTGTATACTTTTTCACAAGAGTTTGTATTTTATTTTTCCTTTCACAAAAGTTGATCGATTCTTCGTAGGATATCAAAATTAACACGAAAAATACAACATTGTATCATAGTTTAGTTTATCCTTTATTCAAATCATATTATCAGATATTCTTTAAACGGCCAATAAATATAACGTTTAATATTTGCTGATCCTTTTAGCAAAACAGTCGTTGATTTAGATTTGCCATTTTCACACAAAAAGATCACATAAAATTAGCAAACTATTAAAAGTTAAGGAAGAAGAATGAAAGAACAAATGATTGGAGTCAGAAGGAGAATGTTGGTGATATGCTTAGCAGCGTGACTGCGTCTCTACTGTTGCAAGTCAGCGATTTCTCCTTTTGCCTCCTTTCTCTTTAGATCACTTTATGATTGGATTGAATCTATTTTCCTGCTTCTTTTCTTTTATTTTTTTACGTTATTTCACTTCTTATTTTCTCATAAATTTTCTTTTATTGATCTACAAGAAACATAATGACATCAACAAAAAATTAATGCGTAAATATTTTAAAATAAGAATATAGCATATTAGTTAGATGAAACCAAATGGATAAACAACCCTCAATTAGAAAGAACTTATTTGGTTGGATATAAGTTAAAATGGTTGACTAAAAAAGTCGGTTACATTAACCTAGTAATTATTGGTGAATCTAAAGTAGTAGTGCTAATTTTTCTTAGGGTCCGCAATCGTTTGACTCTACATCCTAAAATTCTTCCACTAATTTTTGTTTACCTGACTTATGTAGTTATGTGTCATGGCAATCATCTCAAAAGCTCACGATTATATAGCTTTTTGAAGAATTGTTGAGATTACCACACAAAAAGATAGTTAATATGATACACTTCTCAGCTCCATTCAATGTTCCATATATCACGGGGCTTATCTCGCAAAATTGTGTCTAATTTTTCCAGCCTTCCCAATATATATATATATATCAAAGATTCAAAGTAAACATATGAAAAACCATACAGATCTAGAACATCTTTATAGTCATGTCTTATAGTTTTTGTTTTTTTTTCCATTCTATTCTATGAATAATATACATATATAACTTTTAGTAATGCATTACGACATACGATTAAACAAATTTATAGTTAACTAGTTTCATTAGAAAACATTGTTAATTGCATTAGTTAAACAATTGTCAAATGTTACTAACATTGCTAAATTTATTCACATTTTATGCTTGTAAAGATTAAAAGTGAATGTGGTACGTTAGTTAATAGAGTGGACTCATTTATAAAATCTATGTTTATTTGGTCCATATAATATATCGTATATAAAATTTGCGGCGTGTGAAGACTGTTTTGGATGAAACACGTTTTTAAGACATCAATTAATGTTCTTTCTTTCTCTTGTAAATTCACTTATATAAATGGCAGACAAAATTACTTGAGATGATAAAAGAAGATTAAGGCTTCACTAATCGTAAATCGGGTCAAAGCAAACAAAAATGCCACCATTTAGGGATGCGTCCTCAAATCTCATTACCCAATCTCTCTCACGAAGCTTCCTTCTCATTCAACTCCACAACTTCAAAGTATGAAAGTATTCAATTAACCATTTATGAACATTTGTATACAAATACACACATATTAATGTGTAATGTGTACGTAATGTGTGTACGGGGGTTTTCATGCTAATTTGACGGGATGTCTCTTTCAAAAATCACTACAAATCCCGGTGCATCAGCAGGATTAATCCAATTTTATTTGATTTTTTTTTAAATATAACTAGTTCATGTAAATATTATAAAAACGTCCCGAACAATTAATGTTTATTAGTAGTAGTATATAACATCATGAGTATTAGTATTGTAGTTCAACTAGTTTAATTAGATAGGTTTGTTTTGCTTTAGATTTTCGTTCATTTTCTTTGCAAAATACAAATAAAAGTACATATAAAAGCATGAACTATGACTACTGACAAATAATAAATAATAAATTTCATTTTTTCAGTTACGTTTAAAATTTACTTTAATAAATATTAAAAATTTATAAATTACTTCTCTCTTTTTTTTTTTTTTTTTTTTCTATTGTTTGAAGATCACTAGTCATTCATTGGTAACATGTGTACGTCGGTAATCTATTGATAAAGATTAACGATCTTACCTATAAAGTCGACGATTGATTTTGGGTTTTCGACGGGTATATTAATTACTAACTAAGATTCATTGATATTTTTAATTTCTAACACACATTTCGACGGTAACCAATAAATTTCCACAAACAAATCGTCGGAAATAATAAAACTTCGGAGAATTACCAGAAATGCTTTTTACAAATGAATAGGTTTTCAAAAACTTACATTAAAAAATATTCAACAAATTATCGACGAAATATATACTATTGTTATACACTGACGGTTTTTCTATTGTCAGTAAGCAACATTACCGACAAAATATTAGTGATATATTTATCAATTATCAGTGGATCGGATCTGTCCATCACTTGTAGTATAAGATAATGAACTGACTAAAATCTGATGGAATTTTTTTTAGTGGTTCTTAATTTAGCTAGATATGATGCATGCATCGTGGTTCAAAGGTATATATAATGGATTGATGAAATGAAAGAGACATAATTGTTGATTGAGACCAATTATTAAAATATGAACATGCATGCATCTATATATATAGTTTGTCCGAAAATGCATGTTACGCAAATTTAGATAAAATCTTCACAGCATGCATGAGAAATATAATTGAAGTTTTTTTTTGTACGTCTAGTAAATAAACTTTCTTAAATAATTTTTTGTACGACTTATAATACTCTCGTTATTAAGACTAATCATCTTTAACATATAGATTCTCAACTTATATGTCGAAGCTGAAATCAGCATTAGAAAGAAGAAAAATGTGAAGTTGAACAAAAACTAACACATGTTGGTTGATATATCACTTAGAAAACAAATCGAAGTTAGAGATTAAATAAGAAGATCTAGTCAAAGTTAATTAGAGATTAATCTAAGTAGGAGATTTAATATAGAAAGTAATCAGAATAAAATTCAAAAACTTGAACTTCTATAGGAGAATGAATAGATCTAGCTGAATCTTTACTACAAAAGTCAAATTTTTATTAAACTTTTTTTTTTAATGAATGTTAAACTTAATTCAACCAAAAATCCATAATAGATTATATGCATCCTTAAATAGAATATTTTTGAACATTAAAATAGACTTTAAAACGAAAGAAGAAAAAACACCCCCGGATTAGCTTCTTAAATCGAACCAAACCAAAGACCATCTTCGAGTTTGCGTGAGCCATGCATGGAGGTTTAGAATTAATCTTCTAAGGTTTATTAAACTTCAAATCATTTTACGAGGCAATATCACACCGCAATTTATCACAAATTTTTTTGTTATACGGTAATAAGATTTATTTCTTTGTTAGTTAATGAACTGAAGTGTTCTAACTTAAGATCCCTATATTTTTCATCAGAAAAAGGAAATTTCACCCCACCAAAAATCAAACTAGAAAATAAACGTAAAAAAAGATAGTTTTTTAGTCACCAAGTGTCGTTAGCTCAACTGGTAAAGACTCTAGGCGAAGCTTAAAGGTCGCCGGTTCGAGTGACGCTTGGGACGAAACTAATATTACATGATGTGGTTTCGGGTCTGGAGGATTACGGTTTTGGCTCAGAACCTACTGGTATTTCAAAAAAAAAAAAAAAGTTTCTTAGTCTATTACGATTAAACGAACAGGGTTTTTTTTGACAAAAGAAAAGAAAAAACTCCCTTTGACAAGTTCCAACAATGCATATTTAGAATTTATAGTCTATTATAGCTTTGGTCTATAACCTGGCCGAAATGATCAATGTAAGGGTCGTCGAAACAAAAAAATTCACTTTCTATATCGTCCAGAATTACATAAATCTCCAAACCCATGTGTTAGAAAATATAATAAAAAAAAATCTATGTATATATATAGAAAAAATATTACTAATAAGATTTTTTTTTTTCTAATAAATTTTTTTGAATTTTATAAAGAAAAATATTTAAAACATGAGAGAGAAAGGCATGGAGGCATGGGATTTTGCCTCTTCATTTAACGACAATACTTCTCTTCGTTGCCTTACCATTGGTTGGCATTCGCATGCATCTTCCATCTTATTTTAATTATTATTGTCGTTAATATATCCTATACTATTATTTGGGGAGTACACTTTATAAGATACCCTTAACTAACCTTCCCTTTTGTAAAAATTTACTTAAAAATGCCATTAGAAATAAAATTTTATAGAGTAAATTAATTCAACTCATTAAGGATAAACAAGTCAAATACTATTTTATGCAATTTAATTAATTTAATTTAATTATAAAAACGAAAATCTATTATTAATTCTTTTAAAAAGAATGACCAATCAAAATGAACATATAAGATTTGATATCTAACTTATCACATTAATTTGTTATTAATCATTATACTTCACCTCTCATCTTTATATTATTCTATTTCTATAAAATAAATAAATTATTATATCATCTACATAATAAATAAAAAAGTAAATTTTTTCCGCATATACAAATATTTGAATTTTTAAAAACGAATATAAATTGTTCAATGTATGAAAGAACAAATTTAACGGGTCAAAAATTCATATTTGAGTAATATATTCTTTTTTTAATATCATCAATACTTAATAGATCAAAAAGTTAAGAAATATAAATACTCTAATTTGATTTTTTGAAACAAATATTTATAATAGGCGGCGGGTTAAATATAATGTATTATATGATGAAATGAGTTATGATCCTTATAACTATTTGAATATTTATATGTAATTTCATATATATATTTTTTTAAATTCATAATTTTACATACTACAATAAAAATTTTAAAGATTTTAATTTGGAACAATTAAAATTTTTTTAATTTAATATATTAAAGAATATCATAAATATTTAATAGATTAAAAAGATAAAAAAAATTATAAATACTAATTTGATTTTCTAAAAAGATATGTTTAATATATTTATAGTAGGCGGCGGGTTAAAAGTAATGTATTATATGATAGAAAGTTATGATCCTTATAATAGACGACATTTTAAGATTTTATGATGAGATGAGTTAAATAAGGTTTGACACTTCTAAATATTTGAAAAATTAATTCTGCAAGCAATTTTGAAAATAATGAATAGATTGTGCCACAATATTTTCATAGGGATTGTAAAATGAAAATATAGACTCCACACATGGATCGAATTTTGTATTATTATATAACAAATATATGTTCATAACATATTCGATTATGTGAATAATTGGTAAATTCCGTAATTAGCTCAAACAAATCTCTATTTCAACAACCAATGAATTAGGTTTTGAAAAAATAATTTCTTAAATTAATTCAAAATAATAGCTAACTTTTTTAACTAATTCAAAATAATATACGTTTTAGATGCGATTCATTTATAATATTTTAATTTTTGATCTAACTAAATTATATGCACTCACATTTTGTGGTTGTTAACATAAATTAACTCATTGTTCAAACAATATTATTTTTTTTAAAAATAATATTATTTTCCGTTTTCATATCTTTAAAAAATATATCTATAATTGAGGATTACAGAAAAATAAAATTATATTCATTCTAATATTATATATATGGACTGACAAAAAAATTAATATTTTTTACTTACTATTATAATATATCACGATTTTATTCTATAACTATATAATATATAAATTTTGTAATAAATGAAATTCAACCCGTACTGTAGTACGGGTGATGATCTAGTTAAACTATATAGAATCTTCATTATGATTATGGTAATGCCTTTGTTACGCCTTTATTTGCTCCTCATGTGTTTTACTCTTACCTCATTTTCGAACTCCAAACTTAGTTCATAGTTTTGAAAGATTGGTGTAATTGTCAAACATTTTCTAGAATATATATGATCATATAGTTACGTCAAATAATTTATTTCAAAGTACTTGATCATGGTTTTTAGTCTATTGATTTTTTTGAGAGTTTATATAAAACTTTTTATCAAATAACATACTCAGTTGCTCACTCTTAAATTAGTCAGGTACTTTGACGATCTATATTAAAAAAAAAACTCAATCTTTTGAATTTAAAATATTAAGTAAATATAGATAATAATTAAAACAGCAAGAACTTTGATGAAAATAGTAAAGGTTTGAACATAAAATATGAATTGATCAGAAATAAAACAAAAGGAAACCACCAGCTCTTAACTTTTTACATACATTTACACAAAAACGACACAAACAAATTTTGAAATTTGATTTCTTTCAAGGGTGATTTTTACAATGTTCTTATCTTTAATCGTTTAGGTAAAATTTGACACAAAAAGATTACAAATCTCTGTAAAAAGAAACAAATCTGGTATATAAAAAAAAAATTGGTCACAAATCACAATCAAGAAAATGTATGTGTTACATTTTATGAATAATGAAAGAATAATAAAATAGAAATAAGAATTGCTGCAAATCTCCGTCGAAGTTTATCTCCATTACATACCGAGTTCGAGGCCCTTCTCTGGGCGATGAAGTGTATGATTGGTGCAGATAATCAACAGGTAGAGTTCCTTACAGACTGTTCAGATCTGGTGAAGATGGTGTCTTCTCCAACCGAATGGCCGGCGTTTTCAGTGTACTTGGAGGAATTTCAGAGCGACAAAGAAGAATTCTCATCCTTCTCTTTATCTTTAATTTCTCGTAATGCTAATGTAAAAGCGGATCATCTGGCACGAAAAATTCGTACAGAACCGCTTCATATCACATTTGTAAACAACATTCCCCAGGAATGGCTCTTTTGAGCTCTAATTAATTTCGGATGAAAAAAAAAAAAAAAAATTGCTGAAGAGGACTCTAGTTGACATACACATCTAAAATTCTTTCCAATCATTTAAATAATGTATACGAATAACAAAACGCATTATTCCAATAAATAATACCAAAATTTAAAAATCGAAAGTGTAATGATGAATTGAACACCCCACGAGCCATTCACACTTTCAAAACTTTTTATTCTCCTAGAAGAAACTATAGATTATATCTCTCATTATCTCACTATCTCCATTTCCTTCTTCAAATCAATCATTCCTTTGCCTTTGCTCCAAACCCACCACAAATGGCTCTTGAAACTTTCCTAATAAAACTCAAAAACGCTATTTCCTCCAAACCAACTTCTCGTCGACCTCTCCGATCATCTCCTCCGATCACAACCACCACTTCCTCCGTCGGAGTTTTATCGTTCGAAGTGGCACGTGTCATGACCAAACTCCTTCACCTCACTCACTCTCTTACCGACTCCAATCTCCTCACTCTCCGAGACCACTCTCTCTCATTAGAAGGTCTTACCAAAATCGTCAACGGCGACGAAACCTTCCACCTCAGCCTTGTATGTGCTGAGCTCGCAGATAGCCTCGCCCACGCAGCTAACTCTGTTTCAAGACTGAGCCACCGCTGCACCACGGCCAGTCTCCGTTCTTTCCACCGCTTATTCCATGAGTTCGCCGATATGGGTCGTGACCCTCATGGATGGGTCATGAACTGTAAAGACACCGAAGCTAAGAACAAGAAAATCGAAAGGTAAATAAAATTTCTTTACACTTAAACATATAAAAACAGAGCAAAAAAACAGAGCAAGAAAACAGAGTATAACACAAAGAGATTGATTTTGTTTTTGTTGATGGAAACAGATATGTGAGTGTGACAACAGCTTTGTATAGAGAGATGGAAGAAATGACGATGTTAGAGAACTCTTTGAGAAAACAAAGTTCACAGATTGGGATCGAATTCGAAGAAGAAGACGACTTCGAGAACAAGAAAGATGTAATGAAAGTGATAGATCTACAAAACAAGATCGAGAGACAGAAACAACATGTCAAGTATCTAAAAGACAGATCTCTATGGAACAAAAGCTTCGACACTATCGTGTTGATTCTCGCCAGATCGGTATTCACAGCACTCGCTAGACTCAAATCCGTATTCTCCTCCGCCGCAGCCACTGGCTACATGGGCCACACCGTCGTGTCTTCTCTCCCTCGCTCTCTCTCTTCTTCTTCTTCCTCTATGAATCTTGTTCATCCTAGCCCAAACGACGAGGAAAGAGACAAAACGGCGTCGTCATCTGCGTTTCTTGAAGAAAGCTCAAAACTGTTGAAACCGCCGGAGACAACTCTCGGCGGAGCTGGCGTAGCGCTTCACTACGCGAATCTGATAGTAGTAATGGAGAAGATGATAAAGCAACCTCAGCTTGTAGGTCTTGACGCGAGAGACGATCTGTATTCAATGTTACCGGCGAGTGTGAGATCGTCTCTCAGGTCAAGACTAAAAGGTGTTGGTTTCACGGCGACAGACGGTGGTTTAGCGACGGAGTGGAAGGCGGCGTTAGGTCGGATCTTACGGTGGTTGTTACCATTGGCTCAAAATATGATTAGGTGGCAGAGTGAGAGAAGCTTCGAGCAGCAACACATGGCGACAGCAGCGAATAGTCAGAACAGAGTGATGTTAGTTCAAACACTTGTGTTTGCAGATAAAGTTAAGACAGAAGCAGCCATAACAGAGCTTCTTGTTGGATTGAATTACATCTGGAGATTCGAAAGAGAGATGACTGCGAAAGCTCTCTTTAATCTACAGTCTCCTCCTACTAATTACAGCTAATTTTATTGTAGAGTTTTGTTTTCTTCTTTTTTGTTTGATGGGTTAATTTTGATTTATTTGTATGTTTTTGGTTTAGTTTGATAATACGAATTATGAAAGTGATTTGGGTGGGGTTATATAAGAAAGATTATGTGATGTGTAACAATGTAGATATTGGAATGAATTTGAGTGATTGTTTTCTTTCTGTTTAGATTTAATGTTGTTGTTAACTCTCAAACGGTGAGTTTGGAGGTTATTTAATCAAATTATCATTATTTCATAGGAAATGGAATTTGAATTAAACCAGCTCTTATTATGAAAGTTTTGTAGTACAAAACGTGGTTAAATTATTTACAAATGTGTACAACAACTATGCTCTTAACTAGAAAAACATATGTAATTAATTTTTTAAAAGTAGATTTTTTTTTTTAACTTTTAAATCAAGATTATAGCGTAGTGATTTGTATTGAATTTAGACTCAAAAGTGTGCGTATGCAAATTGAAGACGAAAAACAAAAATCATCCAACTTAATCAAATCACATATTTTGAACGATTTTTTTTTTACAGCGTTTCAAACATACATATCTTATTTACATTTGTTTCTTTGTAATGGTCATAACAAAACTAATTACCAATAAGTTTATGTTTAATTAACTGATTTTATTTTATTTCTACTACGTGTTCTCTTGATTTTTTTTCTTCTGTTACAATCTTGATTATGCTTTCCTTTTTCCGATTCAGGTTGGGAAAACTTAACTTTGTTCTGAAAAAAATCGTATGCAAAAAAATTGTCTCTAGGTCCTAGGATGCTAGAACCATAAGTGGGAGATTTAGTCGTTAAGAGTTATTATACTTATGATGGATCTCCTAGGTAAAGTTGGTTGCTTTACTCCTTTAGTTGGAAGGAGCCGAGATTAGAAAAGAAATATAAAATTTCAGAAAAAGTTTTGCATATGAATATTGATGATATGAATCGAGAGAATAGAATTAGATGTCGAATATATCAAGTGCACCTAGAATGCTTTAAAATTCGTTTTGACTTTACAAAGATAAGTACTAATCAAATACTGTAGTTAGATGGGTCCAGCTCATGCTAGAGATCAAGAGTCAACTAAAGTTTTGTGTTTTCATAATACTTTGGTGGATTAGTTTTAGGGAAATTGTAAATAATTAAGTGAAATGATTTTTTCAAATCAGGTTAATGATCATTAGGAAACATGGAATTTTATGTTGTTTTTCTTTCCAGAAGAATTCTATATATGTATAAAGATAAATATGCTATGTTAAGTAAGCCGTTAAGGTGGTGAATGTTAAGGTCTAGATTTGATATATAATTAGAATTTTATATCATTTTACCTTTTAGATGTAAATTTCTATTTGATATGTATATAATTAGAAATTTTTTGTAATTATTTTTTTGCTGACCATAACTCTACATATTGTTCTCTGCATGATATTTTTCGTTCCTAAGATTACCTTGCAACTTAATCCACAATTTAAAGTTGTTCTCTAAGTAATGTTATTTTTAGTAACACAGAATTCGTTAATTCTTTAAGGTTAGTAACAATGGCTTGATAATAATTTAGGTTTATTGGATCCTAACAGTGGGCCAACGAGACCAGCCCAGTAGAACGTTATAGTAAATGTCTCGCCGTTCGGGTAGTATAATGACGACACGCTGTTCAGCAAACCTGGAAGAAACGGCAGCGAAAAGTAGAGAGCTTAATATAAGAGAATCCCACATCGGTTGAAAGAAACAAGAAGGCTTCGAGACCGGAGTATAAAACAAAAACTTGTGTGTTCGTGCAAAGTACTTACCTGGACGGGGTCGACTCGTGATCAAGAATACGAGTGGCTTAAGCTAGTGACCGACATCGCACATTAGTCTGGGGTGCTTAGCTTAAGGTCTTCCCAAGTGGAAGAGCCTACGTCATTATTTGTGGCAGAGGGGGTTTGCGTTCGCGCAGCCCCTACCATTTTTTCAGTCATAATGTTTTTCATTAATCAATTGTTATAGATATGTCTAATGTTGTGGGTATATGACCAATTACTTCTTAAGTTTTATTGATCACCTAGCTCATATAATATTGATGAAGAAGCCTTCTCTAAATAAATCTACAGATGTTCATGATGGAACTTGTCCCTTGATGTCTTCCTCTAAATATATATTTGGAACTTAAAACATATTTAGTTTTCCTTGTGTATTTTCTACAAAGTTTGTTTTCTTCTATTCAAGATTCAATATTATAATTGTTATCTTGCAACAAATTCTAAAATTCATATGGATATGGACGAACGTATACTATAAAGAAAGGGTGACCGTACCATTGATTCATGACCCACAACTAAAAGTATTCAATGATTTTTTGTTTGGTTCTCTTAATGGGTTGGTGAATTTGTATCTGAAAGAAACAATGTTATATTGAATGATTTATGATTGAATTAAAAATAAAAAGAAGAAGCTAGTGTTCCTAAATGAGAAATCAAAAATTGGGGTTGGACCAAGAGTTATTTCAATTGAAACAAAATTATGAAGAAAAGATTAATGGATTAGATTGTGAGATTAAGTGGAACAGAGAATGATGACAATAAAATAAAGTCAACATGAAGTGGATCTACAAGTTTGGTGACACGACACCAAATGGTTTAGGTGAATCTTCATGAGAAAGAAGAATAGTTAGCTCTGATCCCACGACATACACGCTTTAAAATCTAAGTGGATTTAGTTACTAACACAACATCTCATTGACTAATCAAACCCATAAAAAGCCTATAAATAAAGAGGACAACGTAAGAGATACGAACAAATGTCTGAAATGGAACCTAAAGAAACAAAGCCACCTCGAAAACAATTGAGACAGCCTCCTTCTGTTCCTTTCATTTGGGAAGAACGGCCTGGCTTCCCCAAGAAGAATTGGCAACCTTCACTAGCCACCTTCGTGCCTTCTCCTCCTCAGCTTCCGCCACCTGTCCCAGTCCCGGTTAAGCTGGTCACATCGGTTCCTTTCCGTTGGGAAGAAACGCCTGGAAAACCACTCCCCGCTTCCTCAAATGACCCACCACAGCTTCCACATCCACCATTGGAAACTGCTACGACTCCATTACCACCTCCAGTTCCAGTTCCGGTTAAGCAGGTTACTTCAGTTCCGTTCGATTGGGAAGAAACTCCTGGACAACCATACCCATGCTTTGTTGATACCAATCCACCTGAGCCGTTGGATCAACCGCTGCCACCGCCTCCCATGTACGGTGATGTTGAAACCAGCAGCGATATTTTTGATGACGCAAGCAGTGATTCCTTCAGCTCTGTGCCGTCTCTATTAGCAACAAACCGCTCGGTTTCGATATCCGGTGCTGTTGCGGTGGATGAATTTGATGACAACCTGAATAGAGTGACAAGTTCAATGCCAACATCGCCAGCTTATGAATCTGATGACAGTACGAGCAGTTACATGACGGGCGCTTCCAGTCTTGTGGGAGCGCCGTTCTTGGAAAAGCTCTTTCCACGTCTTCTTCCATCAGAAAAGGTCAAAGCTGCTGATTCTGAGGACGTTCAGGTTTCTACTCATCCGTTGCATGAAGAAGTAAAGCTTACTACAGAACCTGACAACATGAGTATTGGCTTTCCTGTGAGGACGCCGCAGACACTCGGGGAGCTGATAATGATGAGCCGAAGGAGAAGTTATATGAGAAGAGCTGTTGAAATGAGAAAGCAGAATCCTTACAAGGTAAAACTCTCAAATATCTTTTCTCTTAGTCTATTCCAAAGCCAAATACACCGTAACAGTATATCACGCTCATACCTAAATTCAATCATGAAAAAAAGATTCTGAAATGTTAACACTTGCCTGGATAAACTAGCAGGAATTTACAAAGAATGGAGCTGATAGCTGCTGCCTTTTTGTGCCGGGAATCAAAATGATAGAAGGCCTTGAGTGGAAAAAATTTCAACCGAGGTTGAAGCTCATTTAGAAGAAAACACATACAAAGATCCTCACCATTTGTATCCCGAAACAGCAAATTTCGGAAGTCGTTTTCTCTTTTGATAGACAAGGAACTTGTATATGCAGTACCGTAAAAATAGATGCGAGATTCAATGCCAGACTCTTTCAGTTGCAGAACAAGGAACTCATCGTTTATTTCTTTCCTTCTCTTTCAAGCTATAACAACTTGCCAAAATAATGTCTACCGATAAATAACAATACCACACTAACCTAAATTCTGGTTCGACCTCAAGATCTAGATGATTCCCTAAGCTGTCTGATCCGTTCCATAATCACTGGGATATCTTCATCAGCTAAAGCGGTAAAACAGCACCTGAACCAACCCGGTTCTATACAATAACAGGCTGTTCCTGGAGTGGCATTAATCTTAGCAGCAGTCAATAGCTTCTCAAATAACTCGAGTTCTCCTTTCTCACTGTAAGATGTCAGTAAACTGCTCATGTCAACCCAACAATACAACCCACCACCACTCTCAGCACATGGAATTCCTAATTGTTTCAAACCTTCCACAAACCGAATATGCTTATCCCGGATCCTTTGCCTGTGTGCTGTCATGTATTCCTCAATGAATCTTACATCAGATAGCAGAGAGATAAGTATCCTTTGGACTGGAACAGGCACTGATGAAAATCTCATCAGCTTCTTTGCAGCATTTACTACGTCTTCATGAAAGGAGTAGATGACTCCAGCTCTAAAACCGGGGATTGAAAGGTCTTTTGACAAGCCATAGATGATATGAACCCTACTCTTATCAAATTCCCCTGAGCCAGCGATCTCAGCCATGCTAACAAACTCTTTGTCCCCGTAAACAGAACCCGCAAATATTTCATCAGAAATAACATGGATGTTTTTCTCTTGAGCAAATCTCAAAATATCTTGGAGTGTCTCCCTTGATAATATGTTTCCAACGGGATTTGATGGGTTTGAAAAGAGGATGCCAGAAACCTTGCTTCCTCGTTTTCTAGCCTGATTCAAAGCTTGTTCCAGTGCGGAAACCGTTACAGTAAAATTGTCAGAGCTACGGCAGTGTACTGGTATAAGCTCAACTCCTGTCCGGAATTTAATATCCCTGTCAAAGCTGCAAAATTGAGTTTCCTTAGTACAATCGCATAGAAAGAGAAGACTGGTTTATAAATCGAAAACTTTCATCAGATACAAATGGTCAAGAAGTGTATGCTAAAAATTACCCTGGATAATATGGCGTAGGAATTAGAAAAGCATTTCCATGATCTGCCAAGCAGAAGGCCAATACTTCGATAGCAGGAGTCCCACCGGCTGTTATTACCATGTTTGAGGGGTCAAATGACACATTACCTCCCATTATTCGTGACATGAAATCAGCAAAAGCCTGAAACATGATAAAATAAATAGAAGAGGTAGTGAGGAGTGATCAAAGAAATTCAACAGTGTTGTGACAACAGACCCCATCAAGCGAAACCAAACAACTAAATCCACAAGTCTGAATACACAAATTTCTGATATATACAAGAACAGATATCAATCAAACAAATTCTAAAGCAATTTTGCAGTCAAATCTTTAACTAAAAACTGCAAAAAGCTATTCATGTTCAAAAAACTGAAGAATAATGAGTGAATGTTATCTACACATACCACTCTGAGTTCCAGTAATCCTTCAAAAGGTTTATACATGGCGATACTACTAATATCGAATTCACCATCATCAGATTGCATCATCGACTCCATCAAATTCTCAGACATCCATCTCTGTAGCAAGTCAAAGCACAGCTACAAACACCAATCCCCAATGAATCAGATTAAACCTCATCGCAACAATCACAATGAGAAGAAATCATCGAAAACTTTCAAAACTCACCGTACTCTCAGCTAATCCAAGCTGAATAATCCCATCCGTGTTCGTAATCCGATTGTACGGATCCGTTTTGACTCTCTCCAATCCAATGTAATAAGGAGAATCGGAAGGTTTAGCCACAGGAACCGCTCGAGACGAGACTCGAACTCGTCCGATCGAGTTTCCACGAGAGAAGAGATTAGTCCGTGACGACGTTCTCGGTAACTCCGTCGGGTCGGAGGGAGGAGGACGGCGTCGTTTTAGGTAAAGCTGGAGAAAGTAGAAGAGACAACAAGGAATGAGAGAGCCGACGAAAAGACCACCACGGCCTTGGATTACGCCACGGAGAGGTACTATCAGCCTCATCGGAAACTGCTCCGCCGCGGCGACAGAGTTGCTCCGGCGTTGAAAGAGATTCGAGCCGTTCGTTGAGAGTAACGAAGTTGAAAAAGAGGGACAAAGTGTGTGGCAAAGTGTTGAATAAATACAAAAGTTTTGAGATAAATTGGCAAATTATTTTTGCATATTAGCAATTTGTCTCTACGTTTGAAAAGTTAACTAAATAGCCCTTCTAATATTGGTGAAATTATTTAAAGATCGTCACAGTTTTTAAAATAACAATCAAACCCACAATCATGATCCAAAACTTTCTCCAACACACAGTAGATGAGCATTTAACCATTACATATATCTGTCAATTGAAAGGTTCTAAAAAAAATCTAAAGTACAATTCCATAAAAAGACATAATTAATCTTTGTATTCAAAATCTCAGGATAAAAAAATATCAGACCGCCTGATTGGGGCTGCTGCTATGCCAACCTTTAGTGCAAGGAGGTATTTCCATGAACTCGTCGAACTCATTCACGTGAACATCACAGCATTTCCACTGCACAAAGAAAACATTGACATAATTCAACACAAACTCAAAAAGCTAGAGGAAAAGGGTAAAAAAGAAAGCTGACTAAGCAAAGAAAGGCGTTACGCACTCCTTTCAGTCTGTCGTGGAAGACCGGAGGACCTGGATGATAGCTACAAGCAGTCTCGTGGTTGTCTCTCTCTTTGAATGTTTTTCCACATCCTTTGTTGTTGCAGACTTGCGGTTGATTAATGTCTATAACAACCGTTTTAATTGGAGGTGCTAAGGATTCAATCTTCTCTTCTTCTGCTTGTACAGGTGTGTTTAGGGTCTGCCTGATCTGTTCTTTCGGTTGGGAGCCTGTGTGATAAGGATACAATGTTAGATAGAGATTTCTTGCATTCACCAATGTGTCCCGAGAATTAAACCAGAGAGAGTAAAGATACCAACCATGGTCCGAGCAGAAGAAGCCTTGCCGGCATCTGGAGCAAGAGTCTTTTGATGCTGCATTGGCATCTGGAGATGAAGTAGGAGCCGCAACAGGATATTTTGGAGCCGGTTTGGCTAGAACTGGTTTCTCAGTTGTGTGTTTACCTGTTTTACATCTTCATTGCAAGAAATAGAAAAAAAGTATCAGTGTTTGCAATAAACCACAACCTGCATCATGAAAAAAATATCACAGCTTATATGATGAGGAGATATTATTACCCTGGAATTTCCAAGAACAAACTGAAATCATGACTTCTTTGCTTGCAGCAGCTCCACTCTTTCATTCCGTCGTGAAAAAATGGCTGCAAGTTAGAACATTTATAGCTTTAATTCTCTGAGCAAATGAGTGTGAAACAAAAAAAACATAAACAGTATTTGAAGAGTAAATTTGACTTACTCCCTGCTTGAACAAAAATCGGTAGTCAGTGAAAAGACCAACGCCAGCCACACCGGAAAAAGACAGTAAAAGAAGATGAATTACGATAAAAAGCTCAAAGAAATAGATGAATACGAAAGAAAAAACAGTATAGAAGGCCACATGTTAAAGATGAATATTGAGATAAAGCGTTCTTTCGATATGCAGCAAGCAAGAGATGTATAGATAGTTCTTATAACAGAATTGTTCTAATTAGCCTTCCAGGGACAGTCTAACGAGATCACTCAGTTCACTAAATTCAAAGGTTTCAAGAAAACAATACAATTAGAGAACTAAAGCTGTGTTCAAAGCTTACACCTATATGATTATACTTTTGCTTTCTTCTATCAAGTGTTCTAATAAGCTCACTGAATTCAGAGGTTGCAAGCAAACAACTTAGTTTAAAATTTGACAAATTAGAGAATCAAAGCAGTGTTCAATGCTTACTTACTTACAACTATAAGAAATCAACATGTAATCAGCTAATCAAAACCTAATTAAACACTTGCGTAATCATCATCTTCTCAAGATCAAAATCAAATTCGTAACCCTCACATCATAAAATCCACAATTCGTCAGATTCTTCAAATTCAAAAGCTAGCTCCCAAAGAAAATCTCGATAACCTAATCTCTAAGGGTTTATCAGAAAACTTGATCAAAGAAAGAGAAGAATCGATTAAAGAGTTGGGAGAGAAGAAGACGTACGGAAGCATGGAATTGACAAGAACCTTGAGGATTATTGTCATCGGTGAACATGGCGTTGCAGCCAATACGTTGGCACTGAAGCTTCTTCGTTGCAGATCCTACTTCCATTGTTTCTCTCTCTCTCTCGTGAAATTGTGAAGAAATCGCAGTGACGAATCCGTGAAAGGTTGGAGTAAAAATACTGAAAAATCAAAATTTAAGGGGCTTTTTCGTCTTTTTGCAAATCTTGACTTTTGAGTGAATCAACGGAGCGACGGAAGTGGTTAGCGCGTGTTCCAACTTTAGGGTCATTTTATTGGGGAAAATTCCCAAAAAAAACCCTAAGTAATTTTTATTTGGATATTTAATACCCAATTGTTTTGGGTTGGAATAAAAATACCTCAATTAATAAAGTTTAGTCTAAAAATTCCTTATGTTCGACTTGTTGGTGGATTCAAACCCGTGATTTAACGTCCGTTAACCGTCGTTACGGAATCAATAACCGGCGTTAAATTTTTCAACCCCTGTCTTTATAAATATATAAATGCATGTGTACTGTGTAAACTAATATATCATCCTAGTCTAGTGGTAAGAGGTGTGTTTTGTCACCCTAGATTTGCGTTACACAGTTCAGAGGAAGAAGGAGAGAAGACGGAAGGAAAAAAAAAAAGAAGAAAAGAGCGATAGTGGGAGGAGGGGGGATTCGAACCCGGACTGCAAGGGTGACAAAAGAGGCCAGTCACCACCAGACTAGGCGAATATATATGTTTTAAACCATAAAGAGATTGTATATGTCCTCTTAGACACACGGAATTGAAAAATTTAACGCCGGTTATTGATTCCGTAACGGCCGTTAACGGACGTTAAATCACGTGTTTGAATCCACCAACAAGTCGAATATAAGGAATTTTTAGACTAAATTTTATTAATTGAGGTATTTTTATTCCAATCAAAAACAATTGGGCATTAAACGTCCAAATAAAAATTACTTAGGGTTTGTTTTGGGAATTTTTCCCATTTTATTGTAATGAGTTTGTTTGTTATCCAATAAAAATTCTGAACCTTTTCTAAATAAAAAAATAATAATAAATTAAAATTAAATTGTGGAAAATAATAATGAGAATAACCAATATGAGTTTTTCATTTTTCTCTACTTAATTAGTTTTGATGCTGTATATTCGTTAGATCATATCCATCACTTCCTTAATTAGTTTTCTAAATTCATCTAGTTGTTGCTCGCACGCACTTTAATTATATAATGTTTCTTCGAAAAAAAACACTTGAGTTTATGTGAAGTTATGTGGAGTTTGAGCACAGAATTATAAAACTCTTTGTGGTTTCTATTGAGATTCTTATTTATGATGAATATTGAAGAAACCACAAGTGTGGATGTAGATGTTGATGGTCATCAAGAATGTTCCTCATTCTATATTCACTTGGAAGGGACTTAGTTTCCTTGCTAGCCCTACAAGTGAGCCGAAGAGGCTGCATCCAGAAACGGAGTTGGTAACAAGCTGTAATGAAGCGAGAGTCTTTGTTTTGATGTACATTTATCTAAAGAGTTACCAAAAACCTACTACTTCAAGATAAAAGAGGGAGAATTTTGTGTCATGTTTGAATACCCATGGCTCCCTCCACGATTTGGCGTGTGTAGGAAGTGGCGTCACGTTGAAGATGGATGTTTAGTCAATTTGGAGAGAAACAGTATTTGTTCAGCTGGTTCTGCAAATCGGTCGGCTAAAGTAGTTGAAAATTGTTCTGTATCTATGGTCACAGAGAAGTCTCCACCAGTGGCGGAGCTAGAACTTGTATTTACGGGGTCAAAATATAGAAAAAAATAATCATAGGGGTCAATTTATCTATTTATTGGTGTAAATTTAAAAAAATAGCCAAAAAAATAATCATGTATGCTTAACTACCTTCGCCCCTGGTCTCCACCCGACTCAGCTAAACATTTGGGAAAAGATCTAGTAGAGAATGCAACGAGTTTAACTAGGAGTCGGATTCATGAAATTGAGAAGAGAGGTGATGGAGAGGAGGATGAGGAAGGGGAGATCGTTCTCTTTTATTATGATGTTTCAAGCTTTGCTCTGTTTCTACTGATTTCTTTGCTCTTTTGAAAAAATGGATTCGTTTTCAGACTTTCCAAAGAAAAGAAAAAAACAAAAACCAAATAAATAAAGTGAGCTTTTGAAAATAAGTCTAAAATCATTTTTAATACAAAGAGCGATGGATTCAACAGCATATAAGGCTAATATCATTACAACTTTTACACCAAGTAAAACAAGCAAGCTATAAGTCGCTTGAACTACACAAGAAGGTAGTGAATACTAAATATATACCATATTACAAAAAATAAAGAGTTAAGAAAATACAAAAAGCAAGTCTTGGATCTGATTTGGTCAGTTTAAATTTTTTTTTTTGCTTCCTAGTTGAGTTTATCGGATCAAAATCTGTTTTTTACTTTCTTAAATCTTCCGTCAATGTACAAATGAGAGATCACTTGGTTCTGTTATGTACTTCTATCAATGATGCTTTCTCCTGCAAACTCTACAAACAAAACTCTCAGTCACAAGACTCACAACAAGTCAGTTTCCTATACGATTACTCATCGCATTTTATCAGTACATCTATTTTCATTACTATGTCCTGTCTTATCTCAGTTCTTAAATATAAATAGCTCTGGGAAAGAGAATGACCTCGTTCGGAGCACTGTTCTCAGAAGGGAACCATCGAAGGAGGACACCAAGGTTCATTGCACTCGGTATTAACTTGAATAGCAACGGAGTCGTTACCTGTAACAGCATTTTCAGGTACTGATAAGCTTTTGAACTACATATTATTTCAAGTATGTTCTCTTGGAATGCGAAAGGCTTGTTTGTATGATTAGGTAACTTACGAGACTTAGAGCTGTTGTGCCCAAAAGGAGTAGATACATTTTACCCTACATTGTCATTCATATTAAACCCAAAGTCACAAAGTTTAGGAAGAATAAAATGGTAAAGAGAGTGTTCAACTACAAGAGCAAAAGGGTGTTACCTCGATTACGTGTAGGTTTGACGCTCGGCTTAGAAGAACAAAGGCGAACTCTCCAATCTGAGCAAGCAGTACCCCGACCTATTTATAACATTTGCGACAAGAAATTTAGGTGATTCGTTTCAATAATTTAATACGTAGAAACTCACAGAAGCTTTAGTAGAGAGACAAAACTCACATGGAAAGATATCCTCATGTTGTACCTAAAAGCCTTAACAACTACTGCTGCAATTGCTGTCTTAATAACTATCACTAGAATCACCGACGCCAGAAGGATATCCACGTGGTTCCATAGAAAGTGCACATTAATGAGCATCCCGATACTAGATAGAAAGAGAGCGGCAAACAGATTACGAATTGGTTCCACCTACACCACAAAGTAAGGGAGATTCCAAAATGTTCATTTTGTACCAAGTACAGAAGTACTCGCACTGTAAAAATGACCAGAGTTTAGAATCAGTACCTGCTCTAATGTATGTTGAGCAAATTCAGTCGTAGACAACATAACGCCAGCCACAAATGACCCCAACTCAAGACTAAGACCCAGCTTGTCACTGCACTGAAAAAGTTTTGCAAGGAACCAACACTCTAAGTTAAGAATTGGAAATTACATCAATATGCTAATTATACTTGAATACTTCAGTGTCTATTGTAATCATCATTGTTTCTTCTGTAGTCTATTAGTAAGATGCAAGCTCAGGTAACAATTTACTCAGATGTTACAATACACCAAAAGGGATCAGAAAGCCAAGCAAGTACCGGTGTGCAAAGAAATGACAGAATTAGACTTACCCATGCAGATAGTAAGCAGAATGCCACAGCAGCTAACTGGTAAAGTTCATTTGTCTGCATTATATAATGAGAGACATTGGCAATAATTCGGATCCCACTTTAAGAAAAAATAAAGATAGTCAAGTAGTGTATATGAAGATATGACGTCTAAAACTTACTTGAGATGATAATTGAATCATTAGCTTCAAAAAACGGGGTACAAATGACCACGTTAATAGAGATGCCACAATGAGATATATGGACAATATCAGTAGCCTAAATTAGAAGAAGAAAATGTTTTATGTCAGATACGGTAATGAGGATATATAAGAGGTTCCTGGAAAAACTTCTTACAAGGGAACAACTTACAGCTTTCCCATTGATATAATTCCTTGTAGTAAACCACTGTTACCACCCAAAACTGGAAGCAAGGCGAATAGTAAACCAACAACACAGTCCTGAAAATTCAAGATTAAGCTAAAGGAAACAAAAACTTCGTAAAACGACATATTCAATTTGTAAATATAGAAGGATATGAGTGAAACCTGAAAGATAAGTATCCCTATCGTAACTTGACCATGAAGAGAACTTGTACTGTTCCGTTCTACCAAAAACTTTACCACCTGGTCAAATTGACATGTGGATTAAAAACAGAAACTCTGAGATGAAACCGGAAAAAGGGTAGCTTTTGTATTAAACTTGAGAAGAAAAAAACAAGAAAAAGTACCACTGCAGTTGATGACATAGATAAAAAGGCACCAACAAAAATACCCTCTGACAACCTTGCTCCACACAACTGCACATGTCATGGGATATCAATTCTGAAAATAATTTAAAGATTGCAGTATATGCACAAATACTGAAATCTTTGGCCATACCAAGGCAGTTACACCACACAAAAACATGAGTAAGACAATTTGAAGAAGCCCTCCAAGGACAGCAACTGGGCCAACGACTTTCAGCTGTAGCATTAACACAAAAACAACAGATTATCAGAGTGAGATTGCAAAGTCGACAGGAAATTGTATTCAAGTTAGTCAAAAGTAAGTAGATACCTACCTTCGTCATTGAGAATTCCAAGCCCAAAGCAAACAGAAGAAAAACAACACCAAACTGTGCTACGGTTTCAACCTGCCATAGCATCAGAAGAAAAAACAGAAAATATGAATACCAGAATACTTTTTCCGTATGAATGTGGGGCTCCACGTCATCCTTTCATTTATACCCATACTGATGGATTGAACTCAAACGACAAGAACAAATTTCAATGGTGAAGCCAACATTAACATGCTCAATCATGAAGCAAAACGTTTATCCAAACATCAGATTGCTAGAGGAATTCTATTCTAACCAACCTTAATTGGCATGCCATGTAGAGTCACCGAAGATCTAATTGCTATACAGTAGGGAAATTTGATTCTAATCAATCTTACTTGTAAAAGCACGAAAAGAGACATCAGAAAATAGATACATGTAACAACATCCCCGCAACTAAAGTGGTCCACTAATGTCTTCTTGTAATGTTGGCATGCCATAATCTAAAGTCTAAACTAACAAGCAAAAATGTCTTCCAATTTTGATCATACCTGAACCATTTCACTAATGAATTTCAATCCTCCTGGCCCAATGATCGACCCCGCAAGAAGATATCCAACAATGACCTACAGCACATCAAGAGAGTATAACATAACATCAGAATAGATAATTGACCACAGTGTGTAGCTCGAGATACTACAAACCCAATATCAGATGTTTCTCGATGCTAATATGTAAGGTTGCATACCGGTTGTCCAAGACAAGAGAAGACGATGCCACCAATTGCAGCAAAAACAATAATGACCACTAAATCTGATATTAATCTGAAAGAAATGCCAAGAACCTATCCATCACAAGTCTGAAACAGTGCATGTAACAAAATTCTCCAATACAGAGGAAATCTGAGAGAGACCAACCTCAAATCTACTTGAAGGATCGGATACTTAGATTTCTTGTTTGACATGACAAAAACATTATTCTGCAGAGTAGCAAAAGAATAACATTAGCTGCAACAATCAATAAATGATGAGATCAGTATTTAAAATCTTGCATAGTCTGCCAAAAACCTTTTTGTCAATAAGAGTCATATCATCAGAATCTTCATTTTCGAGGGAAAACACATCTTGAAGTTGAAACGGTCTCGTACCACTAGACACATTAGGATAAACAAGTCATAAACCCTCATTGAACCACTAATCAAATATAGCTATTTTCAACAATTACAACAAAATTTCACATACTTGTTTTCTTGTGTATCATTTCTTTTGCCCTTCTCATGAGTTACTTTTGCAACAGTCTCTATCTCAGCCTGGAAACCACAATTGCAAATATCAAAAGGGAGAATCTGAACCAGAGCTCAAGAACATCAAAAACTAACTAAACCTACTTGTTGATCAGCAACACTGCTGTTAAAGCTAGCTCCATCAGATCCTAAGCAAAAGAAAACATGATTATAGAACATATTAAGCTTCATCACAATCACAAACACAAGAATATCGAAGAAGAAGAAACCTAATGTTCCGTTTACTTTTTCACATTCAACAAAGAGATCGAAGAAGAAGAAACCTAACCTTCAGGAGAATCGTTTTCGGAAAATTCTTTCTCCAGAACTCGATCGAACATTTTAGCGATACTTCCTTCACCGTTTCCCGGTGCCGTCGAGTTCACGACGTTGCCGTAAAATCGCTCGCGCGTTTCTTCATCAGATCTCGCTGATAAGGATGTACCAAGTAAAAGGAAGAACGTAAATCCAATCACTGCGAATCTCGTCGCCATGGATTCAGATATTTTCCCAGGAATTTGGGAATCGTCGCGAATTCAAAAATGTTTCAGAATTCAGATTGATTTTGTTTTTTTTTTTTAAAGATGAGAGTTTTGGTTTTAGATCCAAAATTTGAAATTGAATCAATGAAAAAGAGTTTTTTTGTATTGAATGGTTGTTAAAAGTTGTTTAATATGTTAATTAGTGAAGTACTAGTCCATTTTGCACGATACAAATTAAAATAACACTCATATAATACAGTTGTATTGGACCATTGGAAGTTAATTTTCACCGAAATTAGTTGTTAACCCATACTTGAGGAATTCATTTATAAATGTATAAATCAAGAAATCATTTTTCAAAATTGCAAAAATTGAGGAACTACAATTGTCATTATTCCAAAAGTTTTCGCATAATTAAATCAAAATTCTGAACGGAATGGAACTTTATATTTATCATTTATATAGTATGATTTTATTACAAAATACTAGTAACTAAAAAGAAATTTAGGAGAGAGTTCATTAGTTAATGGATTTAAATGATTTGAGAAATCCAAGCAAAGCTATGTTATTCAATTATATTTTTACTATTTTAATATTTTCAATAGAAACTTAAATTTTTTTGTCAAAAACATCTTATATTGTGAAACAAAATAAAATGTCTAAAACATCATATAATATAAAACATAGGGAATGTAATACTAAACAAACCTTCACTTTATAAATAACTGAAAAGGGCAAGAAAAATAACAAAATTCACAAATTACTAAACATGATACTATCTCTTTCTTTGATTGTGTTTTTGGTAAAAAAATTATATAAATACATAAATGAATATTTAATAAATGTGTCGATATATTTAAATACATAAGTGAATACACCGGTCGTATCAACGTTGCATATTATTTGAATGTTCCTTACTCATTTTTCGAACACCAATACATGAAATGATCTATGATTGCATTCTTGAGTTGACTTTTTTTAAGGGTCAAATCTAGAATTGGTTTGTGAACTACAGTATCTATCAAAATAACTTATTATGTATAATTCACAAATTATATCAAGACTAATGATATAACTGATATATTAATTAAGTAATACATGATTTTGACAAAAACAAATAAATAATAATACATGATTATATAACTCACTGAAGTTCATCAATCTATTGAAACTTGCGAACCTATATCTTTTTGTTTGTCATGCATGCTAGCTTGGCGTGTCTTCTTTCATCTTTGAATCAATGTTTCGATTTTTTTTCTAAATTCTAAATGTAATTGAAAATTAAATTCTGCCAGCTGATTTTCTTAGTTTCTATAATTAAATCTCATTTGAGTTTGTGACCATATATTTCGATTCGTCCATCTCATACACACACTTTACGTCGTCGTTTAGTAGAGGGAGCGTGATGGCCACAAGCTCTTTTTCCCTTTACCTTTCACATATCTTCTTACTTACTTCATAAACAAATCACTGCCACATAGAGGCTGAGTAAGAGAGAGTCGTTCCAATGGCTATCATCGCAACCACGTTCGGCACGGGGCTAAGTTACGCCGGTCAGCTTCCATTCAAACGAGTCACCGCGGGAGAGGTGGGACAAAAGCAGCAGAGAGTGGTGGTGGTGAGAGCAGAAGGCGGTGGAGGGGGTATCAATCCGGAGATCAGAAAGAACGAAGAGAAGGTCGTTGACTCAGTCGTCGTCACCGAGCTTTCCAAGAACATAACTCCCTATTGCAGGTTTCACAATTCTCTTTTAAAAATATGGAAAGAAAAAATAACATAGTTAGCTACTATAACGAACAAATCTATTTGATACTATAATCCATGTTTTGCTAAAGCTTCTTTTCGTAAGATTTTCTTAGTAGTCTTTTTACAAACGAACAAATGTACGAATAAGTATTTGTGTGCATGTATATAAAATCATGGTCGTCATGGATTTGATTTGACGATAGGTGTTGGAGGTCGGGGACGTTTCCATTGTGTGATGGGAGTCATGTGAAGCACAACAAAGCTAATGGAGATAACGTTGGCCCTCTTCTTCTCAAGAAACAGTAGTTCTTTTTGTTTTGTTTTTCTCGTTTTTCTTGGTGATGTATTGATACTCGTCTAATTGAATAAAAAGATCATTAATATCTAGTGAAATAAAGTTTATAATCGTCCAAACGATGGTATAAAGGACAAATATTCAAAATTTTCTTAGCGATCATTGTTTGGTCGTCTTCTAATTTTGAAGTATTCTTTTCATCTTTCTCGAATGTAATTCATTCACAAAAGCTGACGGTCACCTTGGACCGCGGTGGTCAATGACATTTATCTCAGGACTCAGCGTTGACCAAGTTTTGGATGATTTTTTTCTGGCCATTAATATCCAATATCTATCTTTTGAGTTTTCCGGTCACAATACTCATGATATAGTTTGGTTAAGTAAAAATTAGTTCGGTAAATATTTGGTTAGTCAAAACTCAAATCTGATGAACTTTTAAAATTGATTGGGCCTTAAACTCGATAATGGGCCGAATTCGGAGGGGTGAAGAAATCCAACACCAACAACATTGACGGGACAAGACAAGAGAGAATAATCATGGCTTGCAAAAGCCCAGCCCCAAACCATGATAAGAAATGGAAAATCAATTTATGAAGACGACGAAGCTTTTTCATTCATAGTAGTAATCCACTCTTTCTCGAATACCTAGCAGCAGTCATCATCAATGGGAAAATCTAGCAAGAGTATCTTATTAGGTTCTCCTTCTCAAGGTAAGAATTTCGGTTCCCGACAGCCTAGTATTCCGACACCATCCCTTACTAACGATTCCGACAGATTCGGTTTTGTCACGGTGTCTGTGTCTCTTATGTCGTGAATCCCCAGAACTTGGTTCCATAAATTCATAAAAATCCCCAGCATGATTAGTGAATTCTTAAGATTCTTAGATTACAATAAGATTTAAGTATATTATTGACTTTGTAAATCTTAATTTTTTGAAACGCTTTTGCTAATTTTATAATTTGATGATTTTAGTGTTTTTTTGTTACTGCTGCTCTCTCCTTCAGATGAATTGAAGACAGTGAACCCAAAGAAGAGGCATAAGATTGAAAAATCTAAGAAGAAGAAGAAGGCGAGTGTTCGTTTTTAAAGCCTATTTTTCTTCTACATAAATGATACTACAATAACTACTCTTTTTTCACTCTCTCTAACAGCTTTCTATAAAATGTACAGATTGCTTCCATCAAACTAAAGACGGAATCTCTCAAAGACGCTGTGGACTCTCTCAAAGAAGATGTGGACTCTCTCAAAGCATCTGTGAACGATTTACTTGCCATTTTTACCGCATTCAAAGTATATAATCTCTTCTTGATCACTTATTTATTGTGTTACTACCACTTTTGCTATAGAAAATTGATTTTTCTTCACAAGTAAAGATAAATTTGCAATTACATAGACTTATTTTTCTTTTGTGATAACTATAGGAACCTGCAAAGATACCTGCTTCTGTTAAGAATAATGTCATTCCAGTTATTCAAAATTCTCCATCCTCTGAGGGTCACAAGGTGATACTTCATACCTCAGTTTGTTATCCTGTTTTCATTATTTTGCTTATGTAGTGTGACTTTTAGGACTCAAGCTAGCTGTTTTTTTCTCCAACCGCATTGACGATACTTCTTTGTAGATACTTGTTTCTGAGTCTTTTTAATTCTTTGACTCAAACCATGTTTTTTTGTTGATATTGGCAGAAAAGTGATGAAGGTGAAGAGCCTGCCCATAAAAAGGTAAGCAATAGTTAATCTTGTATAATATTATCTTTTTTATGTAAGTGCCTATTAACAAAAAAAATTCGTATTCTGTTTTGTATGTACAGGCTAAAGCAGATACCAATACTTGTAAAAAAGAGAGCAGCAGTAATGTTTCTAGCAAGGAATCTGATGTACTCGAGAAAGAAACCCTAAACCGAACATTACCTCCTTGCTCTTCTACTTTTACAAAGACTGCTGAGGTAGGCGAGAGAGTCTTATTCATTCCAAAACAAGGGGGAAGGTAAATTTGATTTTCCATGTTTTGGAGACTTATGTTGATGTGTTGATTATATTCTCTCCCTGCAAATTATTGCACTGATACTGGTGGTAACTTCAGATATGATGGTGGCACGATTTTCGTAAAGGGATATGATTCTTCGCTTGGTGAGAATGATATCGCGAGAGCATTGCTTGAACATTTCAGTCCGTGTGGAATGATCTCAAGAATTTATTTTCAAACAAATGAAACCGGTGCAGTTATCTTAAGGTCTGTAACTACTTTCTTACTCCAATTTTGTGACAAGTAAAGTTAAATGCTAATATTTTTCCCTTTCTTTTTACAGACATGTTTTCATTGAAATGTTACACGGCACAGAGGACGCTTTGAAACTTAATGGAAGTGACATGGGAGGATGCAATCTTGAAGTTTATAACGCTAAACGGAGAGAGGAATACTATATCAATCGTGAAGCGAGTGGTCGTTATATCCAGAATCGTCGTCATCTGCGTTTGGATAGACTTAAATTCACAAGGTACATAAATTTGTTCTTGATGATTGATTTGTCTCTTGATAACAATAGTGACTTGTCACTAATTTGTGATTTACTTTTTCTTTAGAGAAAAGCCCCCTGTGTATGGCATTGTCAGTTCTAGCAAGATCAACAAGTAATAGATGCAAATCAAGCCTAGAAGCATTACCTAAAGAAAAAAGAATCAGCTCGAAGAACAATGATAATGATTTGGTGAATGATGATGATAATGATAGAAAGAGAATGAAGAAAAAGAAAATATAGATTTTCTGATTGTTATTTCCCCAAATGGCCACGTACATAAGGGTTTTGCAAGGACAAGACGCTTGGTTCAACAAATGTAAACCGAAATACAAATTGCAACAATTAAAACCAAATGATTGAACCGGAATGCATAAAAATAGATGAGAATAGAATTTCGTGTTACACATAATCACTTGTCACTTCAATTTAAACATCAAAGCTCACAATTCACAACACATGAGCTAATTTTGTAAAGAACGAGAAATAACAGAACAGAAGTTGTTATTAATGAACTAAAATAAAAATCAAACATTGAATAATATATGTCCATCTATGTCAAAGTCTACGTCAGTTGGTGTATATGCTCCCTCATAACATTGTAGAATCATATTAGAATCTGTACATGAATATAAATTTGCCAAACATACATCCTTTATAAAATTTTATAAATTGACATGTACAGTTTACTTATTAATCCACTAGACGCTGAGTAACTCTGGAAACGATGTGATTGACACCGATATGTGCTTGTCTTCGATATCGTATTTCGATGAACATCTCGAACTCTTCATGCTCGTCTTCAATATCGCTCATAGGCTTGTGGTGAAAAATCATATCACTGATTATACCTTCACCCACTAAAATATCTCTAACGTATTCAGTCTTGCTTATTGCACCATGTTGATCAATTAAACATCAGAGATGGACAAAGTTGGTGAGATCTTTCAAAGTTAGAGACCTCCTTCCATTATCCTCGGGATATCCATTCAATATCGTGCTCAGGTTTAGAGAGGTTTAAAGCAAAAATAAAAAATTGTGGCCTTTTTATAAAATTTTTTTAAAAGAATTTTCATTCAAAACATACTAAACAATAATCAAAATTTATAATATCGAAATTCTAAACATAAATTTTGTTTTTATTTATTAATTTTTAATTCTCAAAATTCATATTTTATAATTTTCTAATTAATATTTTCACTATATATATTTTTTTAAATGTGGCCTTTATATATTTCTTTTTTAAGGTGGTCTTAGGCAATTGCCTATTTTATTAAGCATGAAGCATGACACTGTATCTATGTAGCTTACGTAATGCTGACAACGTTCTTATAAGAGCAATCGCCCAACAAATATCCATGTAGCTTATGTAATGTAGACTACGCACTTATAATGCACTTTTTTACCTAACTCAACTCCAACGACCGGACCAACAGTTTGAAAGAAGTCATCAATAGCCGCTTTGTCGATTACCGGATTGAGACCGGAAGCAAGCAACGTGTCTCGTTGATAATATTCATCTGTGGACGAATCATCCGAGCTAGATGGACTCCAAGATACCTCGGTACGAGGTTCTTTCGACAAAGCAAGAAGCGCAAGTATAGAGTTTATTGTAGTTTTTATACAGTCCACATTTTCTTTGAGAGAATATACAGTTCGTTTGATAAAATCCATGTCAACTTTGATCGCACTCAATTCTGCTTCAATCATAGAATCATGTTATCATTATACTCATGTTACAGTAACAACATTGTATCATCAATCATCATCATCATGTAGAAAAATAATGTCATGAACACTCACCTTATCCTTAGATTTTCCAGTCGTATATTAGATGGACTCCAAGGTTCCTTGGTACAAAGTTCTTTCGATAAAACAAGAATCGCAAGTAAATCTTCCCTTTTTGGCAGCAAACCAGTAGACGGTAGCATAGAGTTTACTATAATTTTGATATAGTCCACATCTTCTTTGACAAAATCCACAATTAGTTGATAGAATCCATATCAACTTTAATCGAACTCAAGCTTCAATCATAGAATCTTGTAATCATTTATTATGTAGACTAAATTTATAGTAATAGTTTATAGTTTAAATCAATTTATCGAATGGAAAAAAAATCAAAAAAAGAGATTTTATTTTTCACAGCGTGAAATTATTTTTAAAGAAAATGTAGTTTGATTTTGTAATTTGGCAAACATTCAATTGTTCGTTTTTGACTAAACTAATATACAGTTGAGAAGCAAATAAATGAACAATAAAAAAATCACTCCATATAAAATTAAGAGACAAGACAAATAAATTTTATTGAGAGCCTCACTTGGATTAACCGCAACGGATCTAGGAAACCATCGACGATTTAGGTTTTGGAAATTCTTTTGAATACAAATTTGAGCAAAACCGTAGTACGACAATGGTAAGCCCAAGTTCGTCGGACTTACGACTCATGCAGGGTCGGCCCGATAGAATATAATGCCTAAAGCAAAAACTAAAATTTAAGCTCTTACAAAAAAATTGAAAAAAATAATTAGCAAAAGTAAGAAAAAAGGTAGTCGAACTCGCGATCTCGAAGGTGAAGAGGATAGACTTAACCACTTTGTTGCAACATCTTTTTTTAAAATGATGCCCCTAAATATATTTATAGAGTTCTGGTGCCTAAAGCCCTACCTTCACGGGTTTTAGTCTTGGGACAGACCTGGACTCATGTGCGATTTTTTAAAAACAAACCAACATTTTAAAGAGTAAAAAATACAGTAAAATGGACAAACAAATAAATATTTTAGAGATTAAAAATAAAACATTTTAGAGAAGGATTGTATGATTCATAGATCATATAGTACGGATAAATGAAAAATGTTCCAAATTTTATTCTAATAAAAACTAATTTTCACAAAATCAAAATTTTAAAATCTAATAAATAGTAAATTATTATATAGAAAAATAAATTTAATGCAATATGAAACGAAAAAAAGTATTTTAATCTTGATGTGGTTCTTTTTCATCTTACTTAATTAAATATCGTGAATGTAGTTGAGTAAAATAACTTTATGTTTAGAAAATATTTACTAGGAGAATCTCAGTAATCCTCAAACTGGCCGTTTAAACAAAAACCGGGTTTCATTTCGGTTTTGGCAAATTGGACCGGCAATAACCGAACGACACCCTCTTAAACGAGACGTCTTCTTCTTCTTCTTTCTCGAAAATTCGCCAAATCTCTCCCACATTTTGGCTTCGAGCCGAAACTTTCTTCACCAATCTTCCTTTTGTCTCACGAATTTCTTCAATTTCTCCTTCAAGCTCCGTTCCCAGCAATGTCATGGTACCGAAGAACAAAACTTGTATTCGATTCCCTGCGACGTAACATAAACCCGAAGATTCTACCTCGATCTCATGTTCCTTCGAGAGTCAATCCAATTGGGTCTTCTAATCCCTCAGCTAAGTTCTCTGGGTTCTCCTCAATTTCTTCTCGTGAAGTAGGGTTACGATCATGGACATCTCTCGGCCAAAACACCAACAGAATCGCGTATAATCCGTTTCTGAGTGTACCCAAGAGAAATTACTACGTTGATCGATACCAAGTTCGTCATTTCAAGCCACGGGGACCAGGACGATGGTTTCAAAACCCTAGAACAGTGTTTACGGTGGTGATTGTTGGTTCCGTTGCTGTGATCACTTTATATGTTGGGAATTTAGAAACGGTTCCGTACACAAAGAGAACACATTTCATTCTCTTATCGAAACCTATGGAGAAACTACTTGGGGAAACTCAATTTGAGCAGATTAAGAAAACTTACAAAGGGAAAATTCTTCCTGCGATTCATCCTGAGAGTATTAGGGTTAGATTGATAGCTAAAGAAGTTATTGATGCGTTGCAGAGAGGTTTGAGTAATGAGCGTGTGTGGAGTGATTTAGGGTATGCTTCTACAGAGAGTAGTTTAGGAGGTGGTGATAAGGGAGTTAAGGAGATGGAAAGGGCTATGAGTGGAGAAGATACGATGACTGATATGAAATGGTCTAAACAAGATCAGGTTCTTGATGATGAATGGATTCAACAAAGTAGGAAGAAAGATTCAAAGGCGCATGCAGCGAGTAGTCATCTTGAAGGGATTAGTTGGGAGGTTCTTGTGGTTAATGAGCCTATTGTTAACGCGTTTTGCTTGCCTGCTGGGAAGATTGTGGTGTTCACTGGGCTGCTTGATATTTTTAAGTCGGATGCTGAAGTTGCCACTGTAATTGGGCATGAGGTATAAACCTTTTGATAGTTTTCATTTGTAAATGTACTATGTTGCTGTTAAACTGCTTGTTAATCTGAAAATAGTTAGGAGAGTTGCTATTGGAAGGAAAGCATGGTTTTTTTTTCTGATTGTTCTGTATATTGGTGTAGGTTGGTCATGCGGTGGCCCGACATGTAGCTGAGGGAATAACAAAGAACTTATGGTTTGCAGTCCTTCAACTGGTGCTATATCAGTTTGTCATGCCCGATCTTGTGAACACAATGTCCGCTCTTTTCTTGAGGCTTCCTTTCTCCAGAAAGTAATTCTCCTTCCCCTCTTCCTATCAACATCCTGTACTGTATTTCACTGTCTATCCTTTTATTTTACTGCAATAGCTCTTTTGTTCTCAAATAACTCATGAGTTCTACTTAGCATGTTGAGGAAAAGTTAGCTTTTCTGTGGAGTTTTAGGGTTCATCTCTCACATTCTTTAGCAAATGATTAGGAACAACAGTTCATAACTTTCAATAAATTGTAAGAACTAATCATCTGGTTAACCATTAGAAGGTGTTGGTGTAGTTAGCATAGTAGGAGAAGCGAACAAGAAAGGTTTGCGAATTAGTTTTTCACATTATTCTGCGAATTATCAGGAACAACAATTGGATATATTTTAACAAACTAATAATCATCTAGTGAACCATTTGGCTCCAAGAACTAATGTTTTAAGCTGCTGTTGTTCTAGTTTGGGGTAATGGTAAGAGAAATGAAATTTGTTTGTGTGTACGAGGAAGAAAAACAAGTTCTGATGCGTTCTATTTCCCCTTGTGTCTGTGTTTGGTGTTACATCACAGGATGGAGATAGAAGCGGATTACATTGGTTTGCTGTTACTTGCATCTGCGGGATATGACCCACGAGTAGCTCCTAAAGTGTATGAGAAGCTTGGACAACTCGGTGGAAACGTACTCGCAGATTATCTATCGACACATCCGTCGGGAAAAAAGAGATCACAACTTTTGGCTCAAGCCAATGTGATGGAAGAAGCACTAATGATCTATAGAGAAGTCCAATCAGGTCGCCGTGGCATTGAAGGCTTTCTTTAGCCCTCTTCTCTATGCATCTCGCCTGCTTCTGTACATTATTACTCTCCACCTCTCTTTTTTATGGTTTAAAACTTTAAATAAATTGCAATTTTACACATTAATCATGTTGCATGTTATGTTAGATGTTTATATCGTTAAATTGATTGGTGCAATAGAATGATTCCGATTGAGACGTATAGTTTGATATTTTGGTCTTGGAAAAACATTTTGACAGAAAATGCAAATGGTGAAAATAGGAAAACAAAAAAAAACACTCAAAAGTGAAATCGAATAGTTTTTAAGTATTTAATTCATGATATCTATCAATTCAATGAATCAAATTGATTGAGGAAAAAAAAAAATGAATCAAATTGATCCATTGGAACCAATCAATGGAAAAATATCAAATATCTAGATGAAGCCACTTCTTGGTTCCTTTGGGATATTACTAGCTTGAGAGATAGAGGGAGTGAGAAAGTGGGTCATTTAGAGTTTGAGCTTTAAATGTGTTTTTATAAATGTTGTGATAGACCGTTGAGCTGACCACTGCTATTATTATCAGTAAATTCAATTCCATAGACAGAGACCCAAAATTATTGTGGTTTTTTAGATTTTTTGTTTACATTTTTAGTATGGAGACCCAAAAAAAACACTTTTGACCAATGAAAATATCATTTATAAACATTTTTAAAACTAGTTAAACTAGCTAGTAATTAAAACATTAGTATTCTTAATGATGTTTTCAGACATTTCAATCATTACATCAAATCTTTGTTTTGGTAAATAAAACTCAAGTTTAGGTTTTTGTATCATATAAATACGTCAACACGGATCCACCGTTTGTATCAATGCATTAAGATTCATTTTAAGAGGTACGAATGATTCACTCTTACCAAAGAGAATCCTACAGACTTTTGTCTTAAAATTCCTACTTTTTAATTACATACTTTATGTTTTTCTGAATACTGTTCATATTCCTCCCCTCACAAAATTCCAAATCAAATAAAAAAGCTTGATGTGACTGATTTTGTTTCCTACGTAAATTGAAAATTGAGAAAGTGATAAATCAAGAATATGCTCGTAGACTTCAAGACTTACTTAAATGAATCTCATGCCTCATAATCTCATGCTTTAAAACTAAATTAACTAAGCATTAAGAAACTGAATTCGAGATGAGTAATAAATTCTCAAACCTAACGGTACTAATATTACATAGAAGTAGGAGAAGGAAGCCATGAGCACATTAAATACTCTTCTCTGCCATTACCAACCAACTTGTTAGTAATTATGCACACAGAACATCTATGAAAACCACCTCTTCCTTCATCTTTATTACTTCCTCCAAAGTAACAACAACAACTCTCTTTATCTCTTCTTCTCCATAGAGATAGAGAGAAGAATCATCTTCAACAATGGCTAACAAAAACCCACTTCAAAAACCCTTTCTTTTCATAATCTTATCAATCAATCTCATCTTTCTTCAAGCAGAAACAACTCAAATCTCTAACAAGAAGACTTATGTTGTCCATATGGATAAATCTGCCATGCCTTTACCTTACACTAATCACCTACAATGGTACTCTTCGAAGATAAACTCTGTAACACAAGGCAAATCTCAAGAAGAAGAAGGAAACAACAACAGGATACTCTACACTTACCAGACTGCGTTTCATGGTTTAGCTGCTCAGCTTACTAAAGAAGAAGCAGAGAGGCTTGAGGAAGAAGATGGTGTTGTAGCTGTGATTCCTGAGACAAGGTACGAGCTTCACACGACAAGAAGTCCAACGTTTCTTGGGTTAGAAAGACAAGAGAGTGAGAGAGTTTGGGCTGAGAGAGTCACTGATCATGATGTGGTAGTTGGTGTTTTAGACACTGGGATTTGGCCTGAGAGTGAGAGCTTCAACGATACAGGTATGTCCCCTGTTCCTTCTACTTGGAGAGGAGCTTGTGAAACCGGAAAAAGATTCTTGAAACGTAACTGCAATAGAAAGATCGTTGGTGCTAGAGTTTTCTATAGAGGCTATGAGGCTGCAACGGGAAAGATCGATGAAGAGCTCGAATATAAATCACCGAGAGACCGAGATGGTCATGGGACACACACCGCAGCTACTGTAGCTGGTTCATCTGTTAAAGGAGCAAATCTTTTTGGATTTGCTTATGGGACAGCTCGAGGGATGGCTCCAAAGGCTAGAGTAGCTGCTTATAAAGTCTGTTGGGTCGGTGGATGTTTCAGCTCAGACATTTTGTCGGCGGTTGATCAAGCTGTTGCTGATGGAGTTCAAGTTCTATCTATATCATTAGGTGGTGGGATCTCTACTTATTCTAGAGACAGTTTGTCAATAGCAACTTTTGGAGCAATGGAGATGGGTGTTTTCGTTTCGTGTTCTGCCGGTAATGGAGGTCCTGATCCGATTAGTCTCACTAATGTTTCTCCATGGATAACAACAGTTGGTGCAAGTACTATGGATAGAGATTTTCCAGCAACAGTGAAGATAGGAACTTTGAGAACATTTAAAGGAGTGTCACTTTACAAAGGGAGAACAGTTTTGTCTAAGAACAAACAGTATCCTCTGGTTTACTTAGGAAGGAATGCAAGTAGTCCTGATCCAACTTCGTTCTGTCTAGACGGGGCTTTGGATCGTCGCCATGTAGCGGGCAAGATTGTGATATGCGACCGCGGTGTTACTCCACGAGTGCAAAAGGGTCAGGTTGTGAAAAGAGCAGGTGGAATTGGGATGATTTTAACTAACACTGCAACAAATGGTGAAGAGCTTGTTGCAGATTCTCATTTGCTTCCAGCTGTTGCAGTAGGAGAGAAAGAAGGTAAACTGATCAAACAGTACGCGATGACGAGTAAAAAAGCTACAGCGAGTATAGAGATTCTTGGAACAAGAATTGGTATCAAACCTTCACCAGTTGTAGCAGCATTCTCTTCAAGAGGACCAAATTTTCTGTCTTTGGAGATCTTGAAACCTGACTTGTTGGCTCCAGGAGTGAACATTCTTGCAGCTTGGACTGGAGACATGGCGCCATCGAGTTTATCATCTGATCCAAGGAGGGTTAAGTTCAATATACTGTCTGGAACTTCAATGTCATGTCCTCATGTGAGTGGTGTGGCTGCTTTGATCAGATCAAGGCATCCAGATTGGAGCCCTGCTGCAATCAAATCAGCTCTCATGACAACAGCTTATGTTCACGACAACACGCTTAAGCCTCTTACAGATGCATCAGGAGCAGCTCCTTCATCGCCTTATGATCACGGTGCAGGACATATAGATCCTTTAAAAGCTATAGATCCGGGTCTAGTCTACGACATTGGACCTCAAGAGTATTTTGAATTCCTCTGCACTCAAGACTTAAGTCCTTCACAGCTCAAGGTATTCACAAAACATTCAAACAGAACCTGTAAACACACTCTTGCCAAGAATCCGGGAAACTTGAACTACCCGGCGATATCAGCTTTGTTCCCAGAGAACACACATGTTAAAGCCATGACACTTAGAAGAACTGTTACCAATGTTGGTCCTCACATTTCAAGCTACAAGGTTTCTGTCTCGCCGTTCAAAGGCGCATCCGTCACTGTCCAGCCTAAAACACTCAACTTCACTTCAAAACACCAGAAGCTTTCGTACACGGTTACTTTCCGGACAACAATGCGGATGAAGAGGCCTGAGTTTGGTGGTCTAGTGTGGAGAAGCTCAACACATAAAGTTCGTAGCCCGGTTATCATCACATGGTTGCCTCCTGTGTAGAACAACAACCAATGTTTGAGCAATTCTAATGTTTTTAGTTCCACAAATAAAAAAATTCCTCATGTAATGACAGCTATTCTCTAGATCAATGCTTTGTCATTTATAAAACAACCATATGTTCTTCTTTTGTCACAATGAGAACACTTAACACAAGTCAATTGAGTTTGACATAAATCAGATATGCAAAAACCAATGATAATTTTTCTTAGATTTGGGCTAGCAAGAATAACTTGGGCTTTAATAGGCCCAAGTAAAGACAACGCAAACGTTACATACTATACGACGTGATTTCTAGGGTTTAGCAAAACAGAGGCGATGAAGAGAAGACGAGAAGCTACCACACCATCGCCGCCGACACGACGACTTCTTAACCGTGAAGATATCAATATCCCTCTCGATGTAACGGTGGAGATACTGAAAAAGCTCCCGACGAAATCTATAGTGAGGTTCCAATTCGTTTCGAAGCAATGGTCATCAGTTATCAACATGCGTAGAGACTTCATAGACTTCATCATGAAACGTTCTTTATCTCAGCCTCCACGTGATGCTTATTTCATTGCTTCAGACCACTACCGAGAATGTTACTTAGCCTTCTCGTCTACTGACAAAGAAACAGTATTAATCCCTAAACGATTTCGTCATTACCTTCGCGGTTTGGTTTGTTGTTGGTCAAAATCTCGTCAGGTAGTTCTATATAACCCTACCACAAGGCAGTCCTTGTACTTACCAAAGAAGAAAACCATGCACATGGAGACTAGTTTCATCGGGTACGACTCTCTTGCGAATCAGTATAAAGTATTGTTCTTACCAAAGTACAATCCTGAGCAGCCTTGTCTAGTTTTTACATTGGGAGAAACAACAACGAAGTGGAAGACTATACAAGGCGTTGAATCTCACCATCCATTGCAAGGTGCAGTTTGCATCAACGGGACAATCTATTACCAAGCAGGGATTGTTGATCAATATGACTCTACTTCTTTATATAAATTGATGAGTTTTGATGTTAGGTCTGAAGAGTTTTATAATGTTGACGCTCCTAAAACATTGATGGATTATCGTTCGTATCTTATAAACTATCAAGGGAAGTTAGGATTGGTGTGTTGCGAAAAGGGCTTGGAGATTTGGGTTATGGAGACACAAGGATGGTCCAAGATTTTCTTTAGTGATGAGATGGAGGGTTCTAACAAATGGTGTAGCATGGGTGTTACTCGTGGTGGTGAGATCGTTCTTGTCAAGTGTGCCTACCGTACTCAAGACATGTTGTTTGTCTTATATTATGATCCAGAGCGAAAAAGTAATAGATATGTGGACCTTGAAAGCATTTATCCGAAGGAAAAAAGGCGTACCGATTGTATAATTTGGACGGTTCCAGATTATGTTGAGAACACAATGCGTTTGTATTAGTTAACAATTTTCTAATATAGCTTAATTAATTATGGTTCTTCTTTATTAATATGGTTTCAAATGTAACTGAGGTTAAGATTAGATATATTCCAAAAATATTAAACGTCTTTTTAGGTTTTTGTACAGAGTAAAAAAAAATAATAATAATAAACAACGATAGAAATTATTAGATATGCAGATCTTAAATACATTCCTCATGTAATGAGAGCTCTTCTCTAGATCAATGATTTTGAAAACATGCAAGAATCGTTCTTTGTTAGTTTTTGTGCATATGGAATTATGGATGGTACACCCAAATGCTCTTTTTATATGCAGATTTGTTTCTTTTGATTTGTTTTTGTGAATTTGTATTTTACATTTCGATGCATTTGATATCAATAATGATTAAATTGGACATGTTTCAGTTTTAGTTTTCATGTATTGTTTATGTACTAAATTATATTTACAACTAACTATAGTTAAATTTTCATTTTCATTTTCATAACATAGTTAAATTTAATAAATTATTTGTGTAGAAAATGAAAAAAAAAAAACATAATCGTCGAAAACATTTTAAATATATAGAAAATGAAATAAATCTAAAACATTAGAAATTTCCAATTATATAATGATAAAATTTCATTAAATCATTTTTAATTTCACCGTTTATCAAATTTTAAATATTTTTTTATAATTTTCCCTTTTTAATAGTTTAGAATTTTTCTTTGTTAACCTAAACTCAAAGGGATTAGTGGGTTTGGACTTTGGTGGTTCACATAACGTTTAACTACTCTAGCATGTATGTGATTCTAACCAAAAATCTCAAAAGCGGGAAACAAATTTTGAAAACTCAGGGTCATAATCGTAAATTCACATGCTGATTGTTTCGAAAAAAATCACATAAATAGCTGGCCTCTCTGCTCTCGATTTGCAACGTTAACTCTTCTCCTCCCACAAATAACGGTCAGCGAGAGTTGAAATTTCAAAATTCAATTCTTCATATCCTCTTTGAAGAAACAACGAGTTAGGGTTTTACGTAATCGCATGGAGAAGCGATTTTGTTTTTCTATATTCTTCTTCTTCCGATTCTTTTCTCCGATCAATTGAATTACGTGTTCAATGGCGTCTCTGATTCGTTGGGTCAATTCAAAACGGGAACCAAGGGTTTTTGAGTTTTGGTCGATGATAAGTCTGACGATTGATAGTTACGAGGATTAAGACTTATCTATTGGTTTGAATCAGGATCGTGTGATAGTCCTACCAAATCGAAGAAGGTACGCGTTCGACCTCTCTCTCTCTCTCTTCTTTGTTAATTTGGGAAACTTAGGGTTTTGATGTGGAATTTGCTTTCCTTGATTTCTGTTGTAATTTATTGGTTTGATGGTTCTGAGATCTTGCAATTAGGGTGATTGCGAACTTGTTCAATGGGTTTTAAATTTGGTGATCGGAGAGTTTTAATGTTCTGAAATAGTTAAACAGAGTTTACATCAAATATCTCTCTGATTTGTTGAAATTGATGAATCTAAATGGCGTTGTTATGAGTCTATCACTGTCTTTATCTGTGATTTTGTGAAGATTAATTTGAAAATAAAATGGTTAATTTTTATATTCATGCAAGAAGAATCTATGGGAACACATACATTGTTTATCTCAGATATCTTTTGTTTCTATATTTGCATGTTCATGTCCCCATTTCCGAGATCTAATCAGTCTTGTGGTCATATGATTCAGGCAACCAAGTGGCAATTCATATCTCAATTTGGAGACGGAAACAAATGTAAGTTTTGAAACACTGTTTAAGTTGTATTTGTTGCCTAGATGATATATTGGAGTCTCTTTTATATTATCTTAATGTGTTCTCATGAGTGAGATTTTTCAGTACCAACATTATGCGTCAAGATTTTACAGTAAAAAGATTAGTAAGCAGTCAGATTTTGGCTCTGTAAGACTCTTACCAAGTTTTTTTCTTGGCATTGGTTTTGTGGTTTCATTTTTTGTTGTACTTTCAGGTGGCTCAGTAAGCAAAAGCATATGAGGGGTCGTGTCTCCTGCTTCATGGTCCAGAGATAAAAAATTTCGAAGGTGATTTTGTAGACGAAAGCATATGAGAGGTCAGATATCTCTCCCTCTATTCTCATGCCTATTGTGTCATGCATAGATTCTCTGAGTCATCTATTGTGTCTTGGCTTGTTTGGGTTACTCACACTATCTAGAAACACACACGTTCACAGACACAACAGACACAATGCACTAACTCAAAACAAACCCAAAACAAAACTCAAACATAACATACACAAACTCAAACACAACACAAAAAAAAAGTTCACATCACACGCAACAAAACTCTAAACACACGCAAACACAACATAACACAAGAAATAAAATACAGCACAACATAAAACTGGACACAAGAAAGAGAGAAAACAACAATAACTTCACGATTAATATCTTTTTTTTATTGGTAACTAAGAACTTTGAGATTCTGTTGCTAAGTCAATTTCAGGTGAAGTATCTTTCTCTTCTCATTTTCTTTCCTTTCTTGGTCTCTTACAACTATTAATCATTTTGTTGGTCCTTGTCAAGATTAACAGAAACAACAGGAGAAAAGTAGTCGAATCCCGACATTGGATCCGACTTTGTAAGATTTGCAGTAAGTTTCTTCATAAGCATTATTTTTGTTGTTTAATTTTACAGTCTTATGTACTTAGTAGCTGCTATTAGAATGGCTTTGTATCAAGATGGATGACTTTTAAGCTGAAAATAACTAAACTTAGTAGAGTGATTCAGTTGCCTCGGAAAAAGGAAGGATCAGGTAGATAATCATCTCTTTTCAGAGTTTTTGTAGTGTTTTTATGGTCTTGTGTGTATATAGTATACTGCTAACATAATGGTTTTGTAAAGAATCAAATTTAAGAAAGCAATTCAGTCTCCCAGAAAGAAGAATGGTCAAGTAGATAAACACATTGATACAATTCTTTTCTGGAAATGTCTGACGTGTTTAAGTGATCTATAACTTGCAGGAACTAAAAAAGCATATCACATTTCTCTACTAGATCTCGATTTCCTAGGTACAATACTAACGAAGTCAGGGATCGTATTCTAGTTGTTAGAGAGTCTTTTGCATATGAGACACCCAAATTTATTCTTCAGTAATAAGGTGACTAAATTTCTTCATCTCCTCTTACACAACATGACATTCTCTTGTTGTCATGTATATTAATTTTTCAGACATTTATTAGCATTCCATACAATAGTTTCAGATTAGCTATGTTCATCTTTTACACTCTATGATGGTTTTTACATAGTTTCATATTGTTTTACTGGTCTCGAATGTGTTATTTCTTAAAGCCATTAGTAACAAGAAGCCATTTACGAATTCGTCAAGATTAAAAGCCATTAGTAACAAGAAGCCATTTACGAATTCTACAGGGACAAAGATGTAAGACTAAGCTTGATTTTATTGTAAGTGAATCCATTGTATATATTTGTAATTGCATTTATTTAGTTTCATATTTCTAAACTTGGGCTTTGTTTACATCTTCTATGATCGTTTGATGTTTGTTTTGATCAGGTTTTGAAACACAGATAAATCATCTTTGCTGCCAATGATGGTTGGATTCTCTTTTCGACATTTTATTGCGTTTCAAGCGTTTTGCAGTTTATATTCCTCTAGAGTGAGATTGTTTTCCTAACTTGAAGAGTTTTCTTTTTCAGTTGGGTTCTGCGTTATACAGCATGATCCGTCAAGATTAAAAGCCAAAAAGATTAGCAAGCAGTCAGATTTTGGCCTGTAAGACTCTTACCAAGTTTTACTTTCCTAGCATTGATTTTGTGGTTTCATTTTATTGTTTGTGTGTTATACTTTCTGATAAAATTTTGGTTCAGCAGGCAAGAGAAAATATCTTTGAGGTCCAGAGAACAAAAATTTCGAAGGTGGTTTTGTAGCCAAGAGCATATGAGAGGTCATATATCTCTCTCTCTATTCTCATGTCTATGGTGTCATGCATAGTTTCTCTGGATCATCTAAACAGGTTATTTTTAGTTGATTAGCCGAGTTGTCTTGGCTTGTTTGGGTTACTCACACTATTTAAAAACACACACGTTCACAGACACACAAAAAAAACACAATGCACTCGAACTCAGAACACACCAAAAGACAACAAAACTCAAACATAACACACAGTCACACACAAAACTCAAACACTACACAAAAAAAAAAATCACACCACACGCAACAAAACTCTAAACACACTCCAAACGCAACTAAGCCCAAACACAACATAGTACAAGATATAAAATATAGCACAGCGCAAAACTAGACACGAGATTGAAAGAAAGAAAAACAATAACTTCACGGTTAATATCTTTTTTATTGGTAAGAATTTTGAGATTCTGTTGCCAAGTCAATTTCAGGTGAAGTACCTTTCTCTTCTCATTTTCTTTCTTTTCTTGGTCTCTAACAACTATTAATTATTTTCTTGGTCACATTGAAGTTTAGTATGTTTTGTTAGCAGTTTCGTACTTTGATGATATTCCAAAAGAGAAATTCAAAGCCACTACAAGCAAAAGCGGTGTCCTGCATACGAAATTTATCTAGATATCAGATATGTTTCTTACTGTTCAGGTGAAGTCTCTCTATTTTTTCCCATTTACATTGCTTTATACAAATTTCTTATCAATACATACTTCACAAAGGACAAAACCAATCGCAAAAACTGATTTTTCTCATAATTAATAAACATGTTCAATATGTTAGCTGTGGACATTGTTTCCTTGTCAAGATTAGCAGAAACAACTGGTGCTATCAAAGCAGTCGAATCCCGACTTGGATCAGAAAGTAAGTTTCTTCATAAGCATTATTTTTGTTGTTTAAAGGCTGCTATTAGAATGGTTTTGTATCAAGATGGAGGATCCTTAAGCTGGAAATAACCAAACTTAGGAGAGTGATTCCGTTGCCTCGGAAAAAGAAATGATCAGGTAGATAAACTATCTTCATCTCTTCTCAGAGTTTTTGTAGTAAGATGGAAGATTCTTAAGCGTAAAAGAACCAAATTTAAGAAAGCCATTCAGTCTCCCCGAAAGAAGAAGGGTCAGGTAGATAAACACATTGATACAATGTTTTTCTGCAAATGTCTGACATGTTTAAGTGATCTATAACTTGCAGGAAATAAAAAAGCATATCATAGTTCTCTAATAGATCTCCATTTCAAAGGTACAGTACTATCAAAGTCAGGGATTGTATTTTAGTTGTTTTAGAGTCTTTTGCATATGAGACGACCAAATATATTCTTCAGTCATAAGGTGACTAAATTTCTTCATCTCCTAATACACATGTATATTATTTCCGATTAGCTACATTCATCTTTCACTCTATGATTTTTTTTTACATAGTTTCATATTGTTTTACTGGTCTCTAACGTGTTATTTCTTACTGCCATTAGTAACGAGAAGCCATTTACGAAGTCTACAGCGACAAAATATGTAAGGTTAAGCTTGATTTTATTGTAAGTGAATCCATTGTTATATATTTCTAATTGCATTTATTTAGTTTCTTGCTTCCAAACTTTTGTTTACATCTTGATCTTGTCATTTCGTTTTGATCAGGTTTTGAAACACTGTTAAATCATATTTCTGCCAAGATGATGGTTGGATTCTCTTTTCGACATCTTAATGCGTTTCGAGCGTTTTACAATTCTATTCCTCTAGAGTGAGATTGTTTTCCTAAGTCGAAGAGTTTTTCAGTTGGGGGTTCTTCGTTATACAGCATGATCCATCAAGATTAAAAGTAAAAAGAATTTGCAAGCAGTTAGATTTTGGCTCTGTAAGACTCTTACCAAGTTTTTTTTTTTTTATCTTGGCATTGATTTTGTGGTTTCATTTTATTGTTTGTTTAGTAGGCAAGAACAAATAACGGGTCGTGTCTCCTGCTTCATGCAGATAACTTTGAGGTCCAGAGTACAAAAATTTCGTAAGGTGATTTTGTAGCTAGGAGCATGAGAGGTCAGATATCTCCCCCACTATTCTCATATCTATTTTGTCATGCATAGGTTCTCTGAGTCATCTCAACAGGTTATTTTCATTTGATGAGCCGAGCTGTCTTAGCTTGTTTTGATTACTCACACTATCTGAAAATACACACGTTCACAGACACGAAAAACACACAAATACAATGCACTCAAACTCAAAACACACCGAAATACAACAAAACTCAAACACTACCAAAAAAATCACATCACACGCAACAAAACTCTAAACACTCTAAAACACAACATAACACAAGAAATAAAATACAGCACACCGCAAAACTAGACACACCGAAAGAAAGAAGACAATAAATAACTTACGATTAATATCTTTTTTTATTATTGGTAAGAACTCTGAGATTATGTTGCCAAGTCAATTTCAGGTGAAGTATCTTTCTCTTCCCATTTTTCATTCTTTTCTTAGTCTTTTACAACTATTAATCATTTTGTTGGTCACATTGAATCTAATTACTTTTTATGCTGCTCTAAAAGTGAGATTCAAGAGAAAACAGTGCCCTGCATACAAAAGTAAATAGGTAATCAGTATATTTGCTTAGATATGTTTCGTACTGTGATTTATTGTGAAGGGATACTAAGAGTTTTAAGGTGATGATTCAAAATCCAAGAAAAAACACTAAGAGTTTTAAGGTGAAGTTTCTCGATTTCTTCTCATCTACTTTTGCTTCATACACACAATTATCAAAATGTTCAATATTTCAGCTGTTAACATTGTTTCCTTGCCAAAATTAACAGAAACAACAGGAGCAACGCAGTCGAATCCCGGCTTGGATCATACTTAGTAAGATTTAGAGTAAGTTTCTTCATTAGCATTAATTTTGTGGTTTTATTTTATTTAGTAACTGCAATTTTGTATCAAGATGGAGGACTCTTAAGCTGAAAATAACTAAACTTAGGAAAGTGATTCAATTGCCTCGGAAAAAGGAAGGATCAGGTAGATAAACTGTCTTGATCCTTTTTTTGTAGTTTTTTTTATGGTCTTGTGTATATAGTATACTGCTAGCATAATGGTTTTGTACCAAGGTAAAGGATTCTTAAGAGGAAAAATAACCCAATTTAAGAAAATCATTCAGTCTCCCTGAAAGAAGAAGGGTCAGGTAGATAAACACACACTGATCCGATGTTTTTCTGGAAATTTCTGATGTGTTTTAAGTAATCTATAACTTGCAAGAAATAATAAAACATATCATATTTCTCTTCTAGATCTCGATTTCCAAGGTACAATACAAATGAAGTCAGGGATCGGCTTCTGGTTGTTTGAGAGTCTTTTGCAAATGAGACAACCAAATACATTCTTCAGTGCTCAGGTGACTAAATTTCACCATCTCCTCTTACACAACTTGGTACTCTCTTATTGTGTTTATATTTTTTCTAACTTGAATGGTTATGTTTTTTATTCGGTTTCTTAGTTATACAGCATGATCCGCCAAGATTAAATAACAAAATTGAGAAACCAGTCAGGCTCTGTAAGATTTTTAGCATATTTTTATTGTTTATATGTCGTGTTCGCGTCCTGTTTGCTAACAATATGCTTTGAATACCAGAGATTGATACTAGAGAGTGGATCCTTATTCTACAAAGAACAAAGTTCTTTCCAAGAGCAAATGAGAGGTCATATATCTTTCAGCTGCACATAACATTTCCAGGCGATTTTGTAGCCAAGAGTATATGAGAGAGGTCAGGTAAAGTAGATATTTCCCTCTATTCATTCTCATGTGTATTTTCTCATGCATTCGTCATGTGGCTTGGCTTGTTTTGGTTATATTACTCAAACTATCTAGAAACACACAACTTCACGAACACAAAGACACTCAAACACAATCACCTAAACTCAAAACACACCAAAAGACAACAAAATTCAAATATGAACATATAAAACGCAGACACGACACAGACTCATTTGTGTCCTGCATACAAAAAACAAAGAGGTAATCAATATAGATATCAGATATGTTTTGCTTTGTCAATTTTTTCTTCTTGTTCATGTCAAGGGAAACTCGGTGATGATTCAAAATCCAAGGAAAAAACCAAGAATTTCAAAGTGAGCTTTCTCATTTACTTTTGCTTTATACAAAATGCTTATAATTACATACTTCGCAAAGGAGAAAATTAACACAATAATAACTGGTTTCGATCATACTTTGTAAACCTTTTCAAATCACTCTATGAAGATGAGCAATTGTTTTGGTTTGCAGCTATGGACAAGCAGTCAAATCTTGGCTTGGATCAGATTCAGTAAGATTTCAGTAAGTGCCTTGGCGTTAATTTTGTACTTTTTCTTATGGTCTTGTGTCTTTACTCATAGTTTACTGGTAACATAATGATTTTGTATCAAAGGATATAGGATTCTTAAGCTGAAAAAACTAAATTCAAGGAAATAATTCAGTTGCTTCGAAAAATGAAGGGTAAATAAACTATCTTGTTCTCCCTTAGCTGTTTATTTGTATTCACAATCTATAAATAAACTGTCAAAGGATATTGTGTGTTACTTTACTACATTTTTCCCGTGGCATCACTGTGTATTTCCATCAAAGAAATGACATGAGTTTGTTTCTTGGTGCAGAAAGTTTGTGGTGTTTATTCCCTCAGCACTTCCTCTTAAGGTAATTCAATCTCTTTGTCTTCGCTTAGTCTCTTACACCAGTTGGCATTTGAGTAGACTCTGCACAATTCTCGTGGTAAGTTTCCTTCTTCACATAAATTTCATTGTTTTTATTTTTTCTTCCATGTTTTGAGTTAGACAATTAGTGTCCTGATTACTCTGCTTCTTGCTAACAGAATAGTTTTCTTTTAACATTTTTAGGCTGAGAAACAGAACTTCAAGGAGAGATTTATCTGCCAATGAGAAAATGAAAGGTTATGTAAACAAATAAACTCTTCTAGTCTTTCTTCTCGTGTTTCTTGCTTCATGCATGTTTTGAGCAACAAAAAAGAAAGCAAAATTTCAGGAGAAAATTTAGTCACCAAGAAGGCAAGAACAAATGACGGGACAGGTAAAAACACAAACTCTCTTTCTCTCCTTCTCGTGTATTTTACCTTATGCATAGGTCTCTGAGCTACAAGTCTCTGAGCTACAAAGGGTAAGGTAAATATAACTTGTAATTTGGGTTTCTCACACTCGAGCTCAATATTAAGATCAACCTAAAGCACAAAAACTGCGCTTAAACAAAACAAAAAAATCATAAACAAATCACACAAGAAACAAGCAAACAAAAACATCACACACGATACATCTTTCAAAACACACTCAAATACAACAAAACAAACGAGCATGAAAAAAAAATACACAACAAACTAAATAAATCATAACGACGAGTAAATACATTCTTTTTGACTTTACAAAGGAGCTTGGAATTTTTAAGGTCCTATACTAAAGAAAGTGGAGAAATGGGCATGGGTCATGTTCCCACATTCTCGGTCGCTGAATCCAGCGACATCCAAACGTACAATATATGATGTCGCTATATGATGTCGCTGGTCGCTGGTTGCTGGTCGCTGTCGCTGGATTAGCGACAGGCAAACGAACATGGTCTCTATCGCCAACGAAAACTTGGGGTTTTCTAATTAATAGGCCCAAGAAAGACAACGCTAATTTTCGACTTACGTGACATAAAACAAAGGTGATGAAGAGAGGACACGAAGAGACGAGACCTCACCATCGTCGACACGACGAGTTCTTCGCGGTGGAGATATCAAAATACCTCTCGATCTTACGGTGGAGATACTAAAAAAACTTCTCATGAAATCTCTTTTGAGGTTCCCATGCTCAGAGCCGGCTCTGATTAGTAATGCGCCACAAGCCAAAAAAAAATTTTGGGCTGATAAATAACTTACTTTTAGGAAAAAAATAAAATAAACGGAAAAAATGTAACAAAATAGGATCGAACCATGTACCTCACGCTACCGCACTAATGACCCATGTACCTTAATTGGGTCATGGAGACACAAGGATGGTCCAAGGATCTTTTTTTATGAGATGGAGGGTTCAATAAAATGGCGCATCTTGGATGCTACTCATGATGGTGAGATCGTTTTGGTCAGGTGGGGGTACCTCTCCTATGACAGGTTATGTGTTTTATATTATGATCCGAAGCGAAACAGTAAGAGATATGTTGACTTCGAAGGCATTTTTACAAAAGAAAAAAGATGTAGCAATAATATTTCAATCAGGATTGTTCCGGATTATGTTGAGAACACAATGCGTTTGTATTAGATGAGAATTATTCAATAGAGCTTGGGGTTCTTCATATATAAACGCTATTATTCTAAATAAGTTGGTGGGTTTTTTTCTTTTTTGGTTAAGATTAAATTTTGTCCAAAAAATAGTATGTGCTTCTTTAATTTTAATGATAATTCGGGTGATCCGGTTCAACGGACACTATGAACTCTGAACCATATCGTAGAAACTTTTTTCCTAACTGGTTCTCGGGTCAACGGACCATGAGATCTGACTAATCCCGAGATCAGGGAGAACCATGTGAAAACCTCCTGGCCCCGAGATTAGTCAAACATGAGGTAACTTATTACAATCTTCCCTTGTCTCACTACTACTAGACCACTCCCGTATGAGCTATGCGTCTTTTTTGGTTTTACGTTAGTTTAGAACATCTACGTTGGATACTACTAGACCACTCCCACCAAATATTATTAGCAGCATAGAAATGTTGTCACGAAGTTTTACTAAAAATATCTAGACTTGCATGTGTACAAACTTAGCGTACGAGTGAAACAACCTATAGTTTATTGTATGTCGTACATGTTCCATTTCAAGTTGTCCTTTCAAGATACGGACTCTTAGTAATAAGAAAGTCGGTTACATTCCAATACCATGAATCAAAACTGTGTACTTGCCAGTAGTTTAAGAGAACATGCCAAAAACATTTTATTTTATTTAAATTGCAGAGTAGATAATACTTAAAAGACCGGCCAAATCAATTTTTAAATTTTGTAAAGATCAAAAGTTTAAATTTGATATCTATACGGTTTGAAACGGTAAGTTTTAGAGCTAGATCGATATATTTTGACATGAAATTGGTTTACCAAAGTTTCAGGTTGTTTTGAAAGACGACAAATATCTCAATCTATGTACTTGTCCTATAAACAAAATTCCATACTAAAATATGACAAAATTTGTAGTAAGTCGATAGTGAAGATGAGAATAAAGTAAAAGGAGCTTCGAGTAGCTTCGGAAAATCCAAAACAGAAACAAAGAAAAGTGTGATGCAAAGGCGGCAAGTCATTGGAATTAATTAGGCTTGTGATCTCTCTTGCCCCTTGGTTTCCATTTAGGGCTTGGACGGTGGGTTTGCAGCTTAGAAAGCTCCCATACGACCACGTGGATTACATGTTTTTAAGATAAGTTTCTCAATTTAATGATTTTTATATGGAAATTACAAAAATGTTTTGCATTAAAAATGAGAATTCCTGAAACATCAAATATTTTCAAACATCAATTATAAAGTAGATGACATCACTCGATTTTTCCATATTTACCTTGTAAATAAATCCTCTATTCTATTTGACATAGGGCATGATTGGTTAGAGTTTTAGATATTGTAGAAAGCCAACTTTTCATTCTAAAACCAAATAGCAAACCAATTATTCTTTTACTTCAAAAAAAAAAAGCTACAGCACATAAAATAATAAAAAAATATATATATATGGACTTTGGAAATCAAATTTTTTACAGTACCCAAAAATGAGCTGTAAGATATTTTCTCTTTCTTCTCTCTTATTCTTTCCTTCTTTTGCTTTTTTGCTTTTTTTGGGTTATAATGCATTCGTAATATTTATTTATTTCTAAAATATTTAAGTTTACATAATAAATACGTAAAGCTACAACATACTACTAACATTTACCAATCATACTTTTATTTTAAAATTCACAGCTACAATTATATAGGTACAGCAAAAAAATTCACAGTCTAAAATCTACAGCAAAAAATCTAAAGCCACAGCCGTAACCAATCAGGTCCATACTAATCCGGGATAAATATATTTTATAAAACCAATTATTTTCTCATTGATCCAACTTCATTAATTGTCTTCGAAAAATAGCTCTAACATGATTGACTACGTTATAAAATATATTTTGTTTTATATTTCCACACCACAAAACCTATTTCTTTGTTGTTTTCTGATTTTTCATTATCTTCGATCAACTTGTGGTCAAATTTACCGATTTGAGTGTTACATAATCTTCAAAAAACAATCCACCCGGTGAATATCTAGGCTTCTACACATTCCTTTCTTTTTTTTGCAGAAGATTTGGACCTACACAAATATATTTTCACAACAATTTGGTACTATTAATAATAGTTCTTACAGATATAGACCATCTAACAAACAAACACTAATTAACTCGTCCGCATAACTACGTATGTGGCTACCATTTTTATTGGGCTTTCCAAACCCAATCCAACTCTCCATAGTATGATATTGTCCGCTTTGAGCCTACATGCTCAAATCCGCATAGATTTGTTATTGGGCTCCTTCTCAAAAGGCCTCATACTAGTTGGAGTTGGTCTTAGTTTATATATTAGAAACTTCTTTTCTAAACTTCCGATGTGGGACATTGGTTTCTACCCAACAATCTCTCTTTCAAACCACGGACCACGAACATTGGACATACTCTTCAGCGAAACCTTGACACCCTAACTCGGCACCTTCTTATTCGTTAAATTTTTAAGACACTTTCTTATCATGTCATATTTGAGATTTCTCCCACACCGATCTAAACTTCCGATGTGAAACGTTGGTCTGTACCCAACAATTTTTCTAATTTCTCGAATTTTTTTGACTTTGATCATCACAAAACTTCTGGTTAGCAACCTCTCTTCGTAGTGGATCTCTCAGTATTTCTAAGAATCTTGTTCTTTCCTTGACGCATATTCATGTATTTACAGCAATCAAACTTCAAAGACTCCAAAAATCACATGAAAAATTGAATAAAATAATTTAACTTCACCCACTTTAAAATCTATATTTTAAAGATGATTACTAATTTCTTAAATTGAATGATCACTATATGATTCTTTTTAATTATCTTGTACAGTTGTTGTTTAAATTAAAAACAAATCAAATCTGTTAGCATAAAAAATAAATATTTCGCCGTTTTTCTTCCTTTGTAGGAAACCAAATAAAGAATAAAAGGCATATGGCACTGATGGACTAAAACTGGCATAACAATGCTACGTGTTTAATTGGTACAAGTCGCTCAACCTGAGGAATCGAGAAGTTGTAGATGATCACTATGTGACATGTGTTGCACCGAAAAAGAGTGACTAGTGACGATTGACGATTCGTCAACCTTTTTCTCCGACGATATCTCCAACTTTTTGGTTTATCCCACGATTTGGTTTAAGTACGTATACTTTTTAGGTTTAATAGAAAATACCACTCGAGATTTAGTAAATGTTATTCCAGATTTAATATAGTAGAAATTGTTTTCAAAAATGGGTTTCAAAAATTACTTCCTTTTAAATTTTATTATATATAAATCTTTTAAATTTTGTTACCTGCATAGTCATTATTTTATATTGAAAGAAAAAGGAAACAAGATGCAATATTCCGTATAGGAGTTTTTCATTTTTTATATTTGATAAATTAGTTCAGAACCAGCCTGATCCTTGTAGTTCACATGGTTTGAGAGATCAGCTCCGGCTCATGGGTTCAAAGTCAAGCAAAGAGAAGAAGAAAGTAGTTAAGATGGGTTTAAGAGCCTAAAGAGTATCGTCATAAACTCAAAACAAGATGGGTTTAACAGAAGGCGTCTCCACGTGGACAACAACTTAACACCTGAGCCTAACACGCGAATACATCGAAACCCCGACACGTGTTCTGTCTTCCTCGTAAGCTATGTTCAAAGTGGAGTTCTCTCTTTCTCTCGTCCCCATGTATATAAAGCGGTACTCTCTTAATCCACCAAGAAGAATTTTGAAAAGATGACTGAAATTTACAGAACAATTTCCACCGGACGAGGAGACGACGTTTCGCCGACTAAATGCCGTGAGCGTCGTCGTCGGAGAATCCAGATGCGGAGACAAGCGGCGGTTTTCGGCGATCCTAGTTCGTCTAGGAATCGTGATCGGACGGACATGGAAGTTTACTCACGTTTTGACGTTCCATTGAGGAAACAAGCTCGGAGATCAGAGATCGGTGGTCTTCCCGCGGATATCGGAGGTTTCATAGCACCTCCGACATCTTCTTGCCAGATATCGGAAGCGCCGGTGTGGAAGGGAGAGCAAACGGAGGTTGAGCCGTTGTACGGAATAGTTTCGGTTATGGGAAGATCTCGTAATATGGAGGATTCGGTTACTGTTAAACCAAATTTGTGTAAACCGGAGGTTAATCGGAAAAGACCGGTTCATTTCTTCGGTGTATACGATGGCCACGGCGGTTCTCAGGTAAGATAAAGGGAAAAGAATTTATCAGGGGTGTTTTGGTATATGAAGAGGCTGATGTGATGTGTGGACAGGTGTCAACATTGTGCAGCACGACGATGCACACGTTAGTCAAGGAGGAACTAGAGCAAAAGCTCGAAGAGGAAGGAGGAGGAAGCGAAAACGACGTCGTGGAGAAGAAATGGCGGGGAGTGATGAACCGGAGTTTCAAGAGGATGGATGAGATGGCAACGAGCACATGTGTGTGTGGGACTAGTGTGCCGTTGTGTAACTGCGATCCGAGGGAGGCTGCGATTTCGGGTTCAACGGCAGTTGTGGCGGTTTTGACGCAAGATCATATAGTAGTAGCCAACACTGGTGACTCACGTGCCGTGTTGTGTCGAAGCGGAATGGCTATTCCTCTTAGTAATGATCACAAGGTGGTTTTCTTGATTTGTAGAGTAGTACTAATACTACTCTGCTTTTAGCTTATATTAGAGGTTTGAGATATCGGAGTCTTGTTTTGAAGTTGTTGAGTTTTATGTAGCCGGATAGACCAGATGAGCGTGCGAGGATCGAAGCAGCTGGTGGTCGAGTTTTAGTAGTGGATGGAGCTAGAGTTGAAGGAATTCTAGCCACGTCGAGAGCCATAGGTAATTAAACATATTTCTCAATTCTCAGATTATGGTAATTGGTAAAAGATGATTTTAAAGTTGCTATTTGAGATTTAGGGTTTAAATTTTTTGAAAAGTAGTAACTAATATAAAAATATGTAAATTTTTGTTTGGTGCGAGTTCTTTGTTGATAAAATTTAATTTTATTTTAGAAGATGTTCTATAATTGTTCTTTTTAAAAAATATGTAAATTTTACTCTCTTTTTTGTTGACTTTTTTATTTGGGTCAAATGTTAACTTAATTTTACATTGGTCCTAATAGTTAACATTTGACCCCAAAAACAACCAAAGTTATATTTGTAGCATTAACTATAAAACAAGAATAATTGAATCATTTTACTAAAATAAAAATGTGTGGGCATTCATACAAACCCTCTCATAACGAAAGAAGTATATTTTTTATTTCAAAAGAATTTAAGTTTATTTTATCCTTTTTTCATTGTTTGGTCATTGACCAACTTAAAACTTATTTCGGCTTATACAGCTTATTAGACCAACATCAGGTTTAAGGCCAATTATTGTTCCTAATGTTGTGTTATTACAATCGATGGAGCAGGGGACAGGTATCTGAAACCAATGGTAGCATGGGAACCAGAAGTAACATTCATGAGAAGGGAAGCTGGAGATGACTGCTTAGTATTAGCAAGCGATGGGCTTTGGGATGTGCTCTCGAGTCAGCTAGCTTGTGACATAGCTAGGTTTTGTCTCCGCGAAGAAACTCCCTCGAGCCTTGATTTAAACAGAATGGCTCAAGAAGACGACAATGACGGAGAACAGAACCCTTCAAGGAGTGTATTGGCTGCAACGTTGCTTACTCGGTTGGCTTTGGGTAGACAAAGCAGTGACAATATAAGTGTGATTGTCATTGATCTCAAGAATAACACTTAATAATACTGGTTTCGGATCGGTTTTTGGGTGGTTGTGCAATTAAGAGGTTGAACCAAAGAATAAGATGTTGATATGGCGATGAGCCTTGATTAGTTTTAGGGTTTAGCGCTTGTCTCTTTGTTTTGTTATGAATTGGGGTTACCAATTAACAACGGCGAATGTGAAAAGAAAAGAGTGTGGCTTTGGTCGTTGTAGTTCATTACACGCCGGTCTAGGTTTTTAAGAAAAACTTGAATTTTTTTTTTCCAATGGTTTTAAAATCGTCTCTATGTTTGTGTCGCACTGTGTATATTATTCATATAAAATATTTGATGATTTGTAATAATATATTTGCAGTATATTAAATTTAATATTTTATACATGTGATTTCGGTACAACCAAATGGACTTAAGGCTGAAGATTTTAAACCAGCCTAACCCTACTCAACCGGGCAGTTTATACTTGGTTCAACAATGCTATAAAGGCTTTTGGGCCAATTATCAGATTGTCTTTAGGCTTGAAGTAAAGAAAAAAAAAGTTGTGCAAGAGAATCAAAGAGAACAATTAAAGAAAAAGAGACAAAAAGGCAACTCTAGACTCTCTAATAGTTCGATGAAATTGGAACATTTCGAACAAGTTTGACGAATACAGAATTTTGGTCCTAAGAGCATCTCCAATGGCCACAATATTGGGTTCTCTTCAAAGGTTCTCTTCAAAAAGAATTTCAAAAATAAATAGAAATCATGATATATGAAGAGAGCTGTCTCTCTTGTGAGAGGTTTTGGAATGCAAGAGAGCCGATGACGTGGCAGCCCCCTATTGGTCGATGTTTTTGACAAAAGAAAGAAAAAAAACACAAGTTCACGCGTAAAAAAAAAAAAAAAAGCTCTCTCTTTCTTTCTTTGGCGATTGCGATGGCGATGGCATTCACGATCGAAGCTTCAGATTGAGATTGAGATTTCTCTTCAGAGAGAGAGAGAGGTCGAAGCTTCACGATCGTATAATCATGGCGACGGCTTCAGGTACCTATTTCCTTCAAATTTCTTCTAATTCACTTGAATTTGTTTCTCGATTTGGCTTTAATTTCCCTTTTCGTGGTCAAGAATCTCGATTTCGAATCCTACTTTCGTAACAGAGGTTCGTGATTATCATTATAAACAATTCATATTCTTCATTTGATTTGCCTCATCATGATTCAGATTTCTCATGATAAAAAATGATGCTTTATTTATTTTCACGTTGTCTCTGTTCTTCATCGTTAAGTTAAATGGTTTTGATCGGGTTGTTAATTAAAGGATCATTAAAGGGTTTGATGAAATGAATCACCTTTAAGTTTTTTTTATCTGTTTGTGAATTTGCAGGACGAGCTTTGGAAGAACTCAGAAGTTCTTTATACAATGAACTTAAAACATCAGAAAATGCTAAACGGCAACAACAGAGATTTTGTGGCCCTGTTGTTGCAATGTCCTTCAATTTCATTGTTGCTGTTGGAATCATCCTCGCCAATAAATTAGTAATTCGGTTTATTGAAAATATCCCAAAATTTTCTTATTTCTTTGTCTTTTTTTACCTTGTGATTGTAATTGTAAGGTTGTGTTTTACAGGTGATGGGAAGAGTTGGATTCAATTTTCCAATCTTTTTAACATTGATTCACTATACTGTTGCTTGGATTCTTCTAGCTTTCTTCAAGTCTCTCTCTTTGCTTCCGATGTCTCCTCCTTCAAAGACTACACCTTTCTCATCTCTCTTCTCTCTTGGAGCTGTCATGGCCTTTGCTTCGGGGCTCGCTAATACCAGTCTCAAACACAACAGGTTCATAGCTCAATCTATATAATTTTCATCAAGATTCATAGCTCAAGCTTGAAAGCTTTTGTTTTTCTGTTTCCAGCGTTGGATTCTATCAAATGGCTAAGATCGCAGTGACACCAACGATTGTTCTGATGCGTCTTAGAATCAGAGTAAGAACATAAGAACATGAAACAGAGAACACTTGTATTTGGGCAATTATCATTGCCTCTTTTTTGGCTTTTCATTAATTTATAAGAGAAAGATTACAATGAAACAAACGTGGAGACTGTGCTCCTACAAGACAGGAAATGGGAAAGTGGTGAGATTGGTTTCCTCACAACAAGGAAGACTCAGTCTCATTATTAACTGAAACAAATGCAGAAGCAAATACTCAAACCAGACACTTCCTACGACATGTACTTTCTGTTTGGGAATTTGGTTCGGTTTGAAGTGCGCCGGTTTGGTCCAATACTCTCATCAACCGGTTCTCTGTCTCACGAATAAGTTAGAATGAATGTGTACCACAAACTTTATTCTTTGTATGTTTTGCAATTGCTATAAATAATGGAATCGTCTTTGGAGAAAATTTCGCAACAATCAACAGAATAACTAATCGTTTTTTTTTTGCAAATTTATTTTCAAATGTATGTAATTATTGTATGTTTAATATGTTATGAATTGTAATATTTTCAGTTTTATGAAATAAAATAATTAAAAAAATAATTTAATTTTTTTCTGAGAACCCTACAAAGAGAACCTACCATTGGACTTTGCAAAATTAAAAAAATTTAACAAAAGCTCTCATCTCATAAATTTGAAAATTTTATTCTTAAAGAAATGGTGAGAGCCCATGGAGGGCTCTCACCATTGGAGATGCTCTAACTAAAACGCAGATCAAGAATCAAGAATTGTCTTCGAAGTAAATAGAAAAAAAGCGTGAGATGGAGAATGTTCTTATGAATAATTCCCACATTACTTTTTGTTCTTTTCTTTTTGGGTCATTATCGTCTCAGTGTTTGTCTCGCACTTTTCTTTGAATCATAATTGTGTTTGTGGGCCTTTTAGCTTCTCTCTACGTCTTGTTTAGTTTCAAGATTGGACCACAAAAGAGAGTGAGAATCAAGAATCTTTTTTTTTCTTTTGTTTAAAACTACCAACCAAGAAAATCTACTACATTTCCCTCCCTACTTAACCTTCTAATGAATTTTCTACTAAATCAGAAAATTTTATTTTACCACAACTTTTTAAGGAATTTGAAGACGGGGGAATTTTTCTTTACCCTCTAATTTTTTATTATTATACATGGACTCAGATTAAGTAAGTGCTTTACTTAAATGTCAAACTAAAATTAACAACTAAAGTTATAGATTGTCAAAAGAAAATCTAACCAATCTCTTGTGTGGTCTAATTACCTACCTAACGTGATATAGTTAAACTAACTCAGGCTAGATATTCTAAGATCAAAATCTAAACATTATTTCTATGCAGTTATTCTCTCATCTTTCACAGACTTTAATACTTTACCTCCTAATTGGTGATTTTAGATAGATACTCTCACATTTTCCTTTTTAAATTGTTAGCTATATTTGAATCGTTTATCCAAAAGAAAAAAAATTGTTAGATATTTGAACAAAGTGTATGCAATCCAAATCATCTCCAAAACCATATGTTTGTGTTCACTCACTCCATTCTTTATCCAAACCAACATTTTCGTCTGCACCATCATAGTGGATATTTTGACTCAATCAAACTTCCACCAACGTTTCTGCCGTGTATGTCTGTTTGTTGTTTATTCTAATGGAAATTTAAAGTTAAAAAAAAAAAAAAAAACATGCTAATTAGTAGTATGTCAAAGGAGTATATACTATATATTTTCCTCAAGGAAGAATCACTAACTATTTTAGTAGTACATTAGAAAAACATAATATATTTTGAAAGTTATGTTAAAAACATAATATACTAATTAGTTTTTTTTTTTATGTTCTCCTTTGACATACTACTAACTATTTTAATAGTACATTAGAAAAACATAATATATTTTGAAAGTTATGTTAAAATAATGATTTTTTTGCTAAGAATGTTAAAATAATGATACGTAAAATTATAGTGCATTTTTTTAATACGCTTCATTTGATCAAAATATTATCAAAGTTTAACACCATTTTCATTGTTTATTTATTTAATAAGACAAATCCAAAATTCCAAATTAATATTCTTAATAACCCCTACTCATCCGATCAATGACCCATGTGAAATTATACTCTTTAATTATACGCTCTCATAATCTCATTACATAACATACCAATAATACATAACTTAAATCACTAAATTAATGTTGATTAAACAAAAAGTAAAAAAGCTACAAATTGTCAACTGTCAAACTTTAATTATAGTCTTTGCGTGATGTAATAAAAAAAAATCATTAAATGTCTGTCAAAAAATTAAAAAGTCATTAAATGTATGAAAAGTCATTAACTACTGTGTGTGACCACAAAATTGTGTAACAGCTCATCTTCAAAGTGTTGTAATAAAAAAAAAAAACTAATTTTTATTTTCACTTCAAGAGAAAAACAAAACTTCGTATACTTTTTTGTTCTATGCCGTCACGAACACTCTCGTCGCCGGCACCGGTAAATTCACCGTTCTCTTCCTCCGTCGCATCTCACCATGATAGAACCACCACACGCATCTTCCCTCCACTTGCAGCTGTAGGTTTCTCTCTCTTCATAACTCTCTCCATCTGTTTCTGCAAATTCAACCGCAAACGCCGATCTCCCGCCGCCGTAACATCCTCCTCTACACCACCGCAGAAACCTCCATTACACGAATTCTCCTACTCATCTCTCCGTAAAGCAACCTCCTCTTTCTCACCGGAGAATCGACTAGGTCAAGGCGGATTCGGCTCTGTCTTCCGTGGAACTTTATCTCCATCCTCCGGTGGTAATGTCGCCGTTAAAGTAATGGATTCAGGTTCTCTTCAAGGAGAAAGAGAGTTTCAAAACGAGCTTTTCTTCGCCGGTAAGCTTGACTCTCCTCATGTAGTTTCCGTTATTGGCTTCTCTCGACGACGAAGCCGTTTGATTCTTGTTTACGAGCTTATGGAAAATGGAAATCTTCAAGACGCTCTTCTTCTTCGTAGATCTCCTGAGCTTATGATATGGAATCGAAGATTTCTTGTGGCGATTGATATAGCTAAAGGGATTGAATATTTACATAGCTTGAATCTTCCTGTGATTCATGGAGATTTGAAACCTAGTAATATATTGTTGGATCGTTTCTTCTCTGCTAAGATATCTGATTTTGGTTTAGCTAGGTTGAAATCTGAACTTGTTGAAGTTAAAGTAGCATCGGAGAGTGATGAAGTCAATGTAGTGGAAGATTATGGATCTGTTGTTGAAGAAGTGGAGAGTGTTGTTACTAATACTACTGGTTATGATGAATCTAACTTTGGATTTACTGATCAGTCTCCGGTGCCTCTTTCATCGCCGGAGATGGTGGCACAGGCGCCTATGGTGTCACCGGAAACAGTTGTATCTGTTTCGCCGGAAATGGGGGAGAAAGTTAGTGTATTGGAGGTTGGTAATGTGGTGAAGAGTAAGGATTGGTGGTGGAAGCAAGAAGGGAATGTTGGAAGAGGGAAAGGGAAGGAGTATGTGATGCAATGGATTGGTTCTGAGGTGAAGAAAGAGAGACCGGGTGGCGATTGGATTGCTGAGACGGCGGAAGGAGGTAAGAAGGTTGAGAAGAAGAAGAGTAGTAAGAAATTAGAATGGTGGCTTTCGTTGGATGAAGAGAAGGAGAAGGAGAAGAAGAAGAAGAAGCGGAGAATGGTGAGAGAGTGGTGGAAAGATGAGTATCGGAAAGAGCTTGCTAAGCGAATGAAGAGGAAGAAGAAGAAGAAAACTTTGGAGTCTGAGTTTTATAGTGATGATGTGAGTGGAAGTGTGGATCAAAGGCGGTGCGGGGATGAAGAATTGTATAGGAAGAAAAGAAGAGGTGGTAGTAGTAATAGTATAGGAAGTAGCATAGATTGGTGGTTAGATGGGCTAAGCGGTGAACAATGGAGAGCACGGCGTAGAAACAGTCAAGATTCAGTTAAGAGTTGCGGAGTCAGTAGCACGCCGAGCATGAGAGGGACGATGTGCTACGTTGCTCCTGAGTGTTGTGGTAATAACATAGATGATGTGTCTGAAAAATCTGATGTGTATAGCTACGGAGTTTTGTTGTTAGTCCTGGTTTCAGGACGGCGGCCGCTGGAAGTAACTGGACCCGCGTCTGAGATCATGCTACGTGCAAATCTCATGTCGTGGGCAAGGAAACTTGCGAGAAGAGGGAGACTCGGTGATCTGATAGATGAAAAGCTGCAGTTGTTAGACAAAGAACAAGCGGTTTTGTGCATTAAGGTGGCTTTGCAGTGTCTGCAAAAATCCCCGGTTTCACGACCATCAATGAAAGATGTTTTAGAAATGCTAACAGGAGCAATAAGCCCACCGGATTTGCCTACAGAATTCTCACCATCACCGCAGACTCGCTTCCCGTTCAAGACACGAAGGAAGCATAATCGGTAGAAAGGTTTCTTTGGTGATGGTGGATGTGTGTGATGATTTAGAGCATTTGTTCTACAACACCACCTTTGTTAGTGATGTGTAGTGTTGGAGCCACTTGATATGTTCGCACAACTCTGTTTTCGCTTCGAATATCTGATTATAATTAATTAATGTAGTTTAGTGATTATCTTCTTGTAAAACTAAGCATCAATTCTTGCTAGAGGTATGCGGACTTTGCATAATGATTAGCCCGTATGCAGTATATGAAGACTAATCTGAGATTTGGAAAAAATTCCAAAAATTGAAAAATATGTGATCCTCGTGATTGGGCCTAATAGGAAATTCATAAGGCCTTATCCTGTCTTAATTGGGTTACACCATATACTTGGTTTGGACTGGTCCTATCTTAAAAATCAAAGTACAATTGGTTTATTGGGTTTTGGTAAAGGTATATAATTTATTTATTTTTCTTTTCTAAACGTTATGCTGATGCATTCATCAAATCACTACTTTGGGCAAAGCCGGTCTTGAAGATATAAAGGCCCCAAGAAAAAAAAGAATGATTAAGAGTTAAGACTCATTCAAATTTTTAAGAGATAAGAAAGGACATGATATATGGTTATTAGAGGGGTAAAACACACTCACTATGAGAAAAACACACGTTTTTAAATCCACAAATCCATTATTTCTTGCTTCGCTTGGACTAAGGACATGCTTTGCTTTGGATTTCCAATTTATTTTAAAAATCTTCAAAAAACTCGATTTAACCAATAACCATATTGGTAAATATAAAATCATATGAAATATTTTTTTTGGCCATGTCATATTTCTTTCGTTTTTTAGTTGTGGTTAAAACTAGTCGACAATTACCGTTATACCAATGTTAAAACTATGCCAATGGTGTGCTGGTAGAAACTGTCCAAAAGCTACTGTCAACTATCATATAATTTTTACTTCGAACAATCACTTTTCAAATATTTTCTTTTATGTTGTAATCTTGTTGTTTTTTTTTCCAGAAATGATTCTCGTGGAACTTTTAGTTATATATAAGCTATACGTTGATTTTGTGTTTTTTTTGAGCTCATGTGTGGTTTCATGCCAAATACCAACTATCTTTGCCAAAGGTTTGAAAACTACGGACGTCGAACTGACGAAAATTACCACCACCTCACCGTAGTAAAATGTGATAATTACCGACGAACTACTGTTTAAAATGATGCATCAGAAAATATTGATGCCTTTCCAACGAAGTTTTTTGACATCAACAATACGTTAATTATCCATATATTTTTGTTAAAATTTTATTGCATCAATTAAAAAGAAGAGGACAGTTTAAAAAAACTTTCAAGATAAACGTATTAGTACATAACATTGAACCAAAAACGGATTATTTGGTCGCCAAAATCTTTGTTTTTTTTAGTGTGCAAAGTTTATCTTGAGAAATTGGAGGATTTTCTCAAAATGATATCTAATTTAGAATAATGGTAATAAGAAAATAATAAGCATGGAATCTCGGAATAGAACATCATATTTGATTAAACATTATCAACTATAGAAGAAGGAGCTGATGAAGACAGTCATCACTGCGTGCGTACCCTAACAAACGTATTTTTAATTCCTTTTCAGATACGACTAACCAACGTATCTTCTTCTCTCTATTAAATAATATTATCAAAATATCCTTTTATTTAAATTATATTGCTCAATCTTCAAGACTGCAATAATTTTTCAACTTTACAACAAAGCCCTGAGCTGTTCTTCTAAAGACTAAGATCACAAAATCCGCAGAAGATCAGATCTTGCTGTCTCTTCTTCATCATCAGAAGTAGAGAATCTTTTAAAGGAATATATACTTTTATTAATTTAAGACCACCAAAGCTTTTTAGATGGATGATTGTCGGGACAAGAGAAGAAGACGGTGTACGAAGCTGACATGTAGTACAGATAATAACAACGACATGGAGAAGATGATGCATAGAGAAACTGAGAGACAAAGGAGACAAGAAATGGCTTCTCTTTATGCTTCTCTTCGTTCTCTTCTCCCTCTTCACTTCATCAAGGTCTCACTCCCCAACTACTAAAAACCCTAATCTTGATTTCGATTCTTCATTACTTCTTTAGATCTACTTAATCTTTGTCCTTTGATTTGGTCTTCCATGTAAGAAAATGAACAAGGGATCGTAATAAGTGTTTTGACTTTGTGATGTTACTTAACTATAGTGTTTTATCTTAAGAGATTCCTATATAGATCTATTACTTTCTTGGTTTGTTTTGTTTCTTGGCGGATTCTTTTGCTCTCTCTAGGGTAAGCGTTCAACGTCAGATCAAGTCAACGAGGCGGTGAACTACATAAAGTATCTACAGAGGAAGATCAAGGAGCTGAGTGTGAGGAGAGATGAGCTCATGGTACTGTCTAGAGGAAGCTTCTTGAGTAGTAGCAATGATGATTCTAAGGAGGAGGTGGAGATGATGAGTAGGAAGAATAATGTGGTGGTTCGTCAGTGTTTGGTGGGTGTGGAAATCGTATTTAGTAGCCGCTGCTGCGGTGGCCAACCGCGGTTTTCGAGTGTTCTTCAAGTGCTTAGTGAACATGGTCTCTGCCTTCTTAACTCCATCTCCTCTATTGTTGATGATAGGCTAATTTACACCATACAGGCCGAGGTAAACCTATCCTACCCTCATACTCTTAGTTACTTATTTCAGTTGTGATATAGACGACATCAATTGTTCCAAACGCATATATATATATATATTGGTTTTTTCTGAAAATACTTTTTTATTTCGAACTTTTCATTAAATTCTTTTACAAAATGCAAATCAAAGTTCTCCATAAATCTTTCGTTTTGTTTGGTTTTCGTGTTTGTAGTTTATAAAAATGTTTGGTAAAAACAATAATTGGTGTGGTTGCGTTGTAAGATACACATACATACAGTTTCATAACATCTCAATTTAGATGCAAAAACAAAGAAAATAATTGAGGTCTTTGGTAATATATGTATATACCAGGGGCGGACCCACGTTGGTCTTGGGTGGGGCATGTGCCCCATGCTAAATCCAATAAATACTATATAAACTAACAGTATTAAAGGAAAAACATAGTTAGCCTAGTGGTTTTTCTGCCTAGTTTACACCACATCAACTCAAGTTCAAGCAACACCAACGTTTTTTTTTATTGACTTTTTTTACTTTACATCAATTTAATTGTTACTAATGTAATATTTTTAATAATTATAATATAATTTAACTAATTAAATTATATTTAATATTTAAATATATGGTGCCCCATATAGAATTATTTCCTGGATCCGCCACTGGTATATACTATCGACATTTGAATCCATCAGATTGTAGACGTTAGTAGAAAACTTATATATCTGTCTATCTTAAGCATCAAATATTTGAAAAGAAGAAATCATAATTGCAAATGTCCATATAGAAGAAAATGTTCTCACATGTGGTAATTAAAATTCATAGCCCTCATGCATTTAAATATATATATCATCTCAGGGTATATGTATTGAATTTTGAAAACTATTATATTTTTGGAGGTTAGAGTGTGTGCATTATCAAGGTATTTCTATAATTCTGTCCCAGGTTTTGGCATGGAATATCCAATTATATAACAAAATGATCAAACTGCATGTTCCTGTTGTTTGATTTTGTCTTCGAATTTTCTTCAAAGCAAAAGGCTACATTTTGAATGGAATAAAAATCTTATTCGTATGAAGAGATGTATAACTTCGTATATATACTACTATACAGAAAAGTTTGGTACATTTGAGTGTATATATATTGAAAATTTCTTTTGTTTTGCAGGTCAACGATATGGCTTTGATGATTGACTTAGCAGAACTTGAAAAGAGATTAATCAGGATGAAGTAAATTCTTGTTGAGTAGGTTGCTCTAATAACTTGTCAAGCAAACGACATATATAGTTAAGTACGTACTTTATTCGTACTTGTGATTGTTGTGTCGTGTTCACATCTATCTGTATGTATATATTTCTATCCTATTCGCTTGTCATTAGCTCATTTAGTTGTTTATAGATCGGAAAATTATGTTTCCCATAAGCTGAGTTAGTACTTTATGGTTATATGCTTTTTTCTTTCCTTGATATACTTTATGGTTATATGCTATGATTCAAATTGTGTATTTGGGATTTTCTTTAATAAATTTGAAAAAAAAATTAAAGTTTTTGATGGTGTTTAGGCAGTGTTCGAAGTTGGTAGCATTCGTTTATTAAAAAAAAAAAGAGTTGGTAGTATTCTGCTGATTTTTATATAAGAAAAACCAAGGAAAAATTACAAAATAACAATTTATACTTGTAAGACTAGAATATATTAAACTCATTAAGGTGCACATATTAGTGCTCATATAAGAATCTGTTTACAAAAAAAAACTAAGCATATACTGTATGAAACAGCTACTATTATATATAAAAAACTAAGCAAAAAACTATATAGTATTAAAAAGATTTGTGTAGCTTCAATCTGCTTTAATCTATAAAAAATATTATTTTTTATTATCATTGATGTGAAACAGCTAGCTAAGTATTTTCCATCTTTTTTTTGGTAGGGTGTATTTTCCATCTTTTTTTTGGTAGGGTGTATTTTCCATCTTTTTAAAGGTCAATATTTTGGATATTATAAAACTGATATATTTGATCAAAATTTATAGTACAATGAGTTACGTTGTACTAGCAACGCAAGTGAAGTTTTATTGAGATTCCAATATTATACATGTGTGGATTTTTAATATAAAAAATGCTTGCGGTTAGCATTTTGGTTTCACAAAACTAAAATATCTTAAAAGTTATAAAAATTTTGGGCGACATATACATCGATATGTTCATGATGATAAACTTTTACAAAACAAACCTAACTGAAAAAGCATAAAATTATTGCCAGAGAAGATATTATTAAAGTCTCATTATAATAATTTCAAAACAAATGTGGTTAAGTGAACTTTTATGGAAAGAAAACAACAACTTTGATTAAATACTATATTACAAGAAAACATGCGGAATCCTACGGAAAAACTATTTGAATTATTTTTTTGAAACCTTAGACAGAATTCGACCATCGAATATAGAACACTGGAAATTAAAATCTATCGGAAATTTTTTAGAATTTTCCGACGATTTTCTAATTACGTTTAAATATTATGAAGTTAAATTCAAATTCGATTTATGAAATAAAAATCTTTTATTTATACAACTGGGAAGCTCTCATTATCCTTATTATTTTCTTTTATCCTCAAAGTATTAAAAATGATCATCACTAGAATCATCAAAATCAAAGATTTTAATCGAGTAATTAAATCTCACAAATACGAGTAGACTAGATTTCTGTTTCCAATCACAACTATTGTTGAAGTCTCTTCACTATATTAAATTCGTCTTCCTTGACGGCAGTTCTACTGTTTATCTTTATAACAATTGGTTAGAAAATATTGTTAGATTATTGTAAGTGTTTGTATTTGAACACGCTTACACACAGAAAATAAATAAACTTGAGGTTTTACTGAATGTTACATAAAATAAAATGTGATATCATGGATGCTCGAAATAATTTGGGAGAGTGGGATCCATGAGCTGCTAATGAGGCTGGGATATTTTAGGACAAATGAAACAGCTGGTTTCCATCTACTAAAAATTAGGATCTTTCTTGTCTCCTCTTCCACCTTGTCCCGAAGTTGCCTGAGCTGTCTATCTTTTTAACTATGTCCACTCCACTTCACTCATCCTATCCATTTAGCTTATCCCCATTATTATTACATTTGTCTCCCTTGACGGCAGTTTTACTCTTTATCTTTATAATATCTTCATTGAAAACTATTGTGAAATTACTATATAGAATATTTACCCCAAAAAAAGATATTTTTTTGTTCAAGTGAATGAGAGTGAATTTCGAATATTTTGAATGTTAGAGCATCTCCAAATCCAATATGGTTAGATACTCACTAAAAATATCTAATCAATATTATATAATTTTATTATTTAATCAAATTTTAAGTAATAAATAAAAATGAACTAATTATATTGAAACATATGGCAAATAAAATTTTAAAAATATTTCAAAAAATCACTCTCTTTCTTCATCTTTTTTTTATCATCTTATTGTGAAAAATTCATTAAGAGCTCTCCGTTGGAAAGGCTATACCGCTATATATTATATATCTTCTTTCGTTTAACCATTATGGGATATGTAATTTTTGTATTTCTAGTGTACATACGATTACATGCTTAGACTGCATGCTTTAGAAAGTTCGGTTAAAATACTGAAAATTTGTGTGTTCATTGATATACTATAAACATGCATGATCACGAACACCTCGATAAATAATGTCCTGAGTACATGTACACGTTCTTATTTGCTGAATGTCCTTTGCTGCTACTTGCTACCATAGAGTTACATTGGGCCGAAACTAATAGAAACCACACATAATTATTTCGTTGTTTTGTGTTTTTGTCAACCAAATCACACATAATTTCAACGACAAAACTTTCTAATTTGAGCAACCTCTTTATATCATTGAAAGTTTCTATTGAGAATTCTATAGCTGACTGTTCATCCATTATCACAGTAGAGAAATCCAGATATTTTGATCAAATGTCTTATTTCTTTCTTTCTTTCTCTCTTTCTTTCTTTCTTTCTTTCTTTCTATCTAGAAGCAGAGGTGCCAGTGTATCATAAGAAGAAGAAAAAATGCATCATCAGTCATCTTCAAATCACATGCAATATTTGGAAAATACTTGAAAATAATAAACATGAAAGATCATCATGATGATCAAGTAATAATAATGATGATCAAGCAAGAAAAACAATTCAAATGTGGTAAAAATGTATAGGTATATATACACATTGTTGCGGATCTTACTGGCCAATAGTTGTACATTATTGTATAATATTTAGAAGGATTCTTTATTGGTAATTAACTACACCAGCCAGCAAATTGCCGCCATTATTATGTAGCTAATTTTTCTAATTATATTGTGATTTATTTATGCGACGATTTTATCCTAACTATGATACTAATTGCAACTTGTAGTAGGATAGAACGGTTCCAAATATCTTAATTTAAAGTCAGGATGAACTTCCAAATATCCGATATATATCCATCCAAACATCATTACATTCTCATATATATATATATATATATATATGATAAATTGAACTATATATTTTAGATCTGGATCCGTATACATTTATGAAGACATTAAAATCATAATATTAGGATCCGTTTTAAACTGATCCTAGATTTTAATACTCATATTTCTTGGACATCCGAATTTTTCACAAGACAGACACTCCAATATTAAATAGCTAGAGAAAGAATCGGCACACACTCGCTAGTTAATATACATACAAAGCATAAAGTTCTGTCACGTGTAAACTATTACAGCAAACCAAAATATTTGACTAAAGAAAAGAAAACACCTCCCGAGGCTGCATTATTTAGTAAGTCTTCTTTCTTCCATGAAATATGATTAAAGAAGACAGACCCAATTATTTAAGGGCAGTCTCTCCTATAAGACCTAACAAGTTCATTACAAAAACAAGAGAGACAAACACGATTACTGCTGAGATCTGCCATTTCTAAACCTCAACCCATGAATCCTTCTAACAATCGTAAAAAGACAAGGCACCAGAGTCATATGCCTCAAGAAAGAGATGAAACGAAGAAGGAGAAGAAGCTTCTCCACCGCAACATCGAACGACAAAGAAGACAAGAAATGGCCATCCTTTTCGCCTCTCTTCGTAGTCAGCTACCTCTAAAATACATCAAGGTTCATATATTTTACTCAAATAAACTCATTGAAGTCCCAATCTTCCTATCAAGTTCATTGATGGGAGATTTTTGTTCTCTAGGGTTTTAGTTTTCTCAGGCTCTTTCTTCGCAGGGAAAGAGAGCCATGTCAGATCATGTAAACGGAGCAGTAACTTTCATCAAGGACACGCAAGCACGGATAAAAGATCTCTCCGCAAGAAGAGACGAGCTAATGAGAGAGACTGGTGACCCTACTAGTCAAACTGGATCCGGATCCGGATCTGGGTCAAGTAGATCGGAACCAGCTAGTGTCATGGTGCAACAGTGCGTGAGCGGCTTCGAGGTGGTTGTGAGCAGCTCAGCTTCAGGTCTTGAGGCTTGGCCACTCTCAAGAGTTCTTGAAGTTCTTCACGAACAAGGACTTGAAGTCATCAGCTCTTTAACCGCACGAGTCAACGAGAGGCTCATGTACACTATACAAGTCGAGGTACGGTTACATATTTAGAGTTGTTCTAGGGTTTTTAGTGTAAGCTTATCCATTATGTGAATTATATGCTTATGTTTATGTATCCATATATATATGATATATAATCCACAGGTAAATAGCTTTGATTGCTTCGACTTAGCTTGGTTGCAGCAGAAGCTAATTGAGGAATTAGTACTTTCCACGACCAGGCACTGAAAAAATCTAACATTTTTCATAAGAATATGTTCATTGAGTGATGTTTTGTCCCAATCTCTTTATTTTAGTGTCCATAAAGGTGTGTTCTTCTTGGTCCTTCACTACTTGGAGTGAATTTTTGTGTGAAGATGATCTGGTTCGTTAGATTGAATTAGCAAATTTTAAACTTTCGTTCATGCTTCTTTATATATGAGTATAGATATATAATCTTTTGTCTTAAAGGATTTATTCGAGTGCATCAACAAAACAAAAATATAGTGATGTGCCTGATTTCTTTATACATTTTTCAATATATAGAGACATATAGTCATCAATCGATGCTAAAGACTAAAGTCTCATTACATTAATAATCGGTGTCTTTTTATACTTCATATGCATGAACTAGTTGATAGATATTTTGACCATAGCATATATACACTTCTCTGAGACTTACCAAAATGAAGATATATATGAGAGGAGCAAGGTAATGCAGGTTTAATGGAGCAGCTGCCATTCAACATTAGTGGATATATATCTTATCTTGTGACTTTTACTGACTGAATTCGTACGACATTGACCTAGCTAGGAACAAAATTTACATGATTCAAGTAACTTTGATTTGAATTGATTGACCCTATATATATATATATGTAGATAATATGGCATGCATGTACATACATTTGAATCCATCAAATAATCTCAATTATGTTCAACATTATTATGGGACAAAAAATTTATTAGCAAGATTACAACACGTGTCGATTCAGCGATTAGATCGTATATGTCATATCATCTATTCATCTGTATATCGATGATATGACACAATATTTTTAGTAACGTATATATTTCATATGTTCTTTTGCCTCTTCAATCTCTACTAGAAGCACATAAAACAATATAGCATATTTAAATTTCAGTCACATATTTTTTTTAGATTCTGTAAATTACGGTTTAAATACATGATACATCTTTAATATATAACAATCAGCGAGGATGGCAGTCGAATGTTAAAGCAAAAAAGATACGATTGATTGAGTGGTTGAGATCTCCCTAATATATACTTTTGATTTAATTATTGTTAGTTAAGCACAAAGATGCTGTCCAACGAATTCATGATCTTCAAATCGGATTATGTTCTAATAAAGACAGCCTAATTAGATCAATACTTAAATCAATTGTTGGTGATGCGTTATTGAATAATTTTCTGACCAAAAAACATAATTTTCTAAAAGTCCCTTTTCCAAAAACATTTATAAGAAAAAGTTTCGCATATCCTGCCCGATCCCAAATTCGAATTTAATTATAACAAAATTTTCGGTAAACTATTTATTTATTAATAATAAATTGGTCACATATATTCTGATTTTTAGTTCGAGAAGTCCGATTTTAACGATTTGAAGTCTAATTATTGGCACAATTTGAGACAGCTTACCTAATCTTACATAGTGGAAGAAAAAAAGAAGCTCTAATCTTAGTTTTACATATGTATGGTCTCTGGCTTTAGAAGGGTTGACCTGAAGTTATCTAGTTGAGTGTTGTGTGAGTGTGAGGTTTGACCCGTTTATGATGCTGATTAGTTGGCATACATATCATTATCCGCATGTACTACACTACTACCAAAAGATATCTGCTTGTACTTTGGTCAGCTTTCGAATATATTTGGTGGTGTACGATTTTACCAAATATCCTTAAGAATTAATTCCACTGGGCGAATATTAGTCAGCCGTAATTTGACTTTAAAAGAAGAGGGTCTAAAAAATTATTGTGAATAATAAATATTAAATAAATGAGTTCTATCCCGTGAATTTTGGAGAAAAAAAAAACACAAAGTTTTGTACATCTTTTATCGTGATTTTTTTTTATAGATTTGTACACTACAAGAGATACAGTATTTTACGTCGGTTTATTATGACTCTTACGTCAGTTTATAATTGACTTCAATCAAATAGCAACGGTTATTAAACCGACTTAATAACCTTCGACGCTAAAAATCTTAACATCAGTTACACAACCGACATGTACTTTAACGTCTGAATCTTTGAGTCGGTTTTATAGATTATAACATCGGTTTTTGTGACTTAAAAGTTAAAATCTCTTTTCCTGTTTGAATCACTTATACAACCGACGTGTATATAACTAATATTTTTCAATTATTTTATGCTATTATATATATATATATATATATATTTATACTCTAGTCAATTATAGTTTCAAATGATAATCTGTATAAAAATTCAACTAATCAAAAGAACTTGTTTTTACATAGAATATAAATGTCACATAATCAATATGATAGATACAAATTTATCTTCATCTATAGCTCTCCATAGTTCTCAAATTGCTGCTTTTGTAATACACATTTCATCTTGCCTGAAATTAGAGACAAGTTCAAGAGTTATACAATTTGAAAATATCATACAAGTTTTAGAGTCATAGATTTCCAAAACAGAGTTAAATTAGATTGTTACCTTGTCACTTGATATACTAGATGATACTTGATGCAGCATGTTAATAGCAGTAGCAAGGTTTATGTCTCTACCATTCTCATTCTCCTATAACAATTAATGAACATGTTAATATATATACTCTACCACTACAATTCTCATTCTTATAACTGTCAAATCTATATACTCCATCACTACAATTCTCATTCTAAGAACTGTTAATCATATATACTCAACCACTACAATTCTCATTCTTAGAACATTCATTTACTTACATGGAATTGAATGTCTCTGCAAGCTTCAAGAAGAACTTCATGAGCATTAGCAAGCTTTATGTTTCCACCATTCTCATTCTCCTATAGAAGTAACGTATTTTAAAATTGTAGTACTCTTAACGTTGTTAATCTTATAAGAATACATTCATTTACTATAGAAGCATGTCTACCTGGAAAAATCCAAAAACTCCTTGACTCCGATTATGTAATCTTGAGACAATCGAGGTTTTGTTATCCACGACTTATCCATATCCAAATCCAAACATTTCCTAGATAACAATGACCACTTCTCTGAAAATATTTCAGAGATTCAAGTTTAAGCTACCCATAAAAACAAAGAATACGTTTCTAAGATGCAGACATCGTAGTTTCAAAACCAAATAATTAAGAAACACAGAATCTTATAGTTTGCTAAAAACAACATGAAAAAATAGTACAAGGCTAGCTAATATAATCTCAACCAAACAAGCATTAACAAATGGGTAAACAGATGGATGGATACTATAATCTCACACCAACGACCAAAATTTCAAGGTACAAAGCAAAATCAAGCTAGTGAAAATACTTCAGACACTCAAGTTTAAATTACCCATAATACGTTTCTAATATGCAGACATTTTAGTTTTCTAAACCATATAAAAATCAGAACAAACACAAACCAATCTCATAATTTACTAAAAACATGAATCGCTTCCATGAAAAACAGTACAAGGCTAGATTCTCAGAAAACAACAGTAATAGGCTAGATACTCAGGAAACAACAATACAAAGCTAATCTCACACCAAGCACAATCAAATTTCATATGACAACTAAAATTTCAAGGTACAAAGCAAAATTAAGCAAATATCAAGGGAACAGATTCAATACCTTATTGAAAATCGAGTTAGAGCTTCAAGTGTCCTTCGTCACGGCGTCTGGTTCGAGTTAGAGCTTCAAGTCTCCTTCACCACCAAAAACCACCTTCGATGTTGATAAAATTAAGTAATTAGAATCAAGTAATAATCCAAATCGTAATCAACTTTACAAAATTCTACAAACAAACCTTCGATACGAGCTCCGATTTCGAGATTTTAGAAGAAACTAATCATAGATCTGTGAACGAAGAAGACTGAGTGTTTTTTTTTTTTTTTTTTTTAAGCAAAAAAGAAGAAGACGAGTGTTATTCATCTCAGTTGTCTCTAGAAGTATCTACAGTGTTGGGCTTTAACAAAAATAAATATGGGCTTTAATATGTAAAGAGCCGAATATTACGACAAAAGAGTTACGTCGGTTTACATAATGACATTAAATTCCTTTTTTTCCACAAGTTTAAAGTCGGTTTATTATATGACTTTAATAATTTGACGTAAACAAGCGTGTCTCTTGTAGTGGTAGAATTTGAACAATTTATAGAAACTTTTTGATTGATATATCGAAAATTTTGGGTCTTCAACAACTATGGCGAGGAAGGGACATAAACGATCCCATAAGTTGACTATAGTGGCATAAATTGTAAATAGATCAAAATAAAATTTGTAAAACAAAACTTATCAATTTTTTATATGGTAAATATTTCATAACGGTTAAATCTTTTGAATCTTTCACATAATTTTCAACACACTTAAGTATAAAGTTTCGTGTCTAGATTGGCGCGGTCATTTCTTTGTATACAAAAGTGAAAAAAAGGTGTAGGTTTTTTATTTTTTACTTTTTTTTCTGTTTAAGTTTTCAGATTCGTTTGTTTGTATTTTATTGTGGTTTAGCATAAATGGACAATCTAGTTTACATATATAAGTAGCATAAAGAAGCGGCCCGAGATTTGTAGATGAACCCATAATTATAGGCCCATATAAATAACATGAAGAATCGGCCCGAATGATGTATTTTCCAAGCCCAAACTAGAACAGACAAATACCTTATGAACCAATCGCCTTTTTTTTTGACATCCAACCAACTATTTCCATTACACCAATTCACCAAAAAAACACATCATTACACTACAAAAAATATTATACATTCGGATTTAGAGATATTGGGCTATATTATTATTGTTGGGCCATTGTCTAGCATTTGTACCGTCGTTTATTTTAACTTTCTTTTCTTTTATAGTGTTTCAACTGCTCACTTGGTATACTATTTCCCCATGTATTATCAAATGACCGAATTTGTAGGGATCATGAAACTAGCAAGGACTTTAATATGACTCTCTCATCTATAGTAGATTATTAAAGTCCTTGCTAGTTTTCGTCGGATAAAAACATGTTTGATTATTATCTACATGTTTTGTCAGATCCGGGACAAGTAATCTGCATGATTCAATGTATTGTAAGCATTTGTGACCTTAGTCTAACTCTAAGCGCGAGGCAAAGCAAACTCTAGCTATTAATGTTATCACATTATAAGCATGCATATAATATACTCATGATTACATATTCTCCATAAAGCAGCCATATAGATTTTCTCCCCCACTTTTTCTTCCTTTTTGACGCCCTTTGCTACTTTTCTAAGATGCCGATTACAATATGTGTGTAAGATTTAAAGCCCAAATGAATTAAAAAGGAAATCCAAAAAAAAAAACAAAAAAATCTTGTTGATATGGTATCAACTATCGAGGTTTGAGAAGATAGAACTAAGAAAGTGATGCCTCCCTATAAATAGTTGTGGAAACAAAGACACATTATTTCTATAAATGTTAAAACAAGAAAAGCAAATTTTACCTCCATTGATGAGGCATGAGCATGTGTATGTGCCCTTTTAGGGCAACAATAAATTAATTTCATGCATACAACAAATCAAAAATCTTATGACAAGAAAGTGAAGAGAGAGAGTGTGCTTGTGAATGGTCTGTTAATTAGGTGAGCAGCAGCCGACCTAGAGAGAGAAAAGCATATATAGGGAGTGAGAGAGAGAAACTAGGGTTTTAAATTTTTAATTTGGGGATATTGCAAAGAGATATGAGCTTTTAAGTTTTAATGGTTTGGTGATCGTGCCCATCATTTTTCACTTGTCTTTCTGTGTTTTTAACGGTTTATGAAATTTAAGACATCCTACTCTATATTTCTTCTATTACATTTCCCCTCAAGGCATTATTTTATGCAAGTTATGTAAATTATTGATAAGCTTACTTCCAAATTAATTGATCCAACAGATAGATCAAAATCAAGTCCGGGAAGTCAACTTTTAGACCGGACATATATAGTCACATAAATCGCATCAAGGAGACTATGTGACTGTGTTATAACCTTTGATACATGCTTCTAGACTCTTTAAAGACGGATCGTTGTTTTTGTTGCCGTCCTCGAGTTGCAATTAACTAACCATATGAAATCATCGGTTCTTGGATTAACCCGGTTTCAAAATTTGGGTATAGTAGACTTGAGTCGTGATCTAGCAAATAGTTTCAAAATGGGTTATTATTATGAACTCGAATTCGGTTTTGGAATGTTAGTTAGATTAATGTGGTTATCTTGTGAATGAATTAATATAATCAAAATTATCAATCTCTGTTTTAAATTAATGTAAACATATATATAGTTTGAGAGAAATTACATTTTAGTTCATTTCTTATATGCTTACTATATTTAAATTTTGAATAGAATAATTAAATTCATTAAATTCAAATACATGCGATGCTATTTATACAAATCTGAGATTCATATAACCTTAGATTTACCAGTAAAGACATCAACACAACATTAACAATTTTGGATCTTCGACAATGCTCGATGTACATTATACGATATTTAAAACCAATAATTTATTTCTGAAATATTTTCTGTATTGTTATTTTATTTTTAAATTATCAAATTACACAATAACTTAGAGAGTTTGATTTATTTTTATTTTTAAAAATTATAGATATATATATATATATATATATATATATATATTACTGAATTAAAAAGAGTTCGTACATTTAGTAAGTTGAGCTAAGCTTGCTTACTTGCTTTGGGTAAGTGGGGTTGAGCTGGACAACACAATATAAGGTAAAAGAAATACATGTTTTAACTACTTCTAGTAAAAAATATATTGAATACTTCAAGTATTTTTAGTAATGCTATAAGCCTATACTAGAATTTTGATAAGAAATATTAAAACAATTTAAGCTCGGAAAAGGCAAAACTGGCATGAGAGTCAATGGAGCAGAAGCATGGAACCGATGTGTCCACATCTCTTCCTCTCTCCCTTTTATCGCACAAACACACACTCTCAGTCCCTTTTCTCCTCGGTTATTAATTATTCTTTTCTGTTTTTTTTTTAAATTCTTCTTCCTCGTTAAAATTCATGAAAACAAACAAATTATCCAAAATTTAACTGATAAAAAGAGAAAATGGGACAATATTGAAAATTGCGTGTATAGTAAAATGTCAAAACGAAAATAATAAAAGCAGTGAAATTAATAATTCTTACGCCGCGTTTGCAGTCTTAAGGACAATGATGGACTCTCTTACCTTTTTCTAGTTGTCAAAATCAGACATCAACGTTAAATATTTATATGTGTAGTTATATTAGCTAAACTGATGCACTTTATTCATTGCCAGGTTCCACAGGCATCTCTTTTTATTCAAAACGAAAAAAAATGCTTTTCTTGATTAATGACTGTAAATCACCATACAATATTCAAATTCTTATAAAACCTATATTGATTGACAAAAAAAGAAAACCTATACTTAGATCTACCTTTATGTATGTATAGAAAAAAAAGTTATTAATAATGTAAATCACCATACAATATATGTGTGTTCATCAAAATGTTTTTATAATTCTTGAAACAATGTGAAGAGCCAATAAAAAACGCTACTAACAGAGTTATTAATATATGTAAGCCTAAGCTATTGTGATATTTCAGATATAAGTATATGAAAATTTGTAGTATTTTTTTCTATTTGGTTTTATAGGTTACTAGGACTCAGGACCCCCGCGATATCGCGGGGGAATATATTCAAAAATCATTTAAAAAAATATCAGACGAAAAAATCATAATGAATTGTAATAATTTTAAATTTTTTTAATAACAAATCAATATATATTTTACAAAAATTATGATAAAAAAAAACCCTCACAAGCATTTATTAAGTATATTAATATTAGAAAAACAATAATTTGTAACTAAAAAACTATTCCCAAGTGCAAAAAGCATAAACTAATAAACCAAATATTACAATAGTTTGATAAATAAGCCAAAACGTTCATCGTCAAATAAACCAAATGCTACTGTGTTAAATTAAACGGGAACAACAATTCATTTAAATATATTTTAGTATTTAAATATTTTTTAAAAATATGACGAACTTATCTGAGAAACGCAACCGTAGATATCAAATATTCCAAAAACTGTAACGGTTCGTCAATTATACCAAATATTGCAATAGTTCATCAAATATACTAAAGATAACAATGGTTCGTAACACAAAACCAAAAGTTGCAATAATTCGTCAAATAATCGAAATGTTGAAACAGTTCAATTAAATAGTTACAATCTCATTTAAATACATTTTAGTAATTAAAAATTAAGAATTAAAATAATAATTTATGAAAAGTTACACCGAGAGACGCGGCGGCAGATAATTAAATGTTATAGCTATTTATAAAATAAACCAAAAATTGCAATTGTTCGTGAAATAAACTAAATATATAAACCAAAGGTTGCAATTTTTCGTAAAATAAACTAAATATTGCAATGATTCGAACAAGCGGTTTCAACTGTTTATGAAGAGTTACAATAAAAAACGCAACCGTAGAAAACATTCAGAATGCAACTTATATAAAAAAAAACATAACCGTAAAATATATATTTTTATTAATAAAAACATTAATGAAAAGTTGCGATAAAAAGACGCAACCGTTCAGATGTGCAAATGGTATTTATTAGATTGCTATTATATATAGATTAGGGTTTTAGATTTCTTGAGTTTTGACAACAACAAAAAAAATTCCTACTTACGTAAGAAAGTGAATAATTCATATTTACAAAATAAATTTCAAACAAAGTGTCTATTTTCATTATTTTCTCTTTAATATAAACTGTTTTTGAGGACCGATCCGGCCTAACTCTAATTCTATTTTCCGGAGACAGAAGTCCAATATGATTTTATGAAGAAAAGGAAGGTGTTGATTTCTATATAAATTGCATTGTATTTCCTAAATCTTTGAATCATTTATCACGTAAATAGAATGAATTATTTGAGAGCGCTGACTCGTGACTGAAATGAAGTATTTGAGAACGCTGACTGCTGACCGAAATTCTTATGGACTAAATGACGTATTAAGTATTGTAATTTTTGACAAAATTACTAAATATATCGGATTGAATTGGCAACTATTTACCCATCAGTCATAATGTATACTGTTTTAATTTTTATTTCTTCTAACTATATTACTATCGTTTTTTGTTCTTTCTGCGCTAAATTTTTTTGATGCTTTGTATCACTAATCCGATTGATTAGCTTTGGCAACCAGACAGAAAAAAAGAGAATCTACGGAAAGAAAGAGCATATATAGTTACATTTAAAACGAGTGCCATTAAAATTGGTGGTATTTTGTAATAAGGTGAATTAGTCATGGTCACCTAAACGGGCTTAAATTAGTATATATATTTGATAAAAACTTGGAAACATATTCTTTATTCATATTACTTTTTTATACTTGTAAAAAATAGTACATCGTTTTCAATTTTCTGCAAAAAGCAAAACCCAAAAAGCTAAAAACCCTAATAGTCTTCACTCTTCATAAACCCCAAAAACCAGAGAAGCTAACTAGCTTGAGTCTCAAAAGATCAAACAAATAATCTCTCTGGTTCTTCTTGTTCCCTTCTCTCTTTTGGTTTTTGTCTTTTTAATAATAAAAACTCATTTTGGGTTATTTTTAATTTCCTCTTTAATTTTAGTGCTTCTTGAAATGGGTGAGACAACAAAAGGAGATGCTACAAAACCATCACCGAATCAAATCTCCTCACCTAAAGATTCTTCACTCGATCACCAAGCACCAAACCCATCACTCCTCCATCATCACCACCACCACCACCAATCTTTCCTCCCTTCTCCGATCTTCATACCCACCGTTTCTTCTCCCGGAGCTCCGGTAATCCCCAAACGACCACGTTTCAACACTTCCGGTGGTCTCTCTCCACCTCAATGGAAAGCCTTGCCGTCTCCTTCCACCGTCCCAACGGCCTCCACAATCTCTTCATCACCGACACCTTCCACCGCCGTGGTAACAGCTTCTTCCACCGAAACCGCCGGATCTTCACCTCCGGGTCAAGAAGCGACCAACAGTGAAAAACAACAACAACAACCTAAAGCGGAGTCGTTTCAACATAAATTCAGAAAAGGCAAGTACGTTAGCCCCGTGTGGAAACCAAACGAGATGCTATGGCTAGCAAGAGCCTGGAGAGCCCAGTACCAAAACCAAGGAACCGGGTCCGGATCCGGATCCGGGTCGGGCGAAGGAAGAGGCAAAACCCGTGCTGAAAAAGACAAGGAAGTAGCCGAGTATCTAAACCGACACGGTATAAACCGGGACTCCAAAATCGCCGGTACGAAATGGGACAACATGCTTGGTGAGTTTAGGAAAGTGTATGAATGGGAAAAATGCGGAGATCAGGACAAATACGGTAAGAGTTACTTCAGGCTGTCTCCTTACGAGAGGAAGCAACATCGACTTCCCGCGTCTTTTGACGAAGAAGTCTATCAAGAATTGGCTCTCTTCATGGGTCCACGTGTAAGAGCTCCGACTATTAACCGCGGCGGCGGTGGCGGAGCTACCGTTACTGTTGCCTCAACGCCTCCATCTGTTGAGGCGCTTCCTCCTCCTCTTTATCCAGCATTGATGACGTCGAGAGACGAATATGATATTGAGAATAACCCAATCTCTTCCATTGGTAAATTTTTATATTTTACTTCTATAACAGTTTTTTATTTATTATTCATTGACTTGTCTTATAAAGTCCATTATTTATTTAATAGTCACATTGTGCCATACTGCGTTACTTGGACTTGTAGAATGTAGACTATGCTTGGTAGGATCGTTAGTTGGTCTTATTAATTAGAATTGAAGGAACTTGAAATTGTTTTTAAAATCATGATTTAGTAAAATCAAACTATGTACTTTGTAGGAAGAGGGAAGCGTTTGGCATTATCACTACTTGGAGATGATCATTCTCAATATCCGTATTCACACAACATTGCTAGAGGATCAGGTTTATTCTCTAATAAATCATTATACAATCCTTTTTTTGAGATGATTCCTTCTTCCTCTTCTTCGTCTTCCTCTCTGAAAGATCTTCGCCGTATTGGAAAAATACGGCTAACTTGGGAGGAATCGGTTAACTTGTGGGCTGAAGAAGGAGATGTTGATTATGGGAGAATTAGGGTTAGTGGTTCGAGTTTTTTGAATGCGGATGAGCTCACATATTTGGATGATTCCATGGTGGCTTGTAAAATGGAATCCTTCGAAGATGGACCTCTCAAGGGATTTTCTTTGGATAAATTCATTTCTGGTCAACATCTTAAAGTCTTTGGAAGACAAAGGTCAACTTCATCATCTGCTCCTTCACCTTCAGGTAACACACAGGCATTCGTTTAGTAATAAATTATGGCAACACACTTAAAGACTAGGAAATCAATGCAATGAACCTCTCTAATCAGCGAGGAATTGTTAAGAATATATGCAATAATGATTAACACTAAAAATTAAAACGAACTTAATTTATGAAAGTTTCTCATCTTATAGAGCAAGAAAATGTTTTAAAGACCTTTAGGGATAGATATATACAAAATTAAAAAGGAAGAACAATGCAACTCTCTAATCCTACTCTTTGAAAAAAAAATGTGGCAGGTTTGTAATTTTGTATGATCAATAATCCTTTGGTGATAACAAAAATTAAAGAGAGAAATCAATGTAGCTCTCTTTATAATATGTTTGTTTCATATTTTCAGTAAATGTGGCAAGTGTGTTTGATCGACCTCAGCTTCAAGTCTCTGAACCCATTTATAAATGTAATTTTTTCCGAATCTTATACTTTCAAATTTGCATTATTCCTTTATATTATTAACAAGTGAACTAATGCTACTACAGCAATATCAACATTGGAGTTCCAAGACCCATCGGAGCATTTCTTGAGTAAATTGCGTGTGCCAGCAGGAAATATTCCGAGTTTATTTGAGCTCGCACGGTATCTTCAAGAACCACCCCCGGAAAATCTCCGGTTTCCTCTCCGGCCAGACGTCTACAAAGACTTGCCGCCCGGAAAAGAGCTCTTCTTCTCCATCTCCTCCACCGAGCTACTAGATTGTAGAGCACTCACATATGATGTCATCGGCCCCATAATGTCCCGCTTAAACCCTAATACCGGTTTCGTCATCTCGAGCAAAGACTCCCTGATCCCGCTTTGGGACGACTGCGTTAACCGGATGGTTTCAAAGTTTTGTGAAATGGTGATTTTGCGTAAACCAGATTCCTCGTCTTGCATTGAAAACGTACAAGATCAGTGGCCAAACGTGCTGGGATTCGTTAAAGGATTTGGCTTATGGAGAGGAGAAGAAACTGATAAGGTACGGGAAGGGGCAGCTGATCCTTCTTGTTTATTGGTCGAGAAGATTCTTTGGTCGTACAACGATCTTCCATACATTCTTGGATATCACGCAATAGGGTTCACCGTAACATTCTGCGCTTTGAGTCTATCATCACAAGATCGAGTGATCTGCACCGATCTTTATTCATTCAACGTCTCATCACCGTCCGATCGAATCAAGGCCTTGGTTCCTTGTTACCGTCTAGCTTCCCTTTTACCTTTGCTTGCAGATCGTTGTACTACGAGGCCTTTATGCTACAACGACTTCGAGAGAATCGATCATGGAGATTATGTGATTGAAGTAACGCCTAACACGGTGACTAAGTATTACTCAAGCAAGCGAAAATGGATGGGTGTTAAAGGAATCTACGATTTTCTCGACCAAAGAGTTCCACACGCGGAGCATTTGGATAGGGCAAGCGAGAAAGATCTCTCGTTGAGTTTTAAGCCACGTGGAGTCAGAGTCAAACCACAAAACATTGACCAGCTCATCGACTCGCTGATGTGTGTGACTAAAGCGCTCGTTGCACTTCACGACCTTTCTTTCATGCATCGTGACATGGGATGGCATAATGTAATGAGAAGCATGGCGACGATAATAACAACAACTGACACGGATTGGTTTGTTTGCGGGTTTGATGCTGCGGTCGAGGCCCCACAGCTTAACCCGCACCGCCCTGTGGCCAAAGCAGTTATGGAGGAGGAAGAGGAGCGTGGGAGACACGCGCCGGAGATGGAGAGAGGATTGCATGCAGTGAAAGTGGATGTGTGGGGAGTGGGTTATATGATAAAGACATGTGGATTAAGTAATGTACCAAAGATATTGAGAGACCTTCAGGGGAAGTGTTTGGAACCGAACCAAGAGAACCGACCGACGGCAGCTGATTGCTTCCACCACCTTCTCCAGGTTCAATCTGCCAGTACATCGTCGTATTAGTCTACTTGTTTTTTCTTTAATTAAAAAAATTTGTAGTTGTTTTAAAACCACATTTTTAGTTTCACATGTGAAGAAGGTTCGAAACCGAGATCTAGAAGTGACATAGAGTGTTTGACCTTCAGGTTAGTAGTAGCTTATATTATTATATATACAGCTTTCTTTTGGTTTTGGCGTATTTTGTATGAAGAAAAAAGGGAGAAATGAATTAACCTCGAAGTATAATATTTTTAAAATTGTTGACTGATGAGAAGTGAGAAGTGAGGATTGTTTTGTCGAGAAAAATAGACATTGGGCTAAACAAAATGGCGGCTGTTTTCTATCATCTAATCTCTCTGTCAATTCACCTGCACTATTTTCTTCCCCACAAATTTTCCTGCTCTGGGTTTTATTTATCTTTCATTTTTTGAATTGTTTTATTTTATCTGTCAGATCTTTCTTTCAATACTGACTATATACCCTATCTCACATTTCACCATTTTTATTACACTTTTTAAAGTTATATTAAAATACTATAGAAGAAAAAATATGAACCTATGGGTTACATACTGTAGTATTTAATTTATTTTTGATAAAGAGTATAGTATGTAATGTTCTTTGTTTAAACTCTGTCCTTTTTTTTTTTATAACAGAAGTGTTATCTTAAGAGCATGTTTACTCATGAACCTAAATGAGTATCATTAACAGTTTTTTATTATTGTTTCATGAGTTGAAACCCAAAATGAGTATCAATAGACTCACCCCAATGATACTTTTCATCCAAATATCAACCCAAAATATATTTTTTTTATTATTATTCATGGGATGATACCCACAAAAGAATCATGAGTAAACATGCTCTAACGAACCCTTGTGTGGATTGCTTTTTCTTGCATGTTAACTAATTGGTATATTGCGTATGTAAGGCCTGTTGGGCTGTCAAGGAGATTTGATAAGCCGAATGCCAAAAGTAAATAAATACGAATCAACGAAGGAAGTTGACCCAAAAAAGCAACGAAGGAAATAGAAACAAAAAGAATAACTAATATGATTTACTCAAATGTATTTAGTGAATTTAGCTCAACTAAATATGAGTTTTTTTAAAGTAGTGTTCAAAAATGACTAAACACTAAAGAGATGATGACCTAATGCACAGTGTCTAGGTATGTTTAATCTGAATTTATGCGATTTTAAGCGGTTTATGCATTAAAAAAAAATTACTGAAATAACATGATGTATTGTACTATATATAGATAATAAAGTATGTTGTATAAGTTAAAAGAAAACCAAAATTTTTGTTTGGTATAAATATTTTTTGTTTTCGAGTTAGTTAACAAACAAAGTTTGCCCCTTTTTTGCTAGCCAATATCAGAACAAATGCTAATTTTAAGTGTCCACAATCTTTAAAATGGGATAATCATAGGAAATAATTTTTTTTTTAAGACTAGATGAACACAATGAACACAATGTATTAACTTAAACAAAATATGTTTATATAAAAAATTGCCTACGACACCTACACACAAATTTTTCATTTCCGGCAATATCCACCACCCAAAGTGTAGTTGGCACAATGGGAGTTAGCGTAGCGCCTAGACCCCCATAATCCACTTTCTTGAATACTGGTTTTTAACTAAGGTTCATCAAAATTGACCAATCTAAGAGAGTAAAAAATTGTTTTCTAACATCATTCAAAACGAAAACCAATAATACTAATTTACTTTGGTTTGAATTCAATCTTTAAGTTCTATATATATGCATATATAAAAACAGCATAACGGAGAGTGTTCCCCTTTTAAAAATGAAATTTTGTGACTAGCATAATGGTTGTACTTAAAAATAAAATAAAAAAATGGTTGTACTTTTAGATCTTAGGGAATATAATGTTTGTTTGTACAAAAAGGAGATATATAATGTTTTGACTTTTGATTTAAGAAAATGAGATAATTTTATGGTCAACTTTTAGATTTATTATATAAATTAAAATTACATTCATAGACATAGTCTAAACTACAGCCTATTAATATTCGCATAACCAAAACTATATATCCCTATGATCTAAAACTACAACGAATTGGAATCAATCGCCTATCTAATCTTCTTAAATTATATGATTAAATTTCCTTATAGAGAAAAGCAAAAGAAATTTCTTCACAAATCACAATGTCTCTTACTCCCATAACACCTAAAGAGATTATAAAATCAATCATTTTCTATAACTCTAATATTTCTTTGAACAAAACAAACAAATTAATTCGTTTTTATTGTGTAAAAAGTGTCACGCCTTACGTACCTACATAGAGTTCAGTTGATGTGTCACTCATTACAGATCTAACGATTCATGCATGAAGGGATTTAGAAACTAGTAAGACAGATGGCATCAAGCAGAGATAATATTACAAATAGATTTGAATATACGAACCAAAAGCATGAAATCTTGAAAAATAATAATTAACAATTAAGATTTATTAGGGAGGAGAAGAAGAATCAGAGAGCAATTGGACAAATGTGCATGATGCAATATCCCACACGTTGTCGTTTTGCTCTGCCTGTTCGTTTGTTTTTTTCTTAAACTACAAATAATTAAGAGGAAAAATAATAATTAAGAGTGATAAAGAGAAACAGAACAAAAGAGATACACGTGATGGTTTGGGTGTTTTGGATTTTGATTAGAGCTGTTCTTTTGTCATGTTGCTTCCCGACTTCTATTCGTCTTTATTATCAACAATTTTTTAAAAAATCTTTCTTTTATCAAATTTATGTGAGCTAAGCCTTTTTAATCATTTTTGTATCTGTATTATGTAATTTGGCCATTTACATGTTTTGTTTGTATCGTAAATTTGGACGTTAGTTAGATAGATTTGATTTCATCACAAATTTCTGTTGCATTGGTAAGTCGTAAATTATTATCGAGATGTTAGACTGTCAACAAGGTCTAATCCTTTGCTTGGGGGGCTATTTTAACAAATATATACATATTATTGCCAAACTCTCCAAACATACAGTAATTTGAAATATACAAAATATACACAAAATTATATATTTTGCACAGTAAGAAACTTAATATATTGTTTTCCTTACTTATTATGCATAGTAATTGCTGACGAAAGAAAAATATGCATGATAATTTTTTGTAGTTTCTCTATTATAGAGACTGTTTTTGATTTTTTCATAAAATATACGAAATATTGGCATTTGTTAAAAAGTTACAAACGATGAATTTATTTTCATTTTAATTATACTGGTCACTCACCAGCATGCTTCCATTCGACACCCTCTTATTAACATCTTCTTAGCTCTAGATCAAGTATTTAACCTCATGAAGTCATGTTTCCTTGACTCAAATATAATGAATATCATATTTTTAGAAAAGAAAGATAATTAAAAAAAATTTAAAATAAAATTAATAAAAAATAATTAAGACCAAAATAATTTAGTCTTCTTCCTCATTTAACACATGACTAACTCTGCACCCTATAAATCTAGCCGAAAATGTGTGTATTAGACATATTTATTTCTTTGGTTGTTAAATTTCGGTTTATCATGTGTTTTCAATTCAAAATCAATTGACAATTATTAGAATGACCCTTATCGTTTATATATTACTTGATAATTACTTCAACTACTGATGTACGGCTTTCTTTCTTTTTCTTTTTTTTCCTTTTTTGGAATGAAATTAAAATTTTATTCAAAAAAAAAATACACCTTGTTTACAATAATATATGCAACCTTAAATAGACAAGTTTGAAAGTATCGAAGAAAGATCAAGAGATTAGCTTCTAGTTGATAACCAAATGCTAAAGGCATCACTTAGCTTAGAAGAGCTGGAAAGCTTTTCTTTCATTCATTAACATGGTTTAAGATATAAATTTCTTTTGCACAAAAAAAAGATATAAATTTCTATCGGTAAAATTCAAGATGTAAATTTTACCTAAAGTAAAAAAGGGTTTATAGCATTTTGTGTTTTACACATCTTGTATCAATTATATTAATAGTGGTTTAACTCCTAAAATCGGACAAAAAATAATGTTCCTCAAAAGTTTCTAAATTTTCTGATAATTAAAAAAATGTTCAGAACAACAATAAATTAAATGAGAAATAAAATGAAATAGGAAACCCATAATCAATTATGAATTGTAAATTGTACAAACACTATATTAAAGTGTCTGCATACGTAAACATAGCGTGCCAAACAGGTAAGATTCAAAGGATGATGAGCATTATTAGGGTTTTGGTTTATATGTTTGTAAGCAAGAGAACATTCTTGGGTAGGTTTTGGTGGCCCATGTGTTTTGTTTTTTATGATGACTCTTGTTACACTACATGTCGATGTATAAGATGCACAAATTTCTGTCTTTAATCTTAAGTTGGACTCACTGGTTAATGACACTTGATGTGTACTTTGTTCTTGGATTTTTCTTACCCTCTTTGTCAATTTGCTCCAATCAAATATATTCCAAAAACATGACACGTAGATTGGACTGAAAAAAGTCCAGTCCCGTTCCCGTTCCGTCCGATTTGGTTCCACAATTTACGTTGTATGTGACAATGTGTTTCAATCAAAATCCCCTCTTGAAACGGGACGGATTCCACGGTATCTTTTAAAATAAAGTTATTAAAAATGAAAATGTTAGTTATTATATATATAAATAACTAATTGTAAAAACTAAAAACACTCTAAGTATATAAAATTATATCTTATCAATAATTTTATGTTATATTTCTGCCCCTTTCTTATTTTGATTTGAAACTCAAATACACTTGGAAAACATTATTATTTTTAGTAGCGGAAATTTTCATTTTTGTTTCCAAATTTCAAATGGAGTAACAAAGATCAAGAATTTTTTTTTGAAATTTGTTCTTTCCTTTTAACCATCCTCACACGTAGTTATTAAGGTATTCAATTTAACGAGCATTCATATGCCACATGTTAAGGCTTGGTCTAAAGCTTGGAACAATATATTACAAATGTTTAAAACTTTGAAATCCAAATTCATGCATTTCACTACGAGAACAAAGGACACAAAGTAACCAGAAAACATACAAAGGATTTAGATAGTAATGTTGTTTCTTAGATGGGATTTTTGTTGGTAATGACCCAATTTGAAAAGGAATCGAGCGTATTCACATCTGCTCTGTAATGTTTTTGAGTGAACTCAAGAAACATAGACCAAGTGAAGTCAGGGTATTTTCTTGTTGTCATCTTCTCCAAAATATCACTTGGTGGTTTCACCACTTTGTCTTTCTTCGGACACAAGAAAAACGCCATCGATTTTCTCGCGCTTTCCCTATTCACAACCGCTCTATGCAAACAACTCTTGAATATCCCGTTCGATAGAGCCTACAAAAGCACAATTGATCAATCATTTGTGTATGCGTAGCCAAAATGTGTTTACTTTCGTAGATGGTTAATAATTACCATGAAAGTGTCACCGATATTGACAACGAAAGCCTTGGGATTGGGACGAATGGATTGCCATTGATTGTCAACAAAGACTTGAAGGCCATTGACATGGTCTTGATGAAGTATGGTCAAAGAACTTGGATCACAATGAGGTCCTGTACCTAACGTGAGATCTGGTGTTTGGCATGGAGGATAATGATTGAGCCTCATTATCGAATCATTCTCTTCGAAAAATCCTCGGAAATAGTCTCGGTTTACGCCTAAACTTAACCCCAGAAGCTCCATGATCTTGAGTGATAGAGAACTCATTGCTTCACAATAGTCTTGATATACCTTCCTGTAAATAAAATGGGGAAATATTTAGCTAAACCGGTCAAATTATTTTCGGTTTATTAATTTCGGTATAATAAACCGGTTTATTTAAGTAAGACTAAAAAACAGAGAAAATTAGGTTTTGCTCTGTTTTGTGGTTCTTGTTCTGTTTTAAAAGACACGTACCCAAACTGCTCGAACTCTTGTCCTAATGTATCGGAAAAGTAATCTTGAACGGTTCTCGAGCCACTTTTCTCGTTGGAAAACTGAAAAGAGAGAGTCTCCTTCCATGGGAGCTTGGTGGAGAATCTACCGGTGAAGCTACTTGCGTAGCCACAGCTCTCACCGGGTTTTCTCTGAGCTTTCTGTTTACCTGCGAGAGGCATGTCGAAGAAACGTTCCATTAAACGATTAGCGTCGGATATGAGTGACTCGCTGACGCCATGATTGACGACGAGGAAGAAGCCGTGTTTGGTGCAAGCTTCTGCGATGACTCTAGGAGCTTCAAGAGTTGAGTTTTGGCTTGAGAGATCGATGAAAGGAACGTTGAGCTCGGGAATGTCAATGGAAGGTTTCTCTTCGTCTGGCCAAATGAACTGGTTTGGGATTTGGGATTGGAGGTTAAGAAGAGAAGGGTTAAAGATTAATGGAGTTTGGTCTTTTACAAGATCTTGTTTTGGTTCGTGTTCTTTCTCTGCCGGAGATGTTGTTGTGCATAATATCGCCATTTTTTTTTCTTTTTTCTTGAGAGTTTTTGGGTTTTTTTTTTTGTTTTGTCTTGTTCTGAGTGAGTGTTGTTGAGGAGATGGGGGAACAAAGGGTCCTTTAAGTCTTTATATAAGCAAGCTTCAAGTCTTGTTAGTGTACATTTGTTTGGTTTTTTATCTTTCTTATAATAATTTCATCTTTTTCTTTTGCCACATGGGATTTCATACTAATCTCTTTATAAGGTGAATATAATAGTGTCAAGATTACGTATATTGAACAAAAATTTTGGTTTCAATCTAAAGGACAAAAAAAACTAGACGACAATTAATCCCTAAATTAAATGCGTATTTGTTCATGTGCTTGGTATTCATGCATGTTGGATTCAATCTTGATCTTATAAAATACATTCTTATCGGAATCTTGCAATCATTTCATGTATATATTGTGATGAAAATAGTAAAAATGTGTGTAGATTGAATATAACACAAAAGTTTTAGAATGTAAGACCCTTTAAAGAAATTGTTTTTTGATCTATTACTTATTATGAATTATCTTTTGGCCAACATCTTAAAATTCTTTATTTTCCAATAAAATAAGATTTTATTATCTATAACACATTAAATTCCTTTAAGTTATGTTGATTCTATAATGTATACTAACAGATTTTGGATGATCACACATACTATATAGAATAAATTCATATTTGATCACTACAAACTTCAAAAGATAGATACATCCTCTAGAATCCATTTTGGCTTCGGTCCAACAAACAAATTGCCACGAGGATAGGGACTAATTGGGTATTAAAATCACATCAAAACATATATTGTTTTAAGCAAACAAAATTTATAAAATCAATGGATCCTTTTGTTGGTGTCTGTTTTTATAGTTGGCAGGAGGAAGAGGTTCCCGAGGTTGTGTTTTGGCTGTATTAGGAGAAGTGTTGGTTCCATTTACTTTATTTACTTTCTCGTCTTACATAGTTTGCATATTTTTAAATTCAATTTTCTTAGTTGTTTGTCGATTTTCTATTGGATCTCAAAGAAAATGAAATAGGAGAAAGCATTAGTATTTCAGTAAATAATAACTGAGTTTGGATCCAAACACAAGTAATAACTTTGGTCTGCTCTTATTACACTTTAATGGTAAGATATGGGGTCGATTTTGCAAACCCCACAACATGCAGGATCTTTTGTAATTATGCCCAAATCATTCATGGTTGGTTCGACCAATTAAGACTTTGAAAATTCGTAGATTCGTCGATATAATTACACTTTATCATTACTCGCATGTATGTTTGTAACTAATTCCTAACATTCTCTTCAAATTGAAAATTTGTTAGGGTAAAACAAACACCTTATGATAAAATACACCTAGTGTTTTTTTTTTTCTTTCTTTCTTTCTTCAAGTTTTTTTTTGTATTTTTATTTTATTTTTTTGCAATTTTTTTCTTCAATTTATGATACAAATAGTCAAGAACGTCTTTTAAGCTTTTTTCATATTAGTTACCTTCGACAAAATTATTGATCTTATCGGGCACCAATGATATGAAAAAATTGAAACTATCTTCTTTTTGTTTTTGAATTCTTTACTATTACTATTTAATGGATGAACTTAGAAGTTAAAAACATATATATATATATATATATATATATATATATATATATTTAAACTAGATCGAATCCGATCCGAAAATCGATCTGAATTTAGAACTTAGGTGTATTATTCACATTCTTGACTAATTAAAACTTTGAAAAATTCGTAGATTCGTCGATATTCTTACACTTTATCATTACTCGCATTTATGTTTGTAACTAATTCCTAACATTGTCTTCAAATTGAAAATTTATTAGGGTAAAACAAACACCTTATGATAATACACCTAGAGTTTTTTTTTTCTTTCTTCATTTTGTTTAGCAAATTCTTTCTTCAATTTATGATACAAATAGTCAAGAATGCCTTTTAACTTTTTTCATATTATTTATCTTCGACGAAATTACTGACCAATGATATGATTTTTTTTTGAAACTATCTATTTTTGGTTTTTGAAATCTTTACTATTACAATTTCATGGATGAACTTACAAGTTAAAAACATATTTATTTTTAAAAAACTAAATCGAATCCAAACCGAAAATCGTTCTGAGTTGAGGAAGTGTGTTTATTTGCTATATTTTCTCAATATTAAAACCCTCCTAGAGTGGTGAGAAAGGCAGGATAAGTAAACTATTTTCTTCCCACGTGTGTTTATTTGTCCCAAACTCGTAACTAATAGGACATGAAAGGACAAAGAGGAGAACAAGTGTTTGGTTAAGAGAGGTAGGGCCAACAGCTACAAAGGCCCCAAACAGAAGAGAGGAGAGGAGAAGAAGTGTTTGGTGATCAAGAGAGTTTTCTTTGCTTTCAACTGTTCTCGGAATCCAAATAGCCCAAGATTCAATGCTCCCCATTGCCCATTGGCCACTTCCCTCTTCCTCTCACTCTTTTCTCGTAAAGCATTCCTCAAAATATGAATCATGATATGGAAATTTAGTAAATAAAAATGTCTATATTTCCTTCTAAAATGTTTCGATGCTTAGAGAGTGTAATACATCTACTTGACCAATTAGGAATTTACTTTGTTATTGAAAATCAGAAAGTTTGTTTAAGGTGTTGAACGAAAAAAATAGCTTGTTTAAGGAATTTGGACTAGACGACGATCAAGATCAAAACAAATTTGAGTTGATCCATTATGATGTCACATTTCTTCTTCAACTAAGGGTATACGCCATTTTTCATGTTTGAAATTATCGTTGTTCTTAATTAATTAGGCCCGAATCCATTGCCTTTTACCCAATTAGCTCATTAAATTATTACTATTTCATCACAAATATACAATATTAAATTTAACAACTACAAATGGAAATTTTGGTTAGTTTTCATATATTTTTATTGTTAAACACATGTTTTAATCCAAATCAATTTACCGTAAGTGTACAGTAGTAACAATAAAAGTATTACTTTGAGATCGAATCCATAGAGAACAAGACAATACAAAAATAACTTATTAATATTTAAAAGTTTTAATCATGTCATTGTGGTTTTTTTGTAAGATTAATAAAACCTCGGAAAATACATGTGAAGAATTAAAATATAATAAAGAAGTGGATAAAAAAAAAATCAAAATAAAGATGTATTCGAGACTATAGATGCCAATCCAAAAAATCCAAAATATTTTTGATTAGAAATCGATCAGACTTTTATCTATACCATCTAATGTTTGTGTGTTCAACTGATTTAACATTTGGACTAAGAACCTAATTTTTGACCAATGGTAATCTCGGTTGAGTTAGTAGGGTTTGATTAGTATGTCAGAATAACACATGAATATCAGAAGAGCTGAATTACGAAATAGCGGATTCAATAGGACGATAACAATTATAAGCTAAACATAAATGACTTTTTCTTAAAACGCCAAAAATCTACTATTTAGTAGATGAATGAACTTTCTCAAATGTAGTTATAATTTTTAAACGTGTGGGATGAATTAACAAATTACTTGTTATTTTTTACGTTTTATAATTCAATACCTGTTTTTGTGAATGGTATGTATTTGGCAGAATCACGTTTTCAAAACGTGAAAAAGTTGCATACCATTCAAGTCCATGTTTGTAACATGCATATAAATTTGAAAATAACTTAAAAATAAAATAAAAGAAAATGACAACAAAAAATGAGATATATGGAATTTTTTTTGGTCCAAACAGATATATATAGATATATATATATATATATATATATATATATATATATATAGATATAAAGAAGTTTTAGTATAAAGTAACATACACAAGATATTTGTTGGTTGAATCTCAAAATAGAAAGTCCAGTCACAACATCCATGGCACATGGTTTTGTCCAACCAATTAATGTATCGAAAACTAAATATTACTACATCCATTTTATTATAAACATGTTTGTAATTTATTACTCACTCCGTTAATAAATTAATGTCATTTAAGATTTTAACATGTATATTTAAGAAAATAAATAAATTTTCTGTTTTATTTTTATTAATTTACTTTACAAATTTTATTTTTGGTCAATACAGTAAGTTAATGAGAATAAAACTGTAACTTTTATCAAAAATTTGTATTAAAATTAAAAAACGACACTTATTATAAAACAAAATTTAGGTTCTAAAACAGCTTTTATTTTGAAACGGAAAAGTACTGTTCACAAGTTATAATTTTGACACAGCCACTAATTTCTTTTGATAATGAAAAATTAGTTCCCATAAGTAGTGAAATGATGAATTTCTTTCTCATATCTAAAGAAAATCTTCAAGTAACTGTAGAATGTGGACAGTGATAAGTGATAACGATTCAACCACCAATAATGTCAACTCCATAGTGCGACAATAAGACAAGATGCACGTTGGTTACAAAGGTTGTAGTGGTATTTGTATTAATTCGTTATCTCTTGAACACCTCTGCAACAAGGTCACTTTCTCATTCTAGAGCCATCACTACTAAAACTGTTTGATCTTTGTACTGTATATAGAGATACGAAGAAATGTTTGCAATTTACTGTATCTGGAATAGTATAATTAAGCGCATAAACCCGAAATATCATTGCAAAAAAAATCATTGACTAAAAAAAGAAAATAGAGTCAAAACTCATAAGTTTAATTGGCTTGTTTTCAGCCATAAAATGACAATCACAGGATATGAATAGTGGCAAGTAAAGCCATCAAAATACAAGTGTCAATACCTCAATTGATAAAGTATCTCAGACAAAACATAAAGGTCGATGGTTCGAATTGCACTTGGGTGGAAACCATATAAAATTTTCCGATCTCCAACCTGAAAGGATGTACATCTTAGATTTAGAACTTTTTAGTTATTAAAAAAAAAAGCAGAATAGCCTATCGAAAAAAGAAAGAAGACGATTAAGTAACAATTTTCGCTACACCGTTAAAAGATTCAAATCATAGTGTTGAATAATATGTTCTCCGATATTTATTAGTCGTGACAAATAAAGATGTCCAAAGTTTGTTGGGTCCATCGATTTTATTTGAGAAGACCAAACTTAAGAAAAGTCGTACTAATAAATATCTGAAAACATATTATCAAATTTTAAAATAAATTAGAAAAAATATTTGTGTTACGGTTTTGGTTAGGTACGGTGACTCGGTGAGGCAGGTGTTAGTGATGTATTTGCAATACTTGTTACGTTCAAATTTAGTCTTTTTTTAGGGTGGAGAAATCTGTACATTTTCTATTTTTGGAATTCATATCAAAATGATTATAAAGAATTGACATAAATAGGAAAGAAATAGCACCAAAACAAAGAACAAAATGATGTAAAGTGAGAAGAAAAAGAGAGGTCAAAAGCGACCATTTTATTTTACTTTCCATGCACGAACCAAATTAATACCTGAAGAAAAGAAAAAATTAGAGTAAGAAAAAAAAACACAAGAGAAGTCACAAAAGTATCGTTGTCTTGTCACTTAGCGTTTCTACTTTACAAAACCACTAAATAAAGTCCCTACCATTCACTAAACGATGAAAAAACCCTGCTTTTGACATGACAATCTCACTATCAAACTATAACTTCTCCTATTCTTATCACACACAATAGGAAATTGCAGGTAAGTGTTGATATCTCCAAAAGAGATAACAAACAAACCAAAGGAGGGTCCTCTCCTACTCTCTTCTCTAGTGTTCCATACAAAGTAAAACTCATTTTCTATGAACTATGGCATGGTCAGATCTTACAAGACATGCACCGAACCCGACTGGTTCAAACCCGAGCGAGAAGTGAGTGATGATCAGGTCAAAAGGACAAAAGAGATAAAAAGAAGGTGGGGAACAAGGGAGATGATGATATGTGCTTAATTGAGAGTTTCTTTCTAATTTAAAAAAAGAGGAGAGAGTAATCAACAAATGATGGACCCTAGGAATGGACGACGTTTCGACATCGGATTTGTCACTAACAACTAGGACACACAACACAGTTCCCCATCCATTGTCTTGTTTATCCACTTTGAAAAGATTACCTTCTTTTTTCTCTCCTGTGGCATTATTGAGTGGAGAGAGATTGAGAGTACTTAAGTGATGACACTAGACATGAGGGAGCAGATATGATCTCCAATTGATCTTTGTTTCTTGATACCCTAGAAAAAGACATGACTTTATCACTAATAACGCCAAAAGCATGTCTCTCACTGTTTAGGATTTTAGGATGTGACCAGGCGTTTGTGCACATAACAGAAAATGATATAGACACTAGACAGGATCAAAATATAAGATCTTTAGTTACCTAGAATCTCTTCTGTAAATATATGTAGGAGAAAAAACCTACGCATAATTTCATCCTATCAACATAAAAACAGGCTCTTGCAAACACATGTGCTAAGTCGTGGCGAGTGAATGCTTCACAAACCTGAGCTGTAAAACCTTGAATATACAAATAGAATAGTTCTAGATTCCTCCCTTCCATTTTCTTTTTTCTTTCTAGATTCTAAACAAAATACCCAAGAAAATTGATATTGTGGCCTGGTGGTGTGTGTGTGTGTTATAGTGGAAGTCTTACTTGAACAGCAAACGGAGTAGTCTTTGAATGGCCATTGGGAGATGGTCTCTATCATTGAAACTTGTCAGCTAAAGGAGCCTGTCAATCACATAGATGAAAAAAAAAACAAGTACAACTTCTCTGCTTTCTTATCTACCTGTGTCCCTGCAACTGAATATTCACTTGGTCTCCTCCAATGAAGAATGCGCAATAGATAATAATTGAGTTCAAGAGTCCAATAACAAGCAGCATAAGAGAAGAATGTGCTCATCAGAAAAGTACATTACCGTGTGTGAGCAAATGATTATCTTTAAGGACTTGGATTGCCATACCATATATCTTGCACTAAACATTTCTTTTCCAATGCATAGTTTATCTCATCGGAAAACATGACTCCGACTCCACAAGTTAAGGAAAAGTAATCTTTTTATCTATGTAGAAAGACGTATTTAAGTTATATATGTTACACTGTTAAGCATTTCATTGCTCTGGAATTTTCAAATAAACATGGCAGACAAAACTGAAGTCAGGAACCCAACTTGCCTTTTTCAAAAAGACCATGTGACACAGGATTTTATTCTTCATGTAATGACAGTGGGCTTCTCCCTCCCTGTGAATCCCTTCAGCTTTGATACAGACAATGCAAGATCTGTAGCATGACAATGAGATGAATCATTACTAAAATCAAAACTGGGACATCTTTTTTAAGTCTCCGGAAACAAAAACAAGAACGAACCAATTAAAGGTTTTAGAGCTATTTGTGCATCAACATCATGCTTTGAAACGTCTGGCTCATATTGTTCAATGTATATTCGAACTGTAGCTCCAGCTGAACCAGTTCCCTGGAACAAAGAAAATTTACGTTAGTTCACTGTGATAGGGGCCAATGTGTCTCAATACATACAAACTAGGAATTGGAGTAAGGAAAAAAGAAAGAATCTACAACATACGGATAAACGAAATATGATTCTGGATCCATCCGTGAACACAAACCGAACACCTTGCTTGGATGCAACACTTCCATCAACCTAAACAGAAATATATAAACTTGCTCAGTATATCGGAAGTACAGGCATGGTTGAATAATCATTAACACTTTTTATTATCAGACTTACAGGGTCTGTGTATGAAAAGTCATCTGCAAACTGGAGGACATAGTTTCCTGTGAGATGAAGGTTGTTATGAACAATTAAAATAAGTTATTACGTACCGAAAAAGATATACTGGGATGAACCTAACCATAACTTTCACCGGTCTTGCTCTTAGACACGATATCTCTAAGATACTCGATCATTTTATTGGCTCCTTCAGATTCACACTCCTGATTACAACAAAGTCATAAGGAACTGAGGGTTTTTTACAATAAAATTAATTACTCAGATACCAGTTACAAAATTATACACAATCTTACTTCATAGTCGTATCTTGAGAAAAAGTTCCTTCCATATGTCGCCCAATACTCTTTTACAACATCTGCAACAGACACCAACTTGTCCCCTGGTTTCGTGTCCTTGTTGCGATGAGCTAGGATCGAAAGCCACGCCAACACAGCCCTGTCATGTAAGGTAAGTGTCATTCTACAGCGTAAAAGCAGATAGTATACCAAGGCTAGGGAATGGGATTTATAAATCCATATACGCAGAAAGCTTCATGAAACCAACTTAGTGGAAACAAGCATAGTTTATAAAGATTGAATCCGGAAAATTTTCAAATGACACCTTAATCTCAGTAATGAGTCTAAAGCTAAAAAATGAAGTAATTCATGGGCGAGATCTGCCATAGAAAATAAAAACTATATGTTGATTCAGGGCAGAACTTAGGTAGTTTCATTCACAAGAGTACCAGAGATCAGGGTGTCATAAATTTTCTTGAAAATGCCATTATACAGTGCAAAGTAGATCTAACACCATCAACTGATGTGTGATGATACAAAGCCATTAAAACGGCCACTAGCCTAGATAACTGGAATAAATTGCATCAAGATCTTGTGAATTCATGTGAAAGGTTGGTTTAATCTCATATTTACAGAGTAGTTTATGAGCATTCGGTTCAAAGAATAGAGTACCATATGCCATCCTTCTCACGGATGTGATCAGAACCTGTGCCAAAACTCTCTTCTCCACAGATTGACAATTTACCAGCATCCATAAGATTTCCAAAAAATTTCCATCCGGTGGGAACCTATAAAACACCTTACCTTGTCAAGAAGTTTATCCTGATAATTTTATCTCTTTGCAAAACCTGAAAAATACATCTGTTGACTAAAAATGGCTGACTGCTGACCTCGAAGAAAGGAAGCTTCAACTTCTCCGCAACACGATCAAGAGCACCACTTGTTGGCATAGAGCGTGCTAGCCCCTGAGAATAAGATTGACATCCATTACCTTTAAATGGCACTATACCATCTAAAATAAATAATGAAATGCAATTTCATGCAAAGCAATCCCACCTTAGGACCAGCACGGAAATATGGAATTGCTTCTTGTGCATTAGCTGCGATGATAGCAACAGAGTCTGAAGGAGTGACAAAGAACTTGTTTCCTAAAACCATATTTCTGTCACCATCACCTGGCAGAAAAATGCACTATTATAGTAACTAAATTCATGACCGATGTTTCTCAAGCAAAAGAACATGAACATTTGAAAGATATCTGAGTACAATCATACCATCACTTGCTGCTCCGAAATCAGGTCCATCGTCACGATACATGACATCAACCAAATCCTTTGCATATCTATATGTAAGAAGGTTGACAGAAGTTATATACTAAATGACTATGATGAAATTTCTCCTCAGTTTGTTTCTTACGTTAAATTAGGATCTGGATGGCCATGCCCAAAATCTTCCAGGGGAACTCCATTGGAAATTGAATCCTACAAAATATGCCTAACATCAATCATTTGAAATGTCTAGAAGTTCAAAATTAACCGTATTATTTATCTTAATGTCCAAGATATACCGGTTTGGCTCCAAGATTATCGACAAAGATTGGTTTCGCATAAGCACCAGTAACAGCATGCATGGCATCAAACATAAACCTAAAGGTAAGGCAAAGAAAAAAACAAAAATCATCAAATCTTAGCCTAGCTTCGATTCTTAGCATGTTAAAGGGCTTTGGAACCAGGCCGAAGGCGCAGATAATAGGATCATCAACACCCAAAAAAGACTAGACATAAAAAGCTTCTAGCCTGTTTGGCTCTAGATGTAAGAACATACCCAAAATCTGATCTTGAAAGAAGACCTCTGATGAGATCAAAGTCGAACACGTCCTGCATAGTATACCATGGACATATCTAATGTTTAACATACCCAATATTATAAGATGAACAGAAGAAGCATGTGAGGATATTCTTACCTCCATGAGCTCCAAGTAGTCAGAAACAGGATCTATAACTTCCACACTGAAATTCCCATATTTGGTAACTCCAACACGAGAAAGATCAATGTCGGGAATCTCTGCCACCTTAATCTCAGAGATCTAAAAATGTGTAACCAGAGACGAGACCATTATACAAAGAGTTTGACACAACACCAGTGATCATAAAGGGAAAACTTGGCTAGATACTTACTGAAAGTGTATTTCCATAAATTTTGTCAGTAATGGTTTCAGGAGCCGGCTGACCACTGCTGTAATTGAACTGAAAATTAACAAAGCTCAGATAAGGTGATTAATTATTATGTAACCTCTGCATGTTACCAGTAAAGCTGATTATAAAGTATAATCCATTGTCGTTCAAGACACAAATCTCCATATATGATGAACTATAATCAAAATTAAGCTTCAAACTTTTCACAGATATTAACGTTACAAAAAAAAAATGCAAGGACATGTCACTGATATTTCACCTTGATACCCCAGTCATATTCAGGTCCACCAGGATTATGACTTGCACTCATAATGAATCCTCCATTTGCCTGTGAGAATAATTATCAATAAGAGTAATGAAAAAATGATCTTGAACCTTTTAAGAAGGAAAAAAAAAACAAAGAACCTTGCCTTTCTTTTCCGGATTACAGCCGAAACCGCTGGGGTTGACAAAATGCCTTCCCTACAAGTATTTGGTTTTCAGCTTGATAAGTTAAAAAGAAGTGGAGAATCCTACTGACATGAAAAACAGAAACCAAAAGAGGAACTGACAGACTATCTCTACAACTCCATTGTAGTTTAAGATTGACTTGATCCAAAAAGTTTCATACGTAAATTTTGTGATACTAATCTATCATCATTGTATTTCATCCAAGAAACTTTAAATGACTAAAGAAACTTACTTGCCAACTAAAATTTGCCCAACTCCATTCCCAGCAGCAATTTTAATAATGATCTGTAAGAAGAAAAAAATCACACAGCTTCAGAAATAAAATGAGTTTGAGTAAGATAACTTTTGAACATACAAAACACAGAGAAAAATAACCTGTGAAGCTTCTTTGTTAAAGTAACGACCATCACCTCCTAAAACCAACGTTGCATTCTTATAATCCTCGAGTGGCAATGAATTAAACAATGCCTATACCACATAAACGATTACATTTATCTACCACTGAAAACAAAAATCATCCATTCTAACTTACAATCAAATTGGAGTAACAAAATCCAAACCTGAATCCAATTGGCTAGATAATTCTCTTCCATGAAAACTTTCACCTAGAGTCATAGATATCAAACACATTCAACCTCCATTGAGAAAACAGTCAATCAAATTAGTAGTACCTTCTTCCGTAGTCCGCTAGTTCCAGTCTTTTGACCTTCGATAGGCTTCGTCGGCAACGATTTAATCTATAAAAAAAAAATCCATAAAACGAATCATGAAAATTCTAAAATTCAGAAACGCAGGGAGAGAAGAGAAGATAAACCTCAATGCTATCAGTTCCGGCGACGATAGATGAAGACGAAGATGAAGAGGATGCGATAATCGAGTGTAAACGCGAAGTCGGTTTGGTTCTAAGATGAATTCCGGAAGGTAGAAGAGAAGAGTGTGACGAAGACGGTGAGGGAAACAACGGCGAATATTTAGCGCCGGCGAACCTAGAAAGGAGAAATACGGTATCGAATCTCGTGTAGGTCGACGTCATTGTTGATTGATTTCGATTCGGCGGCGATTTTTGGGTCAGTGAATCGATCACTGAGAAGTGTCCGTTAAAGAGAGGGAGAGGATCTGGGGAAAGAGAGAAAGTGAAGATATTGGGTTAATCAGAATCCACATGTACTTGGGCTTCGCTTATCTTGAGAAAATACTATTTTATTTTATTTCTTCGATACACGTCACTGATTCGATTAGTATATTCTTTGGTTTTGTCGAACATATATATTGGTACTTGTGGCATTGCATATGGTTTCTGCCTTTCTCCATAAAATTTTGATACGTTAAACATATATATTTATGTAAAAAAATGACTGATAATGTAGAAAAAGAGATTTTTGGTAGCTTGTGGAATGGCATGATTTTCTACTGAGCTTCGCATAGTGGCGGAATGATATTTTTTAATGCGATTATGCAAAAATTTTGCTAATAAAAAAAATCTGCATAATCGCATTAGAAAACGCAAAACACAAAATTTGCATTTTCATCTAAAAAACATAAGTAAAAACTCATTATGTAAATAAATAGGTATATACAATAGTTGTTTATTTGCATAATAAATTTTTATTTTTTATCTATACAAAATATTAGTAATTAAAAAAAGTAAGAAAATAGTTGTTTACTCAACATTATTTTGTTTGTTAGATATAACTTATAAATATATATATATTGATGATATAATATTATATTATGACATTACGCAAAATGTATCCAATTAACATATTTTTTAAGTAATTTCATTTGGCGATTTTTCATTCTGAAATTTTTCATTCTATAAGTTTTCATTATGCGAGTTTTATTCTGTATCTTGCAATTTTTTGGATTATGGTTCTTTTGTAACTGACCGTCCATTTTTCTGATTTCTTTATCTTCGTATCAAGGAAATATTGTAGTTTCCAGAAGCCGAGTGTGGGCTGGGTTAAGGTCTCGACGGATGGAGCGAGTCGGGGTAATCCGGGCCAGGCTTCAGCGGGAGGAGTGATCCGGGAGGGGGACGGGTCTTGGAGGGGCGGGTTTGCGCTAAATATTGGTATTTGCTCGGCTCCAATGGCGGAGTTATGGGGAGTTTACTATGGCTTGCTGATTGCCTGGGAGCGGGGTTACAGGCGGGTGGAGTTGGAGGTAGATTCGGAGTTGGTGGTGGGTTTTCTTAAGTCAGGGATCAGCGATGCTCATCCATTGGCGTTCCTGGTACGCTTGTGCCATGGCTCTTTATCAAGGGACTGGATAGTCCGGGTTTCTCACGTGTATAGGGAGGCTAATCGTCTCGCAGACGGATTAGCGAACTATGCGTTTTCGTTGCAGTTAGGTTTTCATTCTTTGGATTCTTGCCCTGATGTAGTCCGTTCGATAATGTTAGAGGATACGGCTGGGACAGAGTTCCCACGTCAAGTACGATTATAATTTTTTTTAGTTTGTTTTAATAAATGGTGGGAGATAATTATCTCCCCCTCCCCTACCAAAAAAAAAGGAAATATTGTAGTTTCCAAGTTGGTTTATTCGCAATCTTTTTGTAATGTTTTTTTTTTGTTAAAGGGCTTTACTTATATAACTGAAAATAAAAAGTTTACAAAGAAACAAACAAGAGCCAAACCAGAATTAGAGTTGAGAAGAAGACCAACAAAAGGTACTTAACAAAGAAGGTATCAAAGCCAATACCCTAATAATGTGAGATAACCAATTCAGCTTCGATTACCCACATTAGCTTGTACGCATCCAACATTGAAGAACATGTAAAGCACTCTTGGATCCAAGCTGGTGCATCGCATGACACTTGTTTTCCATGGTGGAAATGACAAGCTTTGCAACCGTATTCGGGGATAGAGTGAGACCATCATGATAACGTCGATTTCTTTCACGCCACAATTCATAAATTGCACCTTGCCATCCATGTAAGACCGCCAACTTGCTATGCTTAGTTGTCAAGGCAGTTGGAAGCCATAGTAAAACCTGATCCCAAATAGTAGGAGGAGATGAAATTCCCAGCCTTTGTGTTATTAAATTCCATACCTGACCCGAGAAAGAACACTCAAAAAACAGATGATTCCGAGTTTCTTGAGCTACACCACAAAGAAGGCAATCTTTTTCAATATCGTAACCCCAAGAAGCCATACGATCCAGTGTAGGATTGCGGTTTAAAATAAATAGCCATGTAGTAGTGGCATGTTTAGGTATGACCAATTTAGGCCATACAAGAGGAGCCCATGAACGTTTTTCTCTTGAAACCCTGATTGAATTCCACACAGCTTTGGAAGAAAAAGATCTGCATGGTAGTCCATTTACCTTCCACACCGCCTTATCACTGGAAGAGGAGAAAGTGACAGTAGAGATGAAAACGGATAAAAGGACTTGTCGTTCTGATCTGGGATTTGGTAGAGACCAGCCATCTACATTCCAAACTTCAGCCACAGTGGCTAATAGAGGGATCCCTAAGCGTGAGGGTCCATCTACACCAAGAAAGTGATAAAGAGATCCATAAGGGGTCCATGGATCCCACCAGAAGAAAGTGGAATCACCATTTCCAATTTTGATGCTGAGAAATTTGAGAGCTTTCGGTCGCAACTTGAGTAACCTCCTAAAAATCCAAGAATATGCATAGTTTTTCCCATTTAGTGCCCAAAACGAGGAGGTTGAAAGGTACTTTTGTCGTATCCAAGCCACCCAAAGTGAACCAGCTCGAAAGAACAGCATCCAAATAAGTTTTAAAGCACAAGTCTCATTCCAAGAACCAATGTGCCTTAAACCTAGACCACCTTCCTCTTTAGGAAAACAAATATCATGCCAGGCTACCTTTGCCCCCGAGGGAATATCAACCTTTCCATGCCAAATAAAGGAACTACAAAGACTAGTTATTTTTCGACAAATCTTCTTTGGCAGAAAAAAAACACTTGTCCAAAATCCTATGATGCCCGAGATAACAGAAGATAAGAGAGTCAACCTTCCAGCAAAGCTCAGGAACCTGTGAGTCCAGGAATTAAGTTTCCTCCTTATTTGAGATATAAGTGGGTCATAGTCCTTAACAGATAGTTTCCTAGAGCATAAGGGCAAGCCCAAGTATCGGATTGGGAGTGAAACATACTTGAGATTGAAAACATTGTGTAAGTGTTGCAAGCCTGTTTCACTCAATCCTGAACAGAACATGGAAGTTTTCTCAATATTCATACTAAGCCCTGACATCTTTTCAAAATCATCCAAAACAGACAATACTCCCCTCAACGATTGCTCAGTGCCATCCAAAAAGATCAACAAATCATCAGCAAAACATAAATGAGTAAGCTTCAACTCCTCACAACCAGGATGATATCCAAAAGAACCCGACTCTGCTGCCTTATTCAACATAAGAGATAACACATTCATGATCAAGACAAACAAAATTGGGGATAAAGGGTCACCTTGGCGTAAACCTGTCTTTCCCTTGAAAAAACCAGATGTGACACCATTTATGCTCACACTGAAAGAAGGAGAGCATACACAAGCCCTGATCCAGTTTAGAAAAGACGTAGGAATCTGGTAAGCTTGAAGAGTGATAAGAAGAAAATCCCATCTAACCGAGTCGAAAGCCTTTGCGATGTCCACTTTTAGTGTTATTCTAGCCTTCCTCGAGTTAATATGATAGCCCTGCATAACCTCTGAAGCAAGTAACACGTTCTCCAACAACAACCTATCTTT